>CM041780.1:172973710-173372746 GCA_023374045.1 Limonium bicolor | reverse complement strand
CTTGAAGTTTTGAGAAGATAGGAATGAAGAGCTTGATGAGAGGAAGAGAATGGTGGTGTTTGTTTTTGATTTGGTTAAGTGAGCTAGATTTTACAAGTGGTCAAAGCTAGAGTTTTAATGGTGGTGGTGTGTATTACCGAGAGAGAGAGCAAGAAGAGAGGTTGAAGAAGCATGGAACCGTGTGAAATGAGAAGGAAATGAGAGAATGAGGTAAGTTTGCTTTTTAGAAGATATTTGTAGTTTATAAAGCAAATAGTACCTAGTTAGTCATCTTTCTTTACTTAACAAAATAACAAGAGAGTGGTGAGTCACCACACTTAGGAAAACCGGCCCCCATTAGTACTTAGGGGTAATATAGTCTTTATTTGTCAATTTAATTACTTGTACAAACATATGTTACAAAATAGCTTATAAAAATCACTATTCATAAAAACAAGGCACATAGAAGTGAAATTTTTGATTTCCCATTGATATAGACATCCAAATGTGATATTATATAGTACACATATATATTTAAGAGTAATGATGTAACACCCCTACTACGCACATAACTATACTTGGAAACGCAGCGGAAAATAAACAACTACTAACGGTAACTAAACGATTGGTGCTACAATGCCGTCAACCACCCACGTGGCTAACAAGGCTGAATAAATACAATCGTACCGGTCTGATGATCAGACTCCCGAGCATAGAACTAACAACCATATATATACAATATAATACCGAGTATTTAATTTACAAACCATCTCCAAACCATAATCATCCATAACTGTATAGCAAGGTATCAACATGTACGCCTCGGAGCACAGGCGCATCCCGGGCTCAACTACCTAATTATCCAAAGTATATCTACCACCTAGGACCTAGAGCCACTCTGCCTCTTCGATCCTCATCCTGCAAATAAAAATATGGAGCCCCCGAGGGGGTCAGCACCTTTGCTGGTATGGCTAACGCGCAGCCCATCGACTAACGGGATACGCGCAACCAATTGTCATAATAACATGGCATTCATTTTAGAACAACCAACATATATATACACATATACCATAGCATAGCAAGGGAAATTGCATAGCATCACATCATCAATACATATCACCACAAGAACGGTTCACATTAAGATCCTTCCACCACAGTTAGTACATACCATGAGCATAGAGATTGTTGCCAAACCCATACCAAGCTCGTTAATTACCTCATCACCATCCTGTTATTTGAACGGTTGACTTAAACCCAAGGTGTGTCGGATATAGTGATCCCAAGCACACCAAACAACACACAGTATGCCCTATGGCCCGACGTGAGTCAGTAAACTAGCTTTGGATAAGCTAAGGGAAGGTTGAAACCAAATTGGAATACCACCTAAACATACACCTAGGGAGCCGAACTGGATATGATAACGACCCCCATCCATCACACACGCGTGCCGGAACATACCGGACTCCTCACTCCCCCCCGATTAGCACTTGTTAATGACACACAACATTTGTCAAGTCACATACAAGCAACATTTAGGTCTTGTTAGACACACCGAGGGAAAGGAGTCATAATAACACAACACCATAATATATAACAACTGTAAACTCTTTCATGCCTTAATCTTGTAAGGTCGTAAACACTCAGAAAACAAACAACACCCCAGCCGGTGTAAACCGTTAGGCAACAGACTGCAAGAAAACCATACCTTGGTCCTTGTCTTGTTTCGTTCCCACCTTGAGAGAATCCTATACACATTAGTAAGGTCGGTTAATTAATTATTTAACTTCACACTTACTATATATTCAACATGCTTGTATGACATGTTTTAATGCCTATCTTACCCTAGGTTACCTTCATTATACACCCTAGGGTTAACTACATGAGTCACATTTTTTCTTCTGTTTTTTTTTTTTAACAAGTTTTGGTCCGACCGACCCACCGTCCGACCCACAACTGGGTCGGACCCTCCCAGTGGTCTTCGGGTCTGAAAAACCTTACCTTGACCGACCCATGTCCGACCCAACATTCTGGGTCGGTCCATGACCGAACATTCTCCTAACATTTTACAGAGGCTCGACCGACCCATGTCCGACCCACCCTTTTGGGTCGGACCATCACCGAACATTTTCCTAACATTTTACAGAGGCTCGACCGACCCAAAAACTGGGTCGGCCCCTGGGTCGGTCGCCTCCTAATCTTACCCAAACTTTGCCAATTCTTCACCAACCTTCTCCTAAGGCCTCTTAAGTTTCCTTCCTAGCACATTTGTAACTTTATATCCACATACAACATCCATGAACTCATTTTCTAACTCCTTAAACCTTTACTTATTTCCTTGTAAAATTCCTCAACACTTATGTTATTTCATACTAGGTTTCCTAGATGGTGTTTCTCACCTATGGTAACTACTATCCCAAAATGCTTTCTCCTTAACTTAACATCATCTCCCAAGCATCATCTCTCACACTAACCCTTATCTTGAAACTCTTTTCCTAGTGTACACTTCTCCTTATTTTACCAAAGTTTGCCTAGGTATTTACCTAAGTCCCAAAGTGACTTTGGTACCTACTTAAATCTCGAGTCATGCCTGCCTAAGTCCTTATTACACTCTAGAATGTTTCCTAGTTCATCAAAATTCCTTAAGAACATCATAAACTTCTTATTCATCTCCTACACTTTCTAACTCACCAAACCTTATGTAAACACTTAGAACTTCTTACTACTTACCTAAATTTTGACATGGGTTCTCCTAGAACATTACTAAGCCAAACCACTTTACCTTCTCCTTTAAACACACAAGTACATCTAAAGTCACCAAGAACACTCTCATACATAATTTCACACACCAAATTACACCACATTACAACATAGTGCACAATATAATTTGCATGGCACTTAGGCCCTTAAAATGCATGGCTCTTAGGCCCTTAAAGTGCTTAAATCATAAACACTGAATTTCCACAATGTATATGCCTTTATCCTGCAAATACACTCAACACACATATGCCCTTTACTAGTCTCTTGAGAATACTTTACTAAGTCATTCACCATTTGCTCTTTAGGTAGTTTTAATAATAAGCATTTATAAGCTCATTTCCCCTAAGGCATTAAACAACATTTAAGTTAGTAGATTTACCTCTTTTGCAAAATAGCTCCTTTCTTGTTTCCTTTAGAAACCAATAGAGTACTTGCTTCTTTGACAAGTTCTAAATACAAACTTATCAACTTTATAATGAGTATTCAAGCTATAAGCTTCATCTCATTGTAAACCCTAATTTGACATTGTTTCAAAAACATTAATGTAGTTGTTTTACCTTGTTCTTTGAAGAGAGTTTGGATATAAACAAGAAGAGGACTCCACCTAGTCCATGAAGAGTTGAAATGAAGCTAGAACAAAGTCACACAATGAGCTATATCATGTGTATTTTCGGACATGACAAAAACAAGGAGGAAACTTGATTTTTGTTTGAGATTCCTTACCTAGAAGTAAAGGAGAGTAATATATGTAGAAATCCAAGCTCAAGCTCCTTCAATGGTGGAACACCTTGGCACCGAAATGGAGCTCTAGGAGTTTTGAGAAGATAGGAATGAAGAGCTTGATGAGAGGAAGAGATTGGTGGTATTTGTTTTTGATTTGGACAAGTGAGCTAGGTTTAGCAAGTGGTCAAAGCTTGTGTTTTAATGGTGGTAGTGGTTTATCGTGAGAGAACAAAGAAGAAGGGAGAAGATGAGTGGGAAACCGTGTGAGCAAGAAGGGAAATGAGAGAATGAAGATAGAATTTGCTTTAAGAGATATTTATACTTATAAAGTAAAAAGGTAGCTTATTTACTTATCTTTACTTACTTAATACCTTAATAGAGTGGTGAGTCACACCCTTATAAAAACCGGCCCCTTATATTAGTGTGGGGGTGTTTTTAGTCTTTGTTTGACAATTTTAATTACTTATACCACATATGTTACAAATAGCTTATAAAAGTACTATTCCCTATACAAGGCACATAGAAGTGAAATTTTTGATTTCCCACTAATATAGCCACCCAAATGTGATACTATATAGTACACATATATATTTAAGAGTAATGATGGACATTTAGCCATTCAAAACTCATTACAAGACAATTTTTCAAAAACGTGCTTTAAGACTTCTTAAAGCAATTTTGAGTTTTTAACTGTTTTCAAGCTGTTTTTTTCTTTGGTAATTGGTTTAATATGTTCATTAGTATATAAATGAAGTCTTGGTAAGCTCATTAGGCCTTACTCAAGTTTATCCCAAGCTTAGAGCACATTTTAGCTCTTATTGACTTTAAAGCACATTTGTGTTTCCTTTTGTTTAAATTTGTTTACTAGGTTTCTAAGACTCTTTTTAGTCTTAATATACCATGTTTTAATGTTTAACCAACATACCAAGGTTTGGGGTATTTCAAATGATGGACATCTAGCCACTCAAAACTCATTTACAAGACAATTTTCAAAAATGTGCTTTAAGACTCCTTAAAGCACATTTTGTGTTTAAACTTGTTTTCAAGCTTGGTTTTCTTTGGTAATTGGTTTAATATGTTCATTAGCATATAATTAAGATCTTGGTAAGTTCATTAGGTGTTTAAAACAATATATTAAGGTTTGGGGTATTTCAGGTTCAAACCGAATTGCCTAAGAATAAAATGTTATATTTTGAGTTTATAATCATTCTAAGTCATTAGCATAGTTTTAAGAAGTGTTATATGGCTTATATACATTATATGTATTTATTATTATAAGTTTAAATCAAGTTTTAAAACATATGGTAAAATTATATTAAAGCCGAGAGCAAGATATGCTATTTGGAGATTTTTGAATATATATAAGTGTATTAACTTATATTATAAATTTTGGGAGTATTAAAAATAGCTATAAGTATTTAAATGGCTAGTTAATAAGTTATGTGGTTAAAATGTAAATTTTGTATTGTTTGGTGAACAAAATATAAAAGCCGAGAATTAAAGGAGTGATTTGGCATAATTATGATATAATATAAGGTACGGTTTAATATTATGAATTTTGGCAAATTTAAATAAGTGTTTAAGTGTTAAATAACATTTTACAAAGTTTTGGGGCTATTTGGTAAATTATGGAAAATTTGGGTTAAAAAACCGCAACTTATATGATTTTATGGGTATATTAAAGTATTAAATTATGAAATTAAGTCTTTGTCAAAGTGTTGACCAAAAACTTTGGGTTAAAATGATTTATGACATAAAATATTAAGTTTATAAGAGTTTAAGGGTGAATATGTAATTTATGAAAGATATATGTGAAATCAAATTAAAAAGGGGGCAAATTGGTGATTTACGAAAATATAAGTGTCCACTTGGTTATTTTAGGAAAATTAAATATTGAAACTATAGTTTATAAGTTAATAGGTAACTTATTATAAAGTTTTGGGGGTTAATTGTAAATAAAGGAAGATATATATTAAGACCGAAAGTATATGTGGTCAGTTGGTGATTTATAAAAGATTAGAATATTTGGTTGTAATTGCAGAAAGTCCAAAGGGGTTAATTAATTTACAAAGGTTATGTGGGTAATTAGTGAATTATAAAAGTTATAAGGTTATTTGTCAATTTATAAAGTTAATATAATTGGTTTAACAATTTCCGAAAATTAATATGGGTATTTAGTAAATTATAAAATATATGGTTATTTGGTAAGTTGTAAAAGTTAATGGGTTCAAATTATGATTATCGGAAATTATATGTGTTATTTAGTAATTTATAAAGTTGTTGGGTATAAAATATAAATACCGAATTAATAAGGTTGGTTTTGTAATTTAACAAAGAAAGGAATTGAACTAGGTAATATAATGTATTATGGTATACTATGGAGGATAGTATAAGGTTTATGAAATAATTGTGGTTATGATAAAAATAACCAAAAGAATTAATATAAAGTTTATAAAACAATTATGGATATATTAAAGATAATCAAATTATATGATATATGGAATAAGAGGAAATAATTATGATATATAATTAAAGAGATGAAGATATATCATATTATGGGAATTCATTACCACATGTGAATACTACATAAATCTGAACTGATACTGAAGGACTACCTAGAACCACTGTTAAATAATAGGGGGAAATAAAAGAACATACATAGTTAGTACACAACGAGTATAAACTCTACAGTGAAGGTACTGTAATATTTAGTGAGTGGTTATATTAATATTACCCGGTATTGCTTGTAAATATAACAGCGTACGGGAAGGACTATTAAGTGTGAATTGTCAAGCTAGCTGTTATCACGGTGAACGGTATGTTAATTGTGTGGTCTGAATGTCCTAAGGATTATCCTAAGGTCCAGACATTATGTGTTAATTGTTTAAGAGCGATATCTGTGATTTATGTATATGATATTGTATACTATTGCTCAACATTAGTGCGTTGTACTTTTACGCGAACGTCTTATGACTGGAAGTTTATACATCTAAACTGGAACAAGACTAACTGACCTTTAGGTATTATAGAACCTAACTGATGGTTAGCTGTTATAGTCTTAACTCGAGGATTGGTTATATTATGTCATTGACAAAAAGGGCTAACTTATAAAGAGAGGAATCCAGACTGTTTCGACTTTCTGGTTGCGCATCGTGATCACTACGAGAGAACTTCAATGGGGAGTCACTCAATGGAATCCATCAGTCACATTCAAGGATGGCGGAGGGCACTGCCGTTGGTGCACAGGTTCGACCGGATCGGTCAATATATTATCCAGGGCCACAAGGTCAGCTGGTAACGGTTCCATTGGAACCCAGGGGACTATCGTCCACTAATAAGTTATTAAGGGATTTCTTGACATGACGCCTGAGGTGGAATTTAATTGGAAAAGGTTAAGTGATTGGTTTAAAGGATAAGAGCTAGGTGGCCAACTAACAAGTACAGTTTAATACGCGTATCTTGTTTGGATTATTAATGTGTGATTATTGGTTTTGTTTTGAGGTGAGATTGTTGGTTATTACTATGGATTAGTGATGTGTGGTTATTGGTGTTGTTACTATTGTACATTGATGTTACAGGTGAGTTGTTATGTGATTGTGTAATGTTTACAATTATCACTGTTTTATTGTAAACCGGTATTCATGTAAAGAATCTAATATCAAGATGGCTAAAACGACTTAAGGAATCTGATGATTTAAGACTACATTTAGCATACCAGCATTTCGATTGCTGAGCCCTTCAATGGGCCAAGAACATTCCAGGTTATTGAAGAAGACTCAAGTCGGAGTGTGGGACACGGGGGTAGCTGATGTGTTTTCAACAAACCTTTGGTTTTATTTTTGTATTGCATTAAGGAGGTTGTTTTATTCAGTTAGTTGTTCATTTAGTTGGATTTGGTTTGTAATAATTAGAGTGCTCAGTATCTGTTCATCACAGCGTGAGGAGTTGTATTTTGGAAAGAGTAAGGGTGTCTTGTTACTCACAAGGGTGAGTAACGACGTGTAACACCATGGTAGATAGTTTTATTTTCCGCTGCAAATTGCTATTTATTTTGCTACGACTTGCGACGTTATTACAGGTTTAGGATTAGGGGTGTTACAAAGGTTAATTACTTACATAATGTATGATTGGAGCACTACGGTCCAATGTTGGGGAAAAACCTAATATAACAAGTGTACCGGTCTTTTGTAGCGAGTTTTCCTAAGGTATTCCCTAAGGTTATCGAACCAAGGGGTAATGTCTAGTTTAATCTAAATCCAAAACTAAATATTAAACTGATGAAAACAAATAATACGAAATTGGGGGAATTTTATTTGTTGAATTTCTAACTCTAAAATTAAATAAATTAATAAGAACAAGAGCAAAAATTGCAAAAAGGAAAGTATTAATTTTCTTGATAATTGTGGGAGAAATCCCGGTTTACTACACCTCCTTAATCCTCGGTTCCCTTCTCAATGTGTTTACCAAATTAAAGATTAAAATCCCAGATTAAAACTATTCCACGTTCGGTCTCCAACTCGGTGAAATCTAATAAACAATTACCAAACCCTAACTCTCGTTATGAATCTCCTAATTGCTAACAACTTTAGAACAATCTAGTTTGATAATCAGTTAACATTTTAGAGGAATTACTGTCTGTAAACTAACTGGTAATGTTCCTATAGTCTATTGAGTGCCACAGTTCTCACAAGTACTATAATCTCATTAAAATCGATATTTTCACAAATATAATGGAACCTCAAATTCGGATTACATAGCAAACCAATATTTAAAAGTACTACTCAACCATAGACATCTTAACAATGTAAAAGTCTATAAAGAATAGTATTAAAAAGGTAGAACAAAGAAACTCTGATTGAAGACTCCGTGGCGAAGTCTCTGTCTCAAATATGCAATCAGCTATGCTCAATCTCCCAGGAAAACTGTCAAAATCTTCAAAAATCTCTCAATATATTTTCAGTCAAATCTAGTAAGAATAATGAGAACTAGTCAAAAACCTAGTCTGGTGCCCAATAGTCTCGCGGCGCTCATTAATCCTTCCGTAGTTATTTTTTATCTTTTATTTTTATATATTCAGCAGATCTTCCGTCCCTCTCTGGTGTTGGTCCGGGTTTATACCAGTGTATATTCCCGGACCGTGTATGAAACACGGCGTTGGGTTCTTTCTAGGTGTGGTCCGGGTCTATACTCAGCACCCCAAACCGGACCACCTCTTAAAATAGGCAAAAGGTTCACCGAAGGATTGGTACGGGTTTTCAAACCAGGACACATACCCGGACCACCCTAAAAACTTGACAAATTGTTTACCGAAGAGCTGGTCTGGGTATATATCCTGGACCAAGACCCGAACCACTTGTAACTTGCATTTTTCCTTCAATAATCATCGTTTGATTCCTAGTTTGACTTTCATTGGTTGACTCAAGTTCTAAAGACTTCGTTTAAGCACTTTCTCAAGCGTTTTACCCTAAAAAATCAACAAACCATACATAGGAGACAAATATACAATAAACATAAATAAGACAATAAGAGGGAATTCAAAGTCAAAACATAGATAATTAAGCATGAATTAGCCTCGTAAGCTTAGGCAAATTCCCGACTTATCAAAATCCCTACACTTAATTTTTGCTTGCCCTCAAGCAAATAATGCAACACAAACAGACTGAAATCTTACAGCGGGGAGTTATCAGTTTAGAACCATGCACATGGAGATCTAATAATGAAAAATAGTCACAGATAATTATGATCCACACTGCTGTTTTACATAACAGTGAATTGAGAAATACTTTTCAAAGGCCTAAGACACATAGCACAACCACTTGACTCATATTTCACTCAAGGACTACTCTCCAATTAACTTTCCACATTCCATGGACGACAAGGGGTAAGAAGTAATATCATATTCCATATTACCTTTCATCACCACCTACTCATAATCATAAAAGAATTTGTACTTGCATTTGAAATTAAAAAATATCTTTACCTTTCTAAACAAACATTATCTTTCTTTTTTTTATCCCCCAAACTTTTCTCTTCATCTATGTAACGGTCTTGGGTAATCTATCCCAGATCAGAAAACCTTAGGTAGATGGGTGATGAGCACCCCAAGAACTTAATTACCAAATAGATGAGGCCTGTTCCGGGCTAAAAATTTGATGAGAGGAAGTACCTTGTCTTTGTCCTGTCCTTCCTTTCATTTAAGAATATTTCCAAAGTCCCCAAGTGAATCAAAGACAAGCGGTCACACTAATAGTCTTATGTTTTTAATGAAGTAACAAAAAGGATTGCAACCAGTATTTCCACAACTATTATTCAGTTTCGATCACAAAAAAAATAGTGATACTTGTACGGCGTTCCAAACTGACTTACCCAACCACTGAATAAGACCAAAGTATGTTATGAATCAAAAATTATTGAGGGCCAACAAAAATCAGTTAAAATTAAGTGTTGGCATTAAAATTTTCAAAATTAGCATATTTGAATATAATCGAACATGAGCATGTGAAATTCCATTCCCCACACTTAAAATTAAGCAATGCCCTCATTACTTCATGGTAATACCCAGGAAAAAGAAAAACCCAACATCAACAGATAACAACGTTCAGAGAAAAATAAAAATTAGAAATTACGTCCTGGGTTGTCCCCACACTTATTCAAGAACATCGGGGTGTTGAATTCTAGTGAAATTTTGGCAGATTCTCCTTTGTTTCTCTCAAAACCCCACACACATCAGATTCAGACATGTACCGTAATAAATAAAACCAATGGCCAATAGAGGCTTGCACAAGCATTAAAGGTACAATAAAACTAAACCAGAATTGTTATGAAGTTCATCCGAAATATTAATACATAATCCAATTCTAAAAGAAAATAAACAAAAATAGAAAGAAAAACTGAAAATAAAACTAGGATATAACTAAGAAAGAAAAACAAAATAAAACAAAAGAAATTGAAATAAATAAAATAAACAACAGATTGTAGGTGACCATGAAACAAGCGATGAGGGTCATATGACAAAGATCAACCACACCACTTGAGATATAGAACCCCAGAATTGCAGCAACCAGTTCCAGTTCCACTAACAGAGTGACAACAAGAAGCCAAAAAATACAAGCCAAAACTTTTTCATAACAAAGAAATCAGTTCCCTGACAATAAACTTCAACAAACCAACTGCTTTAGGGCTGCAAAGTGAAAAGGGTACAAATTCGCAATCTGTGAGGAGAACACTCGGTGAGTGCAAGGAGGCAGTGAAGCGACGATGGATTAGAGCAGCAACGAGAACTAGAAGAGAAAGATAGGGAGGAGTGGAATGGGGTTTACAGAAAATTAGGGACTTCTGAAGATTGATTTTCTGAATATTGAATTTCTATATGATGTGTATTAGTATGCCGTGTCAGCAAACTATCATGCCAATATAACGCCAAATGGAATCTACATGGATGCCACACAAACACAAGTAACGGGAAAGAGAGAATGTTGACGGGTGACAAACATGGAAAAAGTGAGGGGTGGACATTTTAAATACCTTAACCACATGAGTGGTTTGTGTGATTCGATCAAATCTCATGGGTGGGGATGTAATTTTTCCTATAAAATAATATTATAAAATACATTAAATTTATACAAAGTAATATTATAAAAATTATGTTATCATTCTGTTTACAATTTTTGTCTATTTTTAATCAAGTTGATGGCTTCTCTAATATTTTTTTATTTTATACAATTTTAACAAATGTATTATAAATTAAATTTTATTATGTTTTACTATTTTAATATATTTTTTTAATTGCTGTTGTATCTTGTGAATTAAAATATTAATGTGGTATAATGTGAACTATGTTTATTAAGAAAGGGTATTTTGGTCTTAAATAGTTTAGGGTTATTAATTAATGGTATCTGTTGAAATAAAATTATTTTTTGTGGTATCAGATAAATTGTTTAAAAAACTGTGATATTTATTATTTTAACAAGCTTTTCATTAGTATCCTGTGAATTTTCTCAAACTAATTTTTGACTAAGGCCCCATTTGTTGTAGTATTATTGCAAATTAATCTTTTTTATATTTCTCTCACTATCCTATGACATTTTATTAGTCAAATCTAATCAAATCATGTGTGTCAACTCATTATATGTTAATCATAGAGAGCTTAAACTAAAGGCAGATATAGCTGCTCTCTAACCGAAATTTTTGTAATTCATTTTAGTTATTGGATACTGTTGGAACCCAAGGTTTTGCTGATTATGGAAACAGAGTAAGTCTGTGTGACAGAAGAAGTATCACTGATAATAGCATCAGAGCAAGTCTGGGCGACGAAGGAGTCTGATTGTACAAGGAGTCATTCTGTGACATAATATTCTCCTGGAACGTTCTAGAAGTTATGAGGCGAACCTCTACTGGTAAAACTGGAGAAAACAAGAAAATAACTATGACACACATTCACTTATGATCAGGCCCGAAAATCAAGACGGTCAAGCTTAAAGAGTGCCAAAACGAGTCCCTCTACAGTGCAGTTGAGATATTTCCCGCCAAATGCGTAGTGGGAAGACGTGGCACGTCGTGGAAACACCATTTTACACATCATGGGCAGTTAGTTACTTCGGGTTTTATCAGTATTTAAGCCGGTAGAAGTCATTTGTAATACTTGGAGCTTTCACTTCCACATTTAGAGAGAGAGAGAGAGAGTCATATTGAGAGAGAAAGTATTTTCGAGAGATCTTAGTGAGACTTTATCATTTAGCTTAGGTATTTATTACCTAGAGAGCATACAAAACACTCCCCTTTACTCCTTGTTACGCATTGATCTACGCCAATAGTAGAGCGAGTGTTGGATGAGACAGAGTCCTCTGTCAAATCCCAAGATAGGAAGCTAGGTTGTTATTCACATTGAATTTCAATATAAGTAGAATCCTATCTTGTAAATTTTACACAAAAAGCTTCTGCATTATCTCCTTGGCAATTACTTATCTCTAAGCAGGGTTGGTCTGAGACTAATACCTCAGACCTACTAGGTCAGCACCCCGATCCTATTATGTGGTATCAGAGCCTGCGTTGGTTGACAAATCTCTCAGATGACAGAAATTTCCTACTCAGAAAAGGCTGAGTCAGGCACCACCAGTTTGGTGTGCTTGATGGCTCACAATGGTGAGAAAAACGCTCATGATCAGGTAAGTGAGACTCCCTCTGTAATGAATAGTTACATATATTGTGGTTATGATGGTCATACGAACTCTTCATGTAATAAACTTTGTAATGATTTGTCATTTAATATATCTCGTGTGTCTGCAATCATCAAAGCTCGTAATTTTTGCTATAATAGTTCTTCATCATCGTTTAAGAGGGGACTCAAGTACATCTGGGTTCCCAAAGCTAATCAGTAGCTTTTTGCAGACAGAGTGGCTCGGAACAATGACTCTTGGTTTATGGATAGTGGTTTTTCAAGATATATGATAGGAAACCAAGTTGAGTTTACGACTCACTCTGACCATCAAGGGGGAAAGGTTACTTTTAGAGACAACATGCACATAAAAAATCATAAGAATTGGCTCCATTGGTAACCCCTCTTTATTTAAAGTTCATAATGTTTACTTAACTGTTATTGGACATAGTCTCTTAAATTTGTGATTTCTCCAATCTTATGTTATAAGATTTATGACTCTATCACTCGTGATTATAAGAAAATATGGTTTATGACTCTAATACTGGTGATCTTAAGGCAATATGGCACGTGTTGATATGAATATCCGATATATATATATATGAGAATCACGTGCAGTAAGCAAGCACTCGGTCTGTAAATCATGTACCGAAGCAAGCCGACTATCTCTACGAATCTTGTGCAGAAAGCAAGCTGACTCCCTCTAGCTTCAAGTACTTTGAAGACTACGACATTTGATCAAAATGTTACCATTATGCATGATAATACCAGCTAAGGTCATCAAATTCTCTAAATTTCATGCTCGCACTAAATTTATATACTTGAGTTCTCATTTGTTACGAGATTATGTGGAGATGAACTTAATCGAATTAAACTAAGTTTCCATAGACTCCAGCTTGCTGATATCATCACCAAGGCATCACCTATGGTTGCATTTGAGCTTTTTCGCTCACACCATGGCATGACTAGTTCTAACTAAGGTTGGTTGTATCTCCTCTCCCTCTTGGAGGCAGAGTCTAGGTACTCAGGTATAGTCTCTCTAGCACCATACTCTCCTTGGTTAACTAGTTCAACTAAACTTTGTCTACAAATGTTTATTGAAAACCCGCCAAGCTTTTCTTTACCAATTCAACCAAAGCACCCACATCAACCATCCCACGACCCCAAAGCACATATTCTCCTAACCCTCAAACCACTCCTACTCACTCTCCTACCTAAAGCCAAAATTCTCCAAACAAGGCACTATTGTTATCCCAACTCCCGAACCATCACTTAGTCTCCCATGGCCGTCTCACCACACAAAAATCCCATCCAATTTAGGTCCATCATTACTAATGCCCAACTCACCCTACAACCCAAGTCGATTACCCAACCTACCTTGCCCAAGCTCCACTACTATCTCTGTTGAAGCCCTTGCCACTCCTACTAAACCTACTACCACTACCACTGAAGCAAAACCCACTACCTCTTACTACCTAAATCCATCACAACCCCTTCCCTTCATTCGACCAAGAAATACTGCTAGAGTCAATCTGTAGACGGAATCGGCCTGGAAAAAATACCCACATAGTTGAAGTAAATTTCCAAAAAAAGAAAAATAAAAGAAAAAGAAAGAAAGACAAAAATCCCATGAGAATGCTAAAACAAAGCAAATTCCAGCCACCACTTCCAAGAGTGGAACTTGTGTGACTCTGGTTTGCGCTTCACAGCAACGCTAGCTCGCACATATGGGTATGAATTCTTTGGCTAATGCGCTTCACTGCAACGGTTAGCCACATCTAGCACTGTAACACCCCCAATCCTAAACCTGTAATAACGTCGCAAGTCGTAGCATAATAAATAATAATTCACAGTAGAAAATAAAACTATCTACCCTGGTGTTACACGCCGTTACTCACCCTTGTGAGTAATAAGGCATCCTTACTCCTTCCAACACTTCAACTAAAATACCCCTAACCTTTAAATAATTAAATAATGATAAATAGGTATTATTTAGAGGATTATTAAACCCTAATAAAAGTATATAACACTTGGGCGTTAAAACGCACCTAAACTCCTTAAGGTCAAAAACGAGCGTTAAAGCTCGACCTTAAGCTAACCAAGTTATATAAGCTATAAACTCATATGAAGTTAATCAAGGATCATTTTATGACCTTTAGAACACAAGTCCTCAGTTGGAACTGAGTAAAAATACAAATGCCTGGGAGTTCCCTTGAGGGCCCCTTAAGGCCCGAAAGTCCCGGAAATGCTTTATAAAATAAAATAAAGCATTACACTTCATTCTAAATGCACAATAACACTTTAATGAACATTTAAGATGAAGTTCGCAAGCTAAATTCTCAGTTAAAGACAAAGTGCTCGGGGGTTCCCGATGAGGGCCCCATAAACCCCTGGGAGTGCCCCGGAGGGGTACCGAAGTGGCACAAACTCCAATATAAATCATTCTAAGAGTTCCTATCACTAATATGCATTATTCCAAAGAGGGTTCTCGAGCTAATTTCTCAAAAATAAACAAAGTGCTCGGACGAATTTCTTAACGCTCTTTTTTGCCTCGAGAGTGTCCCGTTAGCCCGGAAATTGAGTTACAAGTTGTTATAGCCCCATATAATTCAATGTAACACCTTAAATATTATTATTGACTATAAAAATGTCATTAAACACTTGGAACTCATAGCGACAAATTATTTTCCAGAAATTCTTAAAGCACAAAAACACACCTTCGGGTGTCACAAAAATGCGTTCTACGCAATTGCCTTGAAGTTTTTGAAGAGCCACGAGTTGATAATCTTAAAAGGGGATAAATTGAACATCTAAATCAATTAATTCCAGTACTAAATTCATAGTACAAGTGGGGGCGATATTTGGATCAAAAAGGTACCTAAATCAGCATTTTACCTTAAAACTTTCATCTTTTACCATGATGTAAATGCACCAATTTGAAATACCCCAAACCTTAATATGTTAGTTAATTACATAATTAATATATTTTAAGACTTAAGTAGTCATTAAGAACATGTGGGAGAAATTCCCGAAAGAAACGAATCCATATAATGGATTAAAAGCACAAACGAGACTTTAAACACGTTTTTCAAGAAAACTGAAAACGTGACGTTAAATGCCTAAAACGGACTTGTATAAATTATAGTTGATTTTATAACTATAATTACATACTAATTAAAGTCTAAGAATTTTTAGAATCAAAAATATGTATATATATTCCGGAAACCGGACCCGGACTGTTAAACTGACAGTTCGGGAATTAACGGTGTTTATCTACTAATGACCAAGTGCCTCTCTCTCACTTTGTAAAATAAATCAGATTTTTATTCCCCCTCTCTATTCTATTAATTCCACTTTACTCACAAAACTACAAAATAATAAAACTCTCCTCTCACACACTATACCCTCTCTCACACTCTCTCTCTCCCCCTCATTCTCTTGACTCACGTTCTTTTCCCCCTCACCAGCTCTCTCTTTCTCTGTTGCTTGCCAAACATGGCGATTTCACAAAGCCAAGGGAACCCCAACTTCTCTCTCCTTGTAACTCCTTCATCTTAACTCTAAATCAAGAAATTCTTTCACAAAATACTCCTCTCATCTTGGGGATCATTTTGTACCTTTCGAAATCTCAAAACACCATACTTCATCTCCATGGGTGTACCCCATTTTGAAGAGAAAGCTTCACATTCTTGAAGCCAAGGGTCTTCTTGTTGTTCTAAGGTAAGAAGGAAATCAAAAACTCACTCATTCCTTCATTTCCTTCTTGGAATCGGTTTCCTCTATTTTGAACACCATGCTTGTTCTCCTTGTTAGCTTGTTCTCTTGATCTCTTTGAGGAGTTGGAGCTAGCCCTAATTCCATTACCAAGCATTTCATTTTGAAATAAAAGGTAATTCCCTCCTTGTGTTCAAGCAATTTCTAATTCTAGGGTTAAAGGAGTTATAAACCCTAAATACTCATTGTGGCTATCTTGGCTTGGTCATTAGTGTAGCAACTTACCCCGTTGAATACCGATTGAGGAACAAGTAAAGGGAAAGGGGAAAGTCGAAAAGAAAACCAAGGTAATTGACTTACCTTAAAACCATGTATGAGCTTGAGATGTTTTTTTGTTTAAGTGCAAATAAATGCTCAGTGAAATGCAGGTGTTGCAAATAATATGAGGAAATTCAGTGTTTAAGTTGTTGTTGTTTAAGTGCCAAACCTTAAGGGTTTTATACATTGTGTTGTTGTTGTTAAATTGATGGATTTGGTATACAAATTGGCATTTTGAAAGAGTTGATGTCAAGGTGTTTTGTGTTGGGCTAAATGACATGGAAAGACATGTAATGTCTATGGGGAGATAATGCAAAAATTGTATTGAGTTTGGTGTAAGTAATCTGTGTTGAAAACGCTATTTGAAAATGCACTTACAGGCACGTCCGAACTTCCGTCCGGACTTGGAAGTTCGGACATGCCACGCGCGTGTTTAAAATTTTTCGAGTTCCAGTGATGTCCGGACTTCTGTCCGACCTTTGAAGTCCGGACACGTTAAAAATTTTCTTCCCAGTTTTAGTCTCGACTTGTGTCCGAACATTGATGTCCGGACACAAGTTCGGACGCCTCAAAATTTTTCCTCGGTTTTAGTCTCGACTTGTGTCCGAACTTTGATGTCCGGACACAAGTTCGGACACCCCAATTTTCACAAGTTTTAACCCTCGACTTGTGTCCGAACTTCGATGTCCGGACACAAGTTCGGACGCATCGTGTCCGAACATTGATGTCCGGACACAAGTTCGGACAAATGGCAGTTTTCAATTCCTGAGTCTCGGCTTGTGTCCGAACATTGATGTCCGGACACAAGTTCGGACAAATGGCAGTTTTCAACTTATGAGTCTCGGCTTGTGTCCGAACATTGATGTTCGGACACAAGTTCGGACATGTCACTGTTTTCAATATAAACTGCTCGTTTGAGCCCCGTTTTGACTTCCGGTTGCGGGGGTTTGTCTAGAACATGTATGTGGACTATAATAACACTAAAAGATGGGGAAAAATCATAATAAAGTGTGAAAGAAGAATAAACAAGGAATGTGAAGTAACAAGTTTATCAAGGGTCTATATATTAATTAACCGACATTATCAATCGTGTTTAGGAACCACGTACGGTGGACCACTAGAGCGGCAAGGACCAAGGTATGGTTTTCTTGCAGTCCGTTGCCTACCGTTTACACCGGCTTGTGTGCTACCTGTGTTTTTGCGTGTTTTACAACCTTGTAAGATTAAATCATGAAACGAGTTTACAGTTTTATCATTAATGTGACGTGTACGTGCCGATACCGGTAACCTCAATTGCGTGCTAACCATCATTTAACCAAGTCTAGAAACGTAAGAGAACGGTATCCGGTAACAACGTTCCCAACCTAAGGAACGTTCCAACCCGGCTATGTGTGTTTGGTTATGATGCGTGTTACTATATGATGCCTTGCTTCCCTTGTATGTTTAACTGGACTTAAACACTTACTTGTGTGAGATTATGTTAAGCTCCCATTGTGGGACTTCTAACGAGTGCTAACCGGGGAGTGAGGAATCCGGTCGTTCCGGTCACGCGTGTATGTATGGGTGTCGACATCTGCATCAGATTCGGCTCTCTCCTTATGTTAGGGTAGTCTTCCTTTTATGGGGAATTCGACCTCCCATAGCTTAGCCAAAGCTACCTACCTGACTTCCACTCGGGCTAGGGGAAATTATGTGTTGATGTGTTCGGGTCACTACGCTCGTCTCATCTTTCAAGTTAAAGTTACTCACCCGACTAACTAAACAGTAATGTGTTATGTGTTAAGCTTAACATGAGGATGAAGATATCCTCTAGGCTTACAAGTTGACTAACCATGTTGGTTGTTTTCAAGGTGAACTGTTTTCACTATGTATGTGTTGTTATTGTTCTGCAATAGCTCCTGTATGTTATATATATGCATTTGTATGATAAAATCAACGCCATGTAATAATGACAAATAGTTGCGTGTATCCCGGTAGTCAGCGGGCTGCACGTTAACCATGCCAGCAAAAGGTTGCTGACCCCCTTGGGGGCTATGTTTATTTGCAGGATGAGGATCGAGGAAGCAGATTGGCTTTAGATCCTAGGATGTTGATATTTGTTGTTTTTGGATGTTGAACCCGAGTAGTGCTTGTACACTCGAGGTCATTTACTTTGGAGGATGTAAAGTTGGTTAGTGATTTTTGAACAGTTACACTCGGTATATTGTAATTCTTTTTGGATGGTCATTTTAGGAGGTTGTAAGTATGCTCGGGATTCGTGTGATCAGACCGATACATATTATGTAACAGCCTGGTTAGCCATGTGGGTGGCTAACGGCGTGTAACACCGCCCTTTTTGGTATATTTTTTAAGTAATGATTTCCGCTGCAATTATTGATAAAGTGCTAAGGTTTTGGATGGGGTGTTACAAAAAGTGGTATCAGAGCGAAGTATCGCTCTAATTACCGACAACCGAGCCTAGGAATATACCGAGTTAGGAATTTAAACATTGTCGTCCAAAGGACGTTATAAACATGTGGTTCGATAAGTTTGTAAGCACAATACTAATGTGCTCTCATGTATGTTCAGATGGCAGGGCGACCGCGGGGACGAGGCCGAGGAGGGCCTGGTCCGAGTGATACGGGGGATAACCCCACCGCTCAAATGATGGCCGAAGCTGTAGCGGCCGCCCTAGCACAAGTTGTGCCTCAGATAATCGCTGCAGTGCAGCAAGGGCAGCAAGCGCCCATTGTCAGGAGCAGCCTGAACCACCACCACCACCTCAGCCACGCGAAACTAATGGGTGAAAGCGTTGGCCGATTTGAGGCCCCCGTCTTTCAAAGGGGAGACCGACCCTTCTAAGCTAGAGGCCTACATCTCGGAGCTCGAGACCGCCTATGAGACTTTGGCTGTTCCTACTGATGCCAAGGTCCGACTTGCTGCGTTTTATTTGAAGGGTTCGGCTAGGAACTGTGGAAGTTAGTGAGGGCGGAGAACTTGCCGACCCGGATTTCGGTTGGGAGCAGTACCGGCATTGCTGAGGGCCAAGTACTATCCCGTGCATGTGCAAGAGGCGAAGCGCCTGGAGCTTGACAGTCTGAAACAAGGGACAAAAATGACGGTGGACGACTACTACACCGCCTTCACCGACCTTGTGCACCTTCTACCCTCCTACCCGACCTTGGTTACTCGAACCGGGTCTTAGTGAACGACGATTCTACAGTGGTTGAGCCACCGCCTACGCTATGGCATGGGGCCAGCCGAGTACAACCCTTGCAGGTAAATTCCAAAATGTCTAAGCGTGAATACGTAATGTTGTATGGAGTGTGTAAATGTGTTGCGGGGCATGACTAACACCTTGATACTCAGGAGTGCTATCATGCGCTGCTAAGGTGGAGATCACCGTCCGGCTAAGGCCGAGGAGAATGCGCATAAGCGCAAGGTCTCGAGCGAGGGCCAAATCGCAGGGTACCAAGGAGGGAAGAAGAGGAAACCTTACCCTCAGCCCAGAAGGGCCAGCAGCAGCAAGAAGGCAAGGGCCAAGCCCAGCCCACTACCACGGAGGAGCCGCTGAAGCTCACTTTTGCCTATGCGGCTAAGCCCTTACCTCACACCCGCCCAAGGGTAACTAATAAATTTCGAATATCGAATTCAAGTATGTATTGTTATGTTGTGAAGTGTGTATTGATTGTGTGTTGCAATACAGCCAGTACGGGCTCTGGCACGGAGCGCCACTATTTCTGCAAGTGGTGCAAGGGTGACCATCCCGGTAAGGACTGCAAAGGAAACGATGTGCTGTGCCACTACTGCAAGAAGCTGGGGCACCGTGACTTTGAGTGCTACAGCAACCCGATGGCAGAAACTATACAGGCCTAGAAGGCAATGGAAGGGTAAGCCACTGCTACCACTGAGGCCCGAAATCTAGCCTATCAGCACCCTCAGGCCAGGGAATACTGAATTCCCAGAAAAGGTTAGAAGGGAAGGGAAGGGGCCAGGAGCAGGCAAGGCTGCCTTGAACGTGGTGGACCGGTCAGAGGCACCAGGATCGTCTTCTAGACCAGGTACCCCCTTAAACCGTTAAGTTAGATAAGTGATTGCTTACCGCATTTCATGCATGTGTGTTAGTGGGTCTAAATGAATAACCACATAAGTAATGAGTTGAAGTATAAAGTGAAACCACCTAAATTAGAAGATTTATAAACCTTAGGGACCTTCAATATTTGCTATCCAATCCCACCCACACCGAACCCCGGAGATACCACCATCGACATCGCCGACTACCAGCAGAACAGTGTCAAGTTATCCAGCCAGGTATGATCTTATTTAAAGGATACTTGACACCCGAAGCACAAATCCACATCATCCGACGATGCAACGAGCTTGGAGCAGCACCTGGAGGTTTCTACACACCCGAATACCCAAGTGGAGCGAAAATGAACTTAAAAATGATGTGCATGGGTAAGGATTGGAACCCTTACACCAAGTCATATCAAGACACACGAGCTGAAGATGGAGCTACCATACCGAGTATACCTGAGGAGTTCCTTGCGGTTGTTAATCACACCGTGGGAATTGCTCAGCAAGCTGAACCGGAACAAATCCCAAGTATCAAGGCAGATTTGTGTATTGTCAATTTCTACCAGAAAGGTGGAAGGTTGGGTTTACACCAAGACAAGGACGAGTCACCCGAGTCTCTTAGTAAGGGAGTACCCGTGGTGTCTTGGTCCATTGGTGATACCGCAGTGTTTATGTATGGCGAGCAGAAGCGTGCGGACCTTGCAAGAAAGTTAGTATTGGAGTCGGGAGACGTGTTAATTATGGGTGGGCAGTCAAGGATGCTGTATCATGGTATCAAGAAATCAAATTGAATACGGCGCCTCCGACAATAATCAATGCCACCCACATGAGACCTGGAAGACTGAACTTAACCTTTAGACAGTTCTGAAGTTATGTGTAATCATGTAAAGTACGAAGCCAGTTGTATGTTAAGTATGTGATGCATTAAGTATGTTAAGTTATCGAGCGATGTAGCCAATGTAATACCATCATGGTGTAACGATGAGTTTTATGAATAAAGTAGTGTTGATTTCTTGAGCATTCCACCCGTGTTGTTACCAATATACTTATCAAGTTTATGAAATAAATTAGGCACTGCACTCGGGACGGAAGGTACACTGAGTGTATGTACAGAGGCAGAGGCCGCGCAGAAGCGGCACTATCCTCACCGGTACCTTCCCAGTGAATGGCGTGGGTGCGTCGATCTTGTTCGACTCTGGAGCCTCACATACGTTTGTCTCACTCTCATTTGCGAGGAGACTGGGGCTAGACGGGGAGGAGATCCCTGACTTTTTAGTCACTCTCCCGTCTAAGGAGCGGATCAGATGCACCCGTTATTACCGAGATGCCACCGTTCGAATTAAGAATGAAGAGTTCCCGATCGACATGATAGAGTTCGAGGGGCTCGGATTTGATGTGATTGTGGGGATGAACTGGTTGGAGCGGTACAAGGGCAGAATCCTATGTGCCGAGCACCGTCTGCTTCTTAGGAGTCCGGCTGGGGTCACCATTTCATACCGCCAGAGGCCCAGGGAGCCTTCGACACAGATCATCTCCGCCATGGCCATGTACCACGAAATCAGAAGGAAGAATGATGTATACCTCTGCTATGTCCAGGACATAGAGAGAGACCCGGAGTTTAGCCCAGATGTACCGGTTGTGTCGGAGTTTCCTGATGTCTTTCCTAAGGAGCTCCCAGGCATGCCGCCTACACGGGCAGTTGAGTTTGAGATTGACTAGGTACCGGGCACCGGACCTATAGCGAAGGCGCCCTACCGTATGGCTCCAGCTGAGATGACTGAGCTCAAAGAACAGCTGCGAGACCTGCTAGACAAGGGATTTATCCGCCCTAGCGTCTCACCATGGGGAGCACCAGTCCTTTTTGTGAAGAAAAAGGATGGGAGTCTCCGCCTCTGCATCGACTACAGGGAGCTGAATGCTGTGACGGTGAAGAACCGTTACCCATTGCCACGTATCGATGATTTGTTTGATCAGCTGAGAGGTGCATCTGTGTTCTCTAAGATCGATCTGCGATCGGGTTACCATCAGATTGCTATCAGAGACAGTGATATAGAGAAGACCGCTTTCCGTACCAGATATGGGCACTATGAATTCACGGTCATGCCGTTTGGGTTGTCTAATGCACCAGCAAAGTTTATGGATTTGATGAATCGTTTGTTTCGAGATCAGTTGGATAGATCAGTAGTTGTCTTCATCGACGATATTCTCATTTACTCTAAGTCCAAGGTGGAGCATGAAGCTCACCTGAGGAGTGTGTTGCAAACATTGAGAGAGAACCAGCTTTATGCGAAGTTCTCAAAGTGTGAATTTTGGTTGGACCAAGTCTCTTTCCTTGGTCATGTTATTTCTGAGGCCGGGATCGCTGTGGATCCGGCCAAGATTGATGCTGTGCGCACCTGGCCTAGACCGAAGACGGTTGCCGACATCCGGAGCTTCCTCGGTCTGGCAGGTTACTATCGGAGGTTTGTGAGGAATTTCTCTAGTGTTTCGAAACCAATGACATCCTTGACAAAGAAGGATGCACCGTTTGATTGGACTGAGGACTGTGAAATCTCGTTTCAGAAGCTCAAGGATGCTTTGACTTCTGCACCGATTCTTACTATACCAGAGGGTACTGATGGTTTCGAGGTGTACTGTGATGCGTCAGGTAAAGGTATGGGCTGTGTTTTGATGCAACACGGGAAGGTCGTGGCTTACGCCTCCCGACAGTTGAAGCGACACGAAGAAAATTATCCTACGCATGATTTGGAGTTGGGTGCCATTGTCTTCGCATTGAAGATATGGCGACACCATTTGTATGGAGTGAATGTGACGATTTATTCAGATCACAAGAGCTTGAAATACCTGTTCACTCAGAAGGAGTTGAACATGAGGCAAAGAAGATGGGTTGAATTCCTTACTGACTATGATATTAACCTTCAGTACAAGGAAGGTAAAGCAAACATTGTAGCTGATGCATTGAGTCGCCGAGCACACTCTCTCCATTCGCTTATCTCTCACTCTAGCTTGGTTGAAGAGGTGCGGAGTGCTCAGATGTCAGATCAGTACATGCAAGAGATCAAACAGAAGCTTATCGATGGCACATTGAAGGTCAGAAGTATGACTTCCGACTTCATGATGATGGTTTGATCAGGCATGGCCGAAGATCGAGCTTGCTGAGTCACAGACTTGAGCTGGTGAGGCTGTGAGGGAGAATGATAGGAGGATGAAGACATATTGAGATAGTAAGATAGGAGACGAGTCAAGGTAGTAAGTTATCAAGGGTAGGAGAGATATTTCTGGTGGACGGTATGAAGAAAGATGTGACAGATTATGTTGTTAGGTGTCTCACTTGCCAGAAGGTCAAGTTTGAGCACCGTCGTCCTGGTGGCATGGTACAGCCAATGCCCGTTCCTGAATGGAAGTTCCATGATATTTCCATGGACTTCGTTGTTGGGCTTCCGCCTACTCGGGGAGGCTTGAATATGATATGGGTCGTTGTCGACCGACTGACCAAGGTGGCCAGATTCATTCCGATGAAGGACACCTGGAAGGTGGCGAAGCTAGCAGAGCTCTTCGACCGTGAGATAGTACGGCACCATGGTGTACCGAAGACTATCGTGTCTGATAGGGATACCAGATTCCTCTCGAGGTACTGGAGAAGTACACGGGAAGCACTTGGTACCGAACTGAAGTTGAGTACGGCGTTTCACCCACAGACAGATGGTCAGAGTGAGCGCACCATACAGACGCTTGAGGATATGTTACGTGCATGTGCACTTGACTTTCAGACCAGCTGGATTGATAAGTTACATCTGATCGAGTTTAGCTACAACAACAGTTACCACGCGTCGATCAAGATGTCTCCCTTCCAGGCCTTGTACGGTAGACCATGCCGCACGCCATTATGCTGGGATGAGTCGAGTGAGACGGTCATTATAGGACCTGAATATTTGGAGCAAGTACAAGCAGAAGTACGTCAGATCCGAGCGAACATGAAGGCAGCTCAGGATAGACAGAAATCGTACGCCGATGTGCGCAGACGCGACCTGGAGTTCCCTGTGGGCGATCAAGTATTCCTTAGAGTATCCCCCATGAAGGGAGTATTCCGTTTTGGCCAGAAAGGCAAGTTGAGCCCGAAATATGTGGGGCCTTATGTTGTGACGGAGCGGATAGGCCCGGTAGCTTACAGGCTTGAGTTACCTGCTGAGCTGGGCAAGGTACATGATGTATTTCATGTATCCCAGTTGAAGAAATATATGTCCCATCCGTCTCATGTACTTCAGCCCGAGAGGCTAACATTAGAGCCGACCATGCGATCAGTGGAGACCCCCGTACGGATCCTGGACACTAAGACTCGAGACACTCGCCATCAATCTGTGAGATTGGTGAAGGTTCTCTGGTCTAACCAGGAAGTCGAGGAGGCCACTTGGGAGCTGGAGGAGAAGATGAAGGCGAAGTACCCGTCATTGTTTACTTCTTAGTTTGTATGTATAGGGTACGGGGCGTACCCCTATATTTAAGGGGGGTAGAGCCGTTTCGGTTATGTATGTACGGCATGTATAGAAAACACATGCTTATGTTGTTATGTTATAGACCTTTGAGTCTAAGTGATGTTGTGTTATCAGGACCTTGAGTCCGATGGAATGTAAAGAATGTTCGTGTGTTGTTATGGGAGCGTTGTTGCAGAAGTAATCCCCGTGTTCTAATATTAAGATACGTGGGAAATGTGAACTTTGGGGACAAAGTTCTTTTAAGGGGGGTAGATTGAAATACCCCAAACCTTAATATGTTAGTTAATTACATAATTAATATATTTTAAGACTTAAGTAGTCATTAAGAACATGTGGGAGAAATTCCCGAAAGAAACGAATCCATATAATGGATTAAAAGCACAAACGAGACTTTAAACACGTTTTTCAAGAAAACTGAAAAACGTGACGTTAAATGCCTAAAACGGACTTGTATAAATTATAGTTGATTTTATAACTATAATTACATACTAATTAAAGTCTAAGAATTTTTAGAATCAAAAATATGTATATATATTCCGGAAACCGGACCCGGACTGTTAAACTGACAGTTCGGGAATTAACGGGTGTTATCTACTAATGACCAAGTGCCTCTCTCTCACTTGTAAAATAAAATCAGATTTTTATTCCCCTCTCTATTCTATTAATTCCACTTTACTCACAAAAACAAAATAATAAAACTCTCCTCTCACACACTATACCCTCTCTCACACTCTCTCTCTTCCCCTCATTCTCTTGACTCACGTTCTTTTCCCCCTCACCAGCTCTCTCTTTCTCTGTTGCTTGCCAAACATGGCGATTTCACAAAGCCAAGGGAAACCCCAACTCTCTCCCTTGTAACTCCTTCATCTTAACTCTAAATCAAGAAATTCTTTCACCAAAATACTCCTCTCATCTTGGGGATCATTTTGTACCTTTCGAAATCTCAAAACACCATACTTCATCTCCATGGGTGTACCCCATTTTGAAGAGAAAGCTTCACATTCTTGAAGCCAAGGTCTTCTTGTTGTTCTAAGGTAAGAAGGAAATCAAAAACTCACTCATTCCTTCATTTCCTTCTTGGAATCGGTTTCCTCTATTTTGAACACCATGCTTGTTCTCCTTGTTAGCTTGTTCAATCTCCTTGAGGAGTTGGAGCTAGCCCTAATTCCATTACCAAGCATTTCATTTTGAAATAAAAGGTAATTCCCTCCTTGTGTTCAAGCAATTTCTAATTCTAGGGTTAAAGGAGTTATAAACCCTAAATACTCATTGTGGCTATCTTGGCTTGGTCATTAGTGTAGCAACTTACCCCGTTGAATACCGATTGAGGAACAAGTAAAGGGAAAGGGGGAAAGTCGAAAAGAAAACCAAGGTAATTGACTTACCTTAAAACCATGTATGAGCTTGAGATGTGTTTTTGTTTAAGTGCAAATAAATGCTCAGTGAAATGCAGGTGTTGCAAATAATATGAGGAAATTCAGTGTTTAAGTTGTTGTTGTTTAAGTGCCAAACCTTAAGGGTTTTATACATTGTGTTGTTGTTGTTAAATTGATGGATTTGGTATACAAATTGGCATTTTGAAAGAGTTGATGTCAAGGTGTTTTGTTGGGCTAAATGACATGGAAAGACATGTAATGTCTATGGGAGATAATGCAAAAATTGTATTGAGTTTGGGTGTAAATCTGTGTTGAAAACGCTATTTGAAAATGCACTTACAGGCACGTCCGAACTTCCGTCCGGACTTGGAAGTTCGGACATGCCACGCCGTGTTTAAAATTTTTCGAGTTCCAGTGATGTCCGGACTTCTGTCCGACCTTTGAAGTCCGGACACGTTAAAAATTTTCTTCCCAGTTTTAGTCTCGACTTGTGTCCGAACATTGATGTCCGGACACAAGTTCGGACGCCTCAAAATTTTTCCTCGGTTTTAGTCTCGACTTGTGTCCGAACTTTGATGTCCGGACACAAGTTCGGACACCCCAATTTTCACAAGTTTTAACCCTCGACTTGTGTCCGAACTTCGATGTCCGGACACAAGTTCGGACGCATCGTGTCCGAACATTGATGTCCGGACACAAGTTCGGACAAATGGCAGTTTTCAATTCCTGAGTCTCGGCTTGTGTCCGAACATTGATGTCCGGACACAAGTTCGGACAAATGGCAGTTTTCAACTTATGAGTCTCGGCTTGTGTCCGAACATTGATGTTCGGACACAAGTTCGGACATGTCACTGTTTTCAATATAAACTGCTCGTTTGAGCCCCGTTTTGACTTCCGGTTGCGGGGGTTTGTCTAGAACATGTATGTGGACTATAATAACAACTAAAAGATGGGGAAAAATCATAAAAATGAAAGTGAAAGAAGAATAAACAAGGAATGTGAAGTAACAAGTTTATCAAGGGTCTAGTATATTAATTAACCGACATTATCAATCGTGTTTAGGAACCACGTACGGTGGACCACTAGAGCGGCAAGGACCAAGGTATGGTTTTCTTGCAGTCCGTTGCCTACCGGTTTACACGGCTTGTGTGCTACCTGTGTTTTGCGTGTTTACAACCTTGTAAGATTAAATCATGAAACGAGTTTACAGTTTTATCATTAATGTGACGTGTACGTGCCGATACCGGTAACCTCAATTGCGTGCTAACCATCATTTAACCAAGTCTAGAAACGTAAGAGAACGGTATCCGGTAACAACGTTCCCAACCTAAGGAACGTTCAACAACCCGGTATGTGGTTTGGTTATGATGCGTGTTACTATATATGATGCCTTGCTTCCCTTGTATGTTTAACTGGACTTAAACACTTACTTGTGTGAGATTATGTTAAGCTCCCATTGTGGGACTTCTAACGAGTGCTAACCGGGGAGTGAGGAATCCGGTCGTTCCGGTCACGCGTGTATGTATGGGTGTCGACATCTGCATCAGATTCGGCTCTCTCCTTATGTTAGGGTAGTCTTCCTTTTATGGGGAATTCGACCTCCCATAGCTTAGCCAAAGCTACCTACCTGACTTCCACTCGGGCTAGGGGGAAATTATGTGTTGATGTGTTCGGGTCACTACGCTCGTCTCATCTTTCAAGTTAAAGTTACTCACCCGACTAACTAAACAGTAATGTGTTATGTGTTAAGCTTAACATGAGGATGAAGATATCCTCTAGGCTTACAAGTTGACTAACCATGTTGGTTGTTATTCAAGGTGAACTGTTTTCACTATGTATGTGTTGTTATTGTTCTGCAATAGCTCCTGTTATATATATATGCATGTTGTATGATAAAATCAACGCCATGTAATAATGACAAATAGTTGCGTGTATCCCGGTAGTCAGCGGGCTGCACGTTAACCATGCCAGCAAAAGGTTGCTGACCCCCTTGGGGGCTATGTTTATTTGCAGGATGAGGATCGAGGAAGCAGATTGGCTTAGATCCTAGGATGTTGATATTTGTTGTTTTTGGATGTTGAACCCGAGTAGTGCTTGTACACTCGAGGTCATTTACTTTGGAGGATGTAAAGTTGGTTAGTGATTTTTGAACAGTTACACTCGGTATATTGTAATTCTTTTTGGATGGTCATTTTAGGAGGTTGTAAGTATGCTCGGGATTCGTGTGATCAGACCGATACATATTATGTAACAGCCTGGTTAGCCACGTGGGTGGCTAACGGCGTGTAACACCGCCCTTTTTGGTATATTTTTTAAGTAATGATTTCCGCTGCAATTATTGATAAAGTGCTAAGGTTTTGGATGGGGTGTTACACAATTAAATTCTGGAACCTATTACACATATTAGTGTGATCTTAGTACAATATAGTGTAACAAAAATCAAATTAAAAATCAATCCCATTTGGCCTCTATATGGGGCGCCATTTTAGGTGATTTTTTGTAACACCCCATCCAACATTAACACACTTACAATAAACTGCAGCGGAAATACAAACCTCTTCACATTACTTAACTCGTTGGTGTTACACGCCGTTAGCCACCCACGTGGCTAACAAGGCTAATCCATATACATTGTACCGGTCTGATGGGCTAAATTCCCGAGCAACTACACATTATTATCCCTTTCCATTAACAACAACAACAACATACACCTTATCAACTATACCGAGTATTTATAAACTGGTGCCGACAACAATATCGGTCTTACTACACCTACTGTATATATACACTTAAATGAATGCCCATGTACAATGACTACCCCGTCCTACTCTCGAACGGCTTCCAGCTCTCTGTACCTGAAATAGGAAAAGAAGAGAAAGGGTGGCCCCCAAGGGGCTCAGCACCTTTGCTGGTATGGTAATCCCGCAGCCCACATGCTACCGGGCCACGCACAACTAATTGTCATCTTAGCATGCGGTTGATTATATTTAAATCATGCATGTAACAGTAAACACACAACACATAACATTTCGCCTCAATGGGCTCAACAAACGGATAATATATCCTTACTTAATAAGTCACTCTTGGTATTCATTATCCCTAGAGTGTTCCTCCTCTAATGGAGCTACTTCCTTAATAGACGACACTTACCCTTAAATCGGGTTATCCTTAAACTCCTCTTTTCTCAAACTGGGATTCATAACCATGATCCACATACTCCACATTATACAACATATAACATACACTACATAACAACACATAACCACACTTTGCACGTTTCCACGTGTACAACATAACACCGCAATAGATATTGCATCACAACAAAATACATAACATAACGGGAATGGTTCTCTTAGGAACCGACCCAAACATTGCTTATACACTGGTGAGCCTAGAGAATGTTGCCAGTCTCATGATAAGCTCGTTATACAATAACAACAACACTCATTACCGTCCTAATAGTCGGACGAGTAACTTAAGTTAAGGCGGTTCGGGTTTGGAGGCCCGAACACACCACACAAACACATGTTCCCCCTAAACCGATCATAAGTCAGAATAGCTAAGCTTTGGAATAAGCTAATGGGAGATCATAACCCGTGAGGGAAACAACCATAACAAAGAGAAGGGCAAGGCTAAGAAGGATACCCTTTCCCAAACAACGCGCGACCGGCCAAACCGGATTCCTCACTACTGTTAGTACATACTTACTTTAGATATTAGTTAGAACCCCACTATGGAGTCTATCATAACTACACACCATACAGTATTACAACTGGGTTAGACACACAAGGGAGATCCCTACATTCACATACACATATCACACAATCAACTCACGCATAGCCGTGGTTAGAACGCCCCATGGTTCGGGTCGTTTAATCCGAATACCGAACTCTCATGTGATCCTAGACTCAGTTAACTAAGGTTAACACTGCCGAGGTTAAATGGTATCGGAGTTGAACACGCCACATATATGAATTACTGTAAACTCATTACATGTTTTATCTTACAACGTGGCAAACACACAGAAAAACACATTGGCATACAAGCCGGTGTAATCCGGTAGGACACAGGTTGCAAGAAAACCATACCTGTCACCGGAGTCCACTTTACCATGTCCACTTATGTTCCTCGAGCAATTCTCGAACAACTGATAACATTACATGTACTTTTATTAACATCGGGGTAGCATGATTATTTAATGTCTAATGCTTACAACTTTTCCCCGTTAACTTAGTTACATACTTTACAATTTTAACTTGATTTACTTTCACCTTTTTTTATAACTTTTCACCCACTTAATTGTCATCAAAAACTCACCTAACATGTCCTTAACAACTTTATAACATCATTACCTATCAATCCCCATTACACATCATTTTCATACCTTAAACAACATTTTTAGAGTGGTCCGGGACTTGGTCCTTACCTTAAGTCCCGGACCAACACATTAGAAAACTTTCGGGCGTTTTTAATAGGGTGGTCCGGGACCTTGTACTCACCCCAAGTCCCGGACCAAAACCTTGTTCAACACTCGGCCCTTTTTAATGCCTGGTCTGGGACATTACCCATGACCTAGGTCCCGGACCAAAGCTACAGAATTGTCAAAATTGCATTTCCACGTCTTGTTGCATTAGTTCTCCACCTCCTTTAATTGTATAAACTTCCCAAATGATCTTAGGTATATTCTAATGCCAAAATATCATCTCAAACACACCTAGTTCCATGTTTGACTTGTTACTCAATTTCCACCCAAAATCTCATAACACTTGTAACATTTACATTTGGTTTCCTATGTGGTGTTTCACCCATAATAACCTCTATACCAAAGTGTTTCCTCACCATCATAACATCATCTCCCAAGCATCTTCTCTTACTAACCAAATCTTCTTTTTCACAACTCCTTAAAGTTCCTTTCTCAAAACCTTACCTAAACATTATTCCCACCTTGCACATCAACATAACCTAAACCTTAAACAAACTTCTCCAAGACTTTAATACATCCTAAAAATACTCATTGATTTCTAGAACTTCCAAGATAATGCCTAAATCCTTGTAGCACCTTAGAACACCTTAACGCATATTTTCTTCCTTAGTAAAACATTCATTCATTCCTCACATTTCCTAGTCCACCAAAGCTCATTTAAAACACTTAAAACTCCTTATACATTTTCCAAATTTTGCCATAGGTTCTCTTAGCATATCAACATTCTAAAACACATAGTTTTCACCATTAAATATTCAAGAACACCTAAATCCATCAAACACATTTTTATACATAAACTTCACACATTTAGCACTACATCACAATATAGTGCTTAACTTAATTTACTTGGCACTTAGGCCCTTAAATAACATGGCTCTTAGGCCCTTAAATTGCATAAACCTTAAACACTGAATTTCCACAATACATAAGCCTTTGACCTGTAATTACACACACCAAGACATATGTTCCTTTACTAGTCTCCTTGAGAACACCTTACTAAGTCATTCACCATTTGCTCTTTAGGTAGTTTTAGCAAGCATTATAAGCTCATTTCTCCTAAGGCATTAAACCACATTGAGATAGCATATTTACCTCTTTTCCTCACAAACTTCTTTCTTGTTTCCTTGTTCAAAAATCGCTAAGCTTAGTTGCTTGTCAACTTCTAAACATTACACAAACAATGTGATGAGTATTCAAGCTCCAAGCTTAATCTCATTGTAAACCCTAGGTTTTACATTGTTCAAAGAGCATTAAGGTAGTTGTTTTACCTTGGTCTTTGAAGGGAATTGGAATATCTACCAAGAGAGGACTCCACCAATTCCTTGAAAGATTCAAATGGAGCTAGAACAAGGTCACACAAAGAGCTCCATAAATGAGTATTTTCGGTCAACAACAAAACATGGAGGAAACTTGATTTTTCTTTGAGATTCCTTACCTAGAAGCAAAGGAGAGTAACAATATGTAGAAACACAAGCTCAAGCTCCATCAATGGTGGACCTCCATGGCACCGAAATGGTGGTATTGAAATTTTGAGAAGATAGGAATGAAGAGCTTGATGAGAGGAAGAGAATGGTGGTGTTTGTTTTTGATTTGATTAAGTGAGCCATGAGATATTGACAATGGAAGATGGTGGAATGGTGGTGGTGCTGTAGCTTCACCGTGAGAACAGAAAGAAGAGAGGTAGAAGAAGAAGGGAACCGTGTGAAATGAAGAAAGAAATGAGAGAAGTGAGATTGGTTTTGCTTTTGAAGATATTTATAACTTAAAGCAAATAGTAACTTATGAGTCATCTTTATTTACTTAACAAGTTAACATATTTGGTGACTCATTACTACAAAAACCGGACCCCTTATTATTAGAAGGGTATAATAGTCTTTGTTGACCAATTCAATTACTTATAACATTATATGTTACAAACTAGCTTATAAAAAAATCACTATTCACAAAAACAAGGCACATAGAAGTGAAATTTTTGATTTCCCATTGATATAGACCTCCAAATGTGATACTATATAGTACACATGTTAATTAAAGAGTAATGATGGGCATTTAGCCATTCAAAACTCATTTACAAGACAATTTTTCAAAAACGTGCTTTAAGACTCCTTAAAGCACATTTTGTGTTTTAACTTGTTTTCAAGCTTGGTTTTCTTAGTAATTGATTTAATATGTTCATTAACATATAAATAAGGTATAGGTATGACCATTAGGTCTTATACACATTTATCCCAAGCTTAGAGCACATTTCAGCCCATATTGACCTTAAGGTATTTATTTATGTTTTGTTTGGTTTCATTGTCTACCAAGGTTTCCTAAGGACTTAATTAGCCTTATTAAATCACAATTGAATATTATTTAGTCTTGGTAGGCTCTTTGGGTCCTAACCAAGTTCACTCATAGCTTAGAGCATGTTTTTGCTCAAACCGTGTCTTAGTGTTTTATTGTGTTTTACCATGGTTTAAATGGTTCATTGATGTCTCTAAGGCACTTTTTAGCCTTTACATACCATAGTTTAATATTTAAACCACATATCAAGGTTTGGGGTATTTCAATCTACCCCCCTTAAAAGAACTTCGTCCTCGAAGTTCACACTTCCCACACATCATTAGATTAGAATACGGGGATTACTTACAGAAATAAACTTCTATAATCAAACAAACTTTACATTACAACCTCGGACTTAATGGTCCGGGCAACACATTCACATCCATACATAACATAACATATTCACATGATAACCTCGGACTCAATGGTCCGGGTATCTTAACAACACTTACACATACATAACAACCCCTTTGACTCACTGGTCTTGGGTAACATAACAACATTTAGACACATAGGTCTATGTAACACAACACATTTAGACTCATAGGTCTTGATAGCATACACTTTAGGAGATCAAAGTCAAAATAACCTTTATCACACATACCAAACAACATGTCATAGCATGTATTGCAATAAAAAATATCTTTGGTATACACTGTGATCCCGCAGAACCCGGTCGCGATGGACACCTTCCGTCCCCGTGTCCTTGGGAGATCAAAACAATCACTTAAGTTTAAAATTTCCTTGTGAGGTTAAGTAAGAGAACTTTAATTATGTAAAGTATCTATCAACGTTTTATAAATACCAATTGAAATCCTTTTGAAAACACACACAACTCCAAGTCCAACTTAAGCTCTTTGCTTCTTTTATTAGCGTGGTTATTTGTGACCACTTATAGGGAGCTTCAAGAATCATCCAACCCTGATGTGATCAGCATCAGTGTAGAACTATCCTTCCACTCCAATTTGTGTTCGGCTTCCCTTGATCACATGCAAATCAAGTTCCACTTCCCACTTCATTTTCAAGCATCAAATAAATCACTCATTTCCAATTTTCTATCTTTTAAATCATCCTAGTCATGATCATAACATCTCCAAAGGATAGAACTCCGTCTATCAGTTACCTCCACTCACTTTAATCCTGTTGCCTAGGGAATCTTATTCTCACTAGGTTCTATGTCGGTATCATGCCCTTTTCATGAATCACTATATAGTATATATATACACATATATTTTATTAAAATACAACACACCGTTTCACATTTATACATTGTCGGGGTTTTGTTCCCCGGGAGTTTCTCTACTCCCATACTTGTACTATCACACACAATTGTTAACAAATACACACACTTATCACAATGGTATTCGCATCTTCTGTGCGCAATTACCACAATTAAACCATGAATGAATGTGTATGTTTACGTAACACACACACCAATCATCAAAACAATAATTTTGTGCTATGCACAATATAAGTCACATACACTACGTACACTTGTACGGTAATATACACTAAGTGGTTTTGCGCTCTACCCCCTTAAAAGGGATTACGCCCACGTAATCAATCACTAAACATTGGCTTAAATGTTCTGCCGTCGTGAAGTGTTTTAACTTCCACGCGGCCTATTACACAATGGATTCTGATTAGAGGATCTTAACCATATTGGCGGTTTAGTTCCTAAACCAAGAATTCTCATTGGAGTTTGTTTAAACTCTTAGTTGGTTTCGATTCTGGCCTGTTAGGCTTCTAGGCGTTAATAATTAGCCATTCACTCGTGTTCACCATGTACATTCAACACTTGAATCACTAGCTCACTAGTTTCTGCTGCGAAACTTTAATAACTGTAGAGCTTAATTGCTCCATTTGTTATTCTTACTGTATTGTACATCCCCAATTGTCACCTTCATCTTGGTAACAATGGTTTCTCAACCGACGCGTGGTATCTCTTACCGTTAGCGAATTCGGTGAGTTATAAACTTTCTATCCACTTCCATAACAATTTACTGTGTATACAGTTATGTATTTCACAATGATTGACTTGTTCCCTTCCGACTTACTGTCGGTTGAGATTGGGCTACTACCTAGTGTGTAGTGCTCTCTCAGCTATTTACAACATTCGGGGTATATTCCATACCGACATTTGGCAGTTAGTGCTACTGTAGTCACTTACTGTTAATCATGTCTCCACATTTGGTTTTGTACAAGTACTCTTTTATTGGTGCGGCCTTGCATTTCCTATGCATCAGCCATTATAACATTATTGCTCCACAATTATCATGTTTCCAATTCCTAGCTATCCCACTCGATCATCACTGCGCAAGTGCAATACCAAAACACTCAGTCATACAGAGTGCAGAGGCGTAAACTCTTGACAGTAAATCCCTTATGCGATTCGCCATGGAATTCACACTGAGTTCCTCATCACACAGTACCTACCACTGGCTTATTGCCCAGTCTGTTTAACATCGCTTATCTTGCATCTCTACTAAGTTTAACTCATAACTGGTCTTATCTGTTACATTATCGTTTAACAATACTTATACAACGGTCGTTTGTTACGCACCGTGCTCTTACTCCTTGTATAACATCAGCTTATATCGTATTTACTGTCACATTAACTTCCACACCCATACTTATATTATGGTTCGTCATTCATCTGGATGACTACCGAATGCTCCTTGAGCATCGATCATTCGAGTCACAAGCCGGCATTATTCAGCTCGGTGTTTCACTTTATACACACATGTTACTAAGCTAACTGCCCTCTTTCAATAACAACATGGTCAATCCTTAACATATTTCTTGGGCTTGATACACATAACTACCGCTCCTGCGGTCTCACAATATTGAGAGGTATCCCCACTCTTAATGCAGTGGTTCGTTCTCCACTCTATTCACTTATATAACATAAACTTTTGCAATCAATCGAATTTATATAACATATCCTACTTATGGCTTATAAGCCTTATTTGCCTTGAGTTGGGCTCATTGTAGGCTGTCCACACACATGTACTTCTCTGTACAATATTACAAGGTCGTTGCATCACGTTTCCTTTCACGGGATGCCCCTTAGGTTTGTCAGTCCGTCTCCTGACAACTTATGTCTAAACTGGGTGTTAGTTTCAACCCCCGTGTTTCTATCACGTTATCTTGTTCAATTATCGTTGATGCAAACACCCTTCAAGGATCGCTCCTGGGTGTTGCTAAGTTATGCCTTTACATCTAGTTCACACTTATTGGTACATTCCGTTAGCCACGCCGTTTGTGCTCTTAACTGATTATTATCTTCTTCTGTGAAGATCAACATTTCCTGATAGTGTAGGTACTCATTCTGGGAGTTTCATCCCATTCATTGCACATTAATGTGTCCACATTAGTCATCTACTTGCCATGTACAGGCTAGGTCACCGTTCCAGCTAACATGTTTATCCCTAAGGATCCTTAAGACATATGTGATGTCTTTACATAACAGTTTGTGCCCTTCGCACTTCCTAACTCTTAAACATTTCCTTGAGAGGAAATCACTAATCCTTTTAGTCTCGCTAACTTAACTGAGTTCCTTAACTTCAACCATTCCTTGTAATCTCTAGCTTTTGTTTGATTTATACTGCTGACCGTAGACGGAGTCGACTACTTCCCGTGTTTCGGACTCCACTCGTATACATATGTGGGGTACCATAATGATACATTGCTACCTACCCAACTAACCCATAAGTAGGTCTGTCAGGCCCACAAGCTCCTATCGGAGTGCGGTCGTCCCACAATTCAGTTGGTACACTTGTAGTGTCCGTCACACGCCTAGGTGAAGTATTCTGTTGTCAACTCCCTTATATTGTCCTGTGACAATATTCATTCCTTGCTTCCCGATCTTAATCGAGGGAAAGTTCATCCACTGTTGTATCTTATCATCTGCCCTTGGTTTTACTGGTTTGGTTTAAAAGAAGGTTGGAAAGAAGTGTTGGTTTGAAAGAAAATTTGGTTTTGAAAAGAAAAGGGTTTGACTAAATCTGGGTTGAAAGAAAAATTTTCATGGTTTCACAACATCTTCTTACCTTAACCAAGTCTAGCTTCTTGCTGATTGGTGTACTTCCAATTACAGGGGTTAGGCTAACAGGCCCTTCCACTGTTATGACGATCACATTTAACTTTATGGTACTTTACCAAATACTTTGTAGTGGTTATAACTTTCCCGAACAGCCCTGTTATAGCAGCACTTGCTATGGCAAGTGCGCCATGCTAACTGGCTATCGGTTTAACACATACCGGTTGTGGTATTGTTTTTACCCATACTGTCATCAGTGGCCTTGTTGGCCTTCACTGATCTTACTGCCTTGATAATAACTCTTCTAGGTGCCTTCTCACTGTCTTCACATGATAACCATCAACTAGGGTGTTTCCCCTTCTGGGAGACCCCTCTTTTTCTTAGTATTGTATTCTTTGTGTAGCCCGTTTCACGTATTTGGGCACTACGTTGTAGTTCCCTTGCCGGTTGGTACACCGTTGGTGTATTTTTTTTTATCAACTGTGGTCCCGTAGACACTCGTCTCGGGTTTCACTAATCCACTTCTTGCCTGTTGCACGGTCGGTGCGTTGCAAGCTGGTTACTCTCGACTGCTCTGCATGTCGACCCAGGTTGCCGGAAATTCTATTCTCTTATACACAAGATTCTTCATTCTTCGCTATTTAATGCGGTTAACATTGTTCAGATGGAGACCGTCTCCGGGATTCCCAGTTTTCGGGATCTACCGTATGACAGGTTCTCCGTACCTTTAGAGGTATTTAATAACAGCCAGATCGGGTATTCCCGAGTAAGAGTGGACTTCCATCTCTCTGGCGTTGTTGCTCAAGTTATAAAATAGGGACTGTGGAGGGTGGGATGGAGATTGTAGGTTTCCAGTACACACTGGTAATTCCTTGCTAGCGTATCTCTCACGCTATCACTCAACCCTTAACCCAAAGTACTAAAATCCTAACTCGGTACTTCCTAAGCTCGGTAATTCAGTCATCAGAGCGATACTTCACTCTGATACCACTTTTTGTAACACCCCATCCAACATTAACACACTTACAATAAACTGCAGCGGAAATACAAACCTCTTCACATTACTTAACTCGTTGGTGTTACACGCCGTTAGCCACCCACGTGGCTAACAAGGCTAATCCATATACATTGTACCGGTCTGATGGGCTAAATTCCCGAGCAACTACACATTATTATCCCTTTCCATTAACAACAACAACAACATACACCTTATCAACTATACCGAGTATTTATAAACTGGTGCCGACAACAATATCGGTCTTACTACACCTACTGTATATATACACTTAAATGAATGCCCATGTACAATGACTACCCCGTCCTACTCTCGAACGGCTTCCAGCTCTCTGTACCTGAAATAGGAAAAGAAGAGAAAGGGTGGCCCCCAAGGGGCTCAGCACCTTTGCTGGTATGGTAATCCCGCAGCCCACATGCTACCGGGCCACACACAACTAATTGTTGTCTTAGCATGCGGTTGATTATATTTAAATCATGCATGTAACAGTAAACACACAACACATAACATTTCACCTCAATGGGCTCAACAAACGGATAATATATCCTTACTTAATAAGTCACTCTTGGTATTCATTATCCCTAGAGTGTTCCTCCTCTAATGGAGCTACTTCCTTAATAGACGACACTTACCCTTAAATCGGGTTATCCTTAAACGCCTCTTTTCTCAAACTGGGATTCATAACCATGATCCACATACTCCACATTATACAACATATAACATACACTACATAACAACACATAACCACACTTTGCACATTTCCACGTGTACAACATAACACCGCAATAGATATTGCATCACAACAAAATACATAACATAACGGGAATGGTTCTCTTAGGAACCGACCCAAACATTGCTTATACACTGGTGAGCCTAGAGAATGTTGTCAGTCTCATGATAAGCTCGTTATACAATAACAACAACACTCATTACCGTCCTAATAGTCGGACGAGTAACTTAAGTTAAGGCGGTTCGGGTTTGGAGGCCCGAACACACCACACAAACACATGTTCCCCCTAAACCGATCATAAGTCAGAATAGCTAAGCTTTGAAATAAGCTAATGGGAGATCATAACCCGTGAGGGAAACAACCATAACAAAGAGAAGGGTAAGGCTAAGAAGGATACCCTCTCCCAAACAACGCGCGACCGGCCAAACTGGATTCCTCACTACTGTTAGTACATACTTACTTTAGATATTAGTTAGAACCCCACTATGGAGTCTATCATAACTACACACCATACAGTATTACAACTGGGTTAGACACACAAGGGAGATCCCTACATTCACATACACATATCACACAATCAACTCACGCATAGCCGTGGTTAGAACGCCCCATGGTTCGGGTCGTTTAATCCGAATACCGAACTCTCATGTGATCCTAGACTCAGTTAACTAAGGTTAACACTGCCGAGGTTAAATGGTATCGGAGTTGAACACGCCACATATATGAATTACTGTAAACTCATTACATGTTTTCTTACAACGTGGCAAACACACAGAAAAACACATTGGCATACAAGCCGGTGTAATCCGGTAGGACACAGGTTGCAAGAAACCATACCTGTCACCGGAGTCCACTTTACCATGTCCACTTATGTTCCTCGAGCAATTCTCGAACAACTGATAACATTACATGTACTTTTATTAACATCGGGGTAGCATGATTATTTAATGTCTAATGCTTACAACTTTTCCCCGTTAACTTAGTTACATACTTTACAATTTTAACTTGATTTACTTTCACCTTTTTTTTATAACTTTTCACCCACTTAATTGTCATCAAAACTCACCTAACATGTCCTTAACAACTTTATAACATCATTACCTATCAATCCCCATCATTACACATCATTTTCATACCTTAAACAACATTTTTAGAGTGGTCCGGGACTTGGTCCTTACCTTAAGTCCCGGACCAACACATTAGAAAACTTTCGGGCGTTTTTAATAGGGTGGTCCGGGACCTTGTACTCACCCCAAGTCCCGGACCAAAACCTTGTTCAACACTCGGCCCTTTTTAATGCCTGGTCCGGGACATTACCCATGACCTAGGTCCCGGACCAAAGCTACAGAATTGTCAAAATTGCATTTCCACGTCTTGTTGCATTAGTTCTCCACCTCCTTTAATTGTATAAACTTCCCAAATGATCTTAGGTATATTCTAATGCCAAAATATCATCTCAAACACACCTAGTTCCATGTTTGACTTGTTACTCAATTTCCACCCAAAATCTCATAACACTTGTAACATTTACATTTGGTTTCCTATGTGGTGTTTCACCCATAATAACCTCTATACCAAAGTGTTTCCTCACCATCATAACATCATCCCCCAAGCATCTTCTCTTACTAACCAAATCTTCTTTTTCACAACTCCTTAAAGTTCCTGTAACACCCCTACAACGCTCCTATCATCTACCGAAATCGCAGCGGAAATAACCAGCCAAATAATAACTAACGCTTTGGTGTTACAACGCCGTTAACCACCCACGTGGTTAACTAGGCAGAATAAATACAAGAGTATCGGTCTGATGATCAGACTCCCGAGCATAGTATCTAACATCCATATATAAACATAGCCAACCGTACCGAGTTTTTAATTTACAACACACCTACAAGCCATAATCATCCATCACTGTTTAACAACAGTACCAAAATGTAATGCCTCGGGAGCACAGGCGCATCCCGGGCTTAACAACCAACATATCCAAAAGTACATCAACAACCTAGGACCTAGAGCCACTCTGCCTCTTCGATCCTCATCCTGCAATAAAAATATGGAGCCCCCGAGGGGGGGTCAGCACCTTTGCTGGTATGGCTAACGCGCAGCCCATCGACTACCGGGATACGCGCAACCAATTGTCATAATAACATGGCATTCATTTTAGAACATCCAACATATATATATACCATAGCATAGCAAGGGAAATTGCATAGCATCACAACATCAATACATAACACCATAAACTCGGTTCTCACAAGGAACCTCTCACCATAGTTAGTATACCATATGAGCCTAGAGATTTTTACCAATCCCATGTTAAGCTCGTTACCATCCTCGTTACCGTCCGGTTATGTAGAACGGTTAACTTATACCAAAGGTGTGTCGGATATAGTAATCCCAAGCACACCGAAATAACATACGTATGCCCCTATGGCCCGACGTGAGTCAGTAACTAGCTTTGGATAAGCTAAGGGAAGGTAGAAACCAAATTGGAATACCACCTATACATACACCAAGAGAGCCGAACCGGATATGATATCGACCCCCATCCATCACACGCGTGGCCGGAACAACCGGACTCCTCACTCCCCCGGTTAGCACTTGTTAGTGATCACACAACATTTTGTTAAGTCACATACAAGCAAACATTTAGGTCTTGTTAGACAACCAAGGGAAAGGAGTCATAACCTTACAACATCATAATGTATAACAACTGTAAACTCTTTTCATGCCTTAATCTTATAAGGTCGTAACACGCAGAAAAGCAAACAACACCCCAAGCCGGTGTAAACCGGTAGGCAACAGACTGCAAGAAAACCATACCTTGGTCCTTGCCTTGTTTCGTTTCCACCTTGAGAGAATCCTATACACATTAGTAATGTCGGTTAATTATTTATTTAACTTCACACTTACTAAGTATTCAACATGATTGTATGACATGTTTTAATGTCTACCTCACCCTAGGTTACCTTCATTATACACCCTAGGGTTAACTACATAAGTCACATTCTTTTCTGTTTTTTTTTTTTTACAAGTTTAGGTCCGACCGGACTTGCCGACCGGACTTGTCCATGTCCGGTCGATTCCAGAGAGTTTCTCCCTTCGGAAATTCAGCCCGACCGGACTTGCCAAGTCCGGTCCTATGTCCGGTCGATTCCAGTAACTCAATCCGTACAAAATTTACAAGCCCGACCGACATTGCAAGTCCGGTCCCAAGGTCGGTCCATTCCAGAAGCCAATTCTCGCAGGGTAAACAGGTCCCGACCGAGCTTGCAAGTCCGGTCGCAAGTCCGGTCGGCCCCAAATCTATGTTTTCCTTTTTACATTCAACTCCAAACTTCACCCCATATAACCTAGTACTCCCTAACCTCATTTGGGCACTTTAAACACAACTTAAGACACCCTTAAACACTCATAAAACTCATTTTCTAATTCCTTAAGCCTTTACTTATTCCTTCACAAAATTTCTAACACTTACAATATTTTCTCCTAGTTTTTCAAATGGTGTTTCACACCTAAGATGACTACTATACCAAAAGCTTCCTCCTTATTTTAACATCATCTCTCAAGCATCATCTCTCACAACTAATTCCTTATATCCTTCTTGAAACTCTTTTCCTAGTGTACACTTCTCCTTGTTTTACCAAAGTTTGCCTAGGTATTTACCTAAGTCCCAAAGTGACTTTGGTACTCACTAAATCTTAAGATCATGTCTAAGTCCTTATTACACTCTAGAGTACTTCCTAGTACATCAAAATTCCTTTAAAACATCATGAACTCCTTATTCATTTCCTACATTTTCTAACTCACCAAACCTTATGTAAACACTTAGAACTTCTTGCTTTTTACCTAAATTTTGACATGGATTCACCTAGAACATTACTAAGCCAAAACACTTTGTTTTCTCCATTAAACACACAAGAACATCTAGAATCACCAAAAACACTCCCATACACAACTCCACCCAAATTTACACTACATCACAATATAGTGCATAATTTAAATTGCATGGCACTTAGGCCCTTAAAATGCATGGCTCTTAGGCCCTTAAGATGCATAAATCATAAACACTGAATTTCCACAATATATATGCCTTTAACCTGCAAATACACTCAACACACATATGCCCTTTACTAGTCTCTTGAGGACACTTTACTAAGTCATTCACCATTTGCTCTTTAGGTAGTTTTAATAAGCATTTATAAGCTCATTTCTCCTAAGGCATTAAACAACATTAAGTTAGTAGATTTACCTCTTTTTCCAAAACACTTCCTTCTTGATTCCTTACAAAACCGTATGATAATTTGATTCCTTGTCAAGTTCTAGACAATATACAAACACCATAATGAGTATTCAAGCTTTGAGCTTCATCTCATTGTAAACCCTAATTTTACATTGTTTCAAAAACATTAATGTAGTTGTTTTACCTTGATCTTTGAAGGGAGTTTGAATATATAACAAGAGAGGACTCCACCTAGTCCATGAAGAGTTGGAATGAAGCTAGAACAAGGTCACACAAAGAGCTATATCAATGTGTATTTTCGGTCAAGGTAAAAACATGGAGGAAACATGATTTTTCTTTGAGATTCCTTACCTAGAAGCAAGGGAGATCAACAATATGTCAAAATACAAGCTCAAGCTCCTTCAATGGTGGAACACCTTGGCACCGAAATGGAGCTCTTGGAGTTTTGAGAAGATAGGAATGAAGAGCTTGATGAGAGGAAGAGATTGGTGGTCTTAGAATTTGATTTGGACAAGTGAGCTAGATTTAACAAGTGGTCAAAGATGGAGTTTCCATGGTGGTAGTAGTATTACCGTGAGAGAACAAAGAAGAAGGAAGAAGAGAGGTGGGAAACCGTGTGAATGAAGGAAAGAAATGAGAGAATGAAGATAGAACTTACTTTTAAGGAGATATTTGTAGTATAAAGTAAAAAGTAGTTTTACTTAGTTTGCTTTAATTACTTATTACATTAACTAGAGAGTGGTGAGTCACCACACTTATAAAAACCGGCCCCCTTTATTAGTGTGAGGGTATTTTAGTCTTTGTTTGTCAATTTAATTACTTAACATAACATATGTTATAAACTAGCTTGTAAAAGTTACTATTCACCTAAACAAGGCACTTAGAAGTGAAATTTTTGATTTCCCATTAATATAGCCACCCAAATGTGACACTATATAGTACACATATATATTTAAGAGCAATGATGGACATTTAGCCACTCAAAACTCATTTACAAGACAATTTTTCAAAAACGTGCTTTAAGACTTCTTAAAGCACATTTTGTGTTTTAACTTGTTTTCAAGCTTGGTTTTCTTTGGTAATTGGTTTAATATGTTCATTAGTATATAAATGAGGTCTTGGTAAGCTCATTAGGTCTTACTCAAGTTTATCCCAAGCTTAGAGCACATTTTGGCACTTATTGACTTTAAAGCACATTTGTGTTTCCTTTTGTTTAAATTTGTTTACTAAGGTTTCTAAGACTCTTTTTAGTCTTAATAAATCATGTTTTAATGTTTAACCAACATACCAAGGTTTGGGGTATTTCAGTTCCTTTCTCAAAACCTTACCTAAACATTATTCCCACCTTGCACATCAACATAACCTAAACCTTAAACAAACTTCTCCAAGACTTTAATACATCCTAAAAATACTCATTGGATTTCTAGAACTTCCAAGATAATGCCTAAATCCTTGTAGCACCTTAGAACACCTTAACACATATTTTCTTCCTTAGTAAAACATTCATTCATTCCTCACATTTCCTAGTACACCAAAGCTCATTTAAAACACTTAAAACTCCTTATACATTTTCCAAATTTTGCCATAGGTTCTCTTAGCATATCAACATTCTAAAACACATAGTTTTCACCATTAAATATTCAAGAACACTTAAATCCATCAAACACATTTTTATACACAAACTTCACACATTTAGCACTACATCACAATATAGTGCTTAACTTAAATTACTTGGCACTTAGGCCATTAAATAACATGGCTCTTAGGCCCTTAAATTGCATAAACCTTAAACACTGAATTTCCACAATACATAAGCCTTTGACCTGCAATTACACACACCAAGACATATGTTCCTTTACTAGTCTCCTTGAGAACACCTTACTAAGTCATTCACCATTTGCTCTTTAGGTAGTTTTAGCAAGCATTATAAGCTCATTTCTCCTAAGGCATTAAACCACATTGAGATAGCATATTTACCTCTTTTCCTCACAAACTTCTTTCTTGTTTCCTTGTTCAAAAATCGGCTAAGCTTAGTTGCTTGTCAACTTCTAAACATTACACAAACAATGTGATGAGTATTCAAGCTCCAAGCTTAATCTCATTGTAAACCCTAGGTTTTACATTGTTCAAAGAGCATTAAGGTAGTTGTTTTACCTTGGTCTTTGAAAGGAATTGGAATATCTACCAAGAGAGGACTCCACCAAGTCCTTGAAAGATTCAAATGGAGCTAGAACAAGGTCACACAAAGAGCTCCATAAATGAGTATTTTCGGTCAACAACAAAACATGGAGGAAACTTGATTTTTCTTTGAGATTCCTTACCTAGAAGCAAAGGAGAGTAACAATATGTAGAAACACAAGCTCAAGCTCCATCAATGGTGGAACTCCATGGCACCGAAATGGTGGTCTTGAAAATTTGAGAAGATAGGAATGAAGAGCTTGATGAGAGGAAGAGAATGGTGGTGTTTGTTTTTTATTTGATTAAGTGAGCCATGAGATATTGACAATGGAAGGTGGTGGAATGGTGGTGGTGCTGTAGCTTCACCGTGAGAACAGAAAGAAGAGAGGTAGAAGAAGAAGGGAACCGTGTGAAATGAAGAAAGAAATGAGAGAAGTGAGATTGGTTTTGCTTTTGAAGATATTTATAACTTAAAGCAAATAGTAACTTATGAGTCATCTTTATTTACTTAACAAGTTAACATATTTGGTGACTCATTACTACAAAAACCGGACCCCTTATTATTAGAAGGGTATAATAGTCTTTGTTGACCAATTCAATTACTTATAACATTATATGTTACAAACTAGCTTATAAAAAAATCACTATTCACAAAAACAAGGCACATAGAAGTGAAATTTTTGATTTCCCATTGATATAGACCTCCAAATGTGATACTATATAGTACACATGTTAATTAAAGAGTAATGATGGGCATTTAGCCATTCAAAACTCATTTACAAGACAATTTTTCAAAAACGTGCTTTAAGACTCCTTAAAGCACATTTTGTGTTTTAACTTGTTTTCAAGCTTGGTTTTCTTTAGTAATTGATTTAATATGTTCATTAACATATAAATAAGGTATAGGTATGACCATTAGGTCTTATACACATTCATCCCAAGCTTAGAGCACATTTCAGCCCATATTGACCTTAAGGTATTTATTTATGTTTTGTTTGGTTTCATTGTCTACCAAGGTTTCCTAAGGACTTAATTAGCCTTATTAAATCACAATTGAATATTATTTAGTCTTGGTAGGCTCTTTGGGTCCTAACCAAGTTCACTCATAGCTTAGAGCATGTTTTTGCTCAAACCGTGTCTTAGTGTTTTATTATGTTTTACCATGGTTTAAATGGTTCATTGATGTCTCTAAGGCACTTTTTAGCCTTTACATACCATAGTTTAATATTTAAACCACATATCAAGGTTTGGGGTATTTCATTTTTGGCTAGTTTTTAGTTGTAAATTGACTTATGGAATGGTGACTCACCTTAACATGTACCATGTGATAATATGTCAATCTAAATCAGTCAAATGGACCTCCATGGCCGATTTCCCCTGTAAGAAAACAATGAATATTAGCTTATATTAATATAATGGAATTAAATGCAAATCTAGTCATACTTTTGACTAGTCAATTAAACAAGGAAAACAAGTGGCTCCATTGTCATGTGGCTGCCGATTTGAATCAGGAAAAGGAGAGTATGATTTGCTACTAAATCAATCAAAGGGAACAAGTACCTAACTAGCATTATCTCTTGTTCAAAACAAACAAAATCAACTTGTCTCTTATGGCACATGGTGGCCGATTTCAACAAGGAAGAAAGAGGTGTATATGCCTTATTAAATCAAGCAAAATTAAGTGCTCCATTCAGTCCATGATTGCCGATTTTTACAAGGGAAAAGAAGGCAATTAGAGCATGTTAGTCATATTAGAAAAATCAAAAGGGGAACACATACTTACCATGTCTTGTCTTCTTCTTTCACATTGTCAAAGTAAGCTCCATTATTTTCCTTATAGCCAGCCGTAAGTCTATGCAATCAAGAGACTATTGTAGCCAATTTTGTAATCAAATAATCAAAAACATGTCATAAAATAATGTCATGTGACATTCCAATAATTTCCAAAATTGATTCCCTTCATTCTTGCCTTAATACCCTACGTGAGTCTTCATTCATTTCCTTGCCCACACCAACCAATTGGTAAACTTCCTTTCTCTTGCTCTCTCTTTTCTTCTTCCTTTGCTAAGTTAATTCCTTAGAGCTTTTAAACTTTATTAATGGTGATCTAAGTTCTAACACCATTTTAATGTGATTTCCTAGTTAAATCTCCTAAGTCTTGAAGCAAGAAATCATCCTAGCAACTCCTACAATTTTCGCCAAGCATAAGTGTCCCAAGGAGGTTCCTAAATTCAACAACAACACAAGGAACAACAAGATCAAGTTAAGGTATATTTTTATGTTGAAAATCCTAGTAAATTACCTTAAGCAATTTTTGAAAATTAAGAGTTTCTAAATCATATTCTCTTCATTATTTCATGAAGGAAACTTGGATCTACAATCATCCCAAGGTGTACCAAAAATACCTTGTTAAGTTCCTAAGGTAAACCCTTGCAAAATTACTACAAATATTATTTATAAATTCTTGTTAGAAGTCTAACAAATGGATCTCCTACATATGTACAAGGAGGCCGAAATACCTTCATCAAAATAGCATTTGAAGAGCTTGGAATTCAAGGAGAAATCAAGTACAAGAATTGTCTTGATTTAAGGAGTAAGTTTATATAAGTAAGTGTAACACCCCTACTACATGCTTACTATTAACTGGAGTCGCAGCGGAAGATAAACAACTAAACAATAACTAAACGATTGGTGCTATAACGCCGTCAACCACCCACGTGGTTAACAAGGCTGAATAAATACAAGTGTATCGGTCTGATGATCAGACTCCCGAGTATAGAACTAATAACCATATATACATAAACACAATACCGAGTATTTACTTACATCCTTCACTGTAAACCATCACTGTAAACTGTTCACAACCAAAAAATATATATATCGCCACGGGAGCACAGGCGCATCCCGGGCCCAACATCCAAAAATAATCAAAGGTAATCCTGCATCCTAGAATCTAGAGCCATTCTGCTTCTTCGATCCTCATCCAGCAGTAAAAGAAATATGGAGCCCCCGAGGGGGTCAGCAACCCTTGGCTGGTATGGTTAACGCGCAGCCCATCGGCTACCGGGATACGTGCAACTAATTGTCATGATGACATGGCATTCTTTTAAAACATACAACATATACATATATCACAACATGAGTATTGTACACAACATCACACATAACATACAAGAACAAATCCTTTAGGAAATGAACCAACACAATTAGTTCCCATGGAGAGCCTAGAGAATGTTGTCATGCTCATGCTAAGCTCGTTACATAACTCGTTACCGTCCTGTTAGATTGGACGAATAACTTAACACAAGGTGCCTCGGATATAGTCACCCAAGCACACCGAAACAACACATAGTATGCCCCTGTGGCCCGACGTGAGTCAGTAAAATAGCCTTGGTTAAGCTAAAGGGAAGGTTGGAAACCAAATTGGAAAACAACCATAACATACAAAGAGAATCGAACCGGTTATGACATCGACTCCCATACTCACACGCGTGGCCGGAACAGACCGGACTCCTCACTTCCCCCGTTAGCACTTGTTAGTAGTTCAACATTGAACTCAATAAGCAATTCACAAACAATTGGTTAAGTCTTGTTAGACACACACAAGGGAAGAGAGAGTCATACATAACAATACAATAATATTTAACAACTGTAAACTCATTACATGACTTAAATCTTACAAGGTCATAAACACACAGAAAAACAAACAACACACAAGTCGGTGTAAACCGGTAGGCAACAGACTGCAAGAAAACCATACCTTGGTCCTTGCTTCGATTTGTTTCCACCGTAGGTCACTCCTATACATGATTAATAACATCGGTTAATTAATTTACTTAACTTCAAATTTACTAAATGTTTAACATGATTATATGACATGTTTTAATGCCCCAACTTAACCTTGGTTACCTCCATTATACCCCCTAGGGTTAACTACATTTGCCACATTCTTTACTGTTTTTTTTTAAGTTTTGGTCTGTCCGACCCACTATCCGACCCACCAACTGGGTCGGACCCTTCCAGTGATTCTCGGGTTTGAAAAATATACTTGTCCGACCCATGTCCGACCCAAGCCCTCTGGGTCGGACCGTTCCAGAACTCTTTACTGGCGTCTAACAGAGGCTGTCCGACCCACACTTGGTTCGGACCCCTGGGTCGGACGCCACCAGAATATGCCCAAACATTGTCAAATCTTCTCCAAACTTCTCCCAAAGCCTCCTAATGTTTTATAACATCATTTGGTACACTTACACCCTCATACAACATCCATGAAACTCATTTTCTATCTCCTTAAACACTTACTTATTTCATACCAAAATTCCTAACACTTATGTTATTTTCTCCTTGGTTTTCTAAGTGGTGTTTCATACCTATGATAACCACTATGCCAATAATGTTTCCTCACCACTACTACATCATCTCCCAAGCATCTTTACTTCCTAATCAATTCCTTGAATATCTCTACAAGCTCATAGATTCTCCATACAACAAACTACTTCTTCCTTTTACATCAACCTTGCACAAGTCCTAAACACAATCTCACCATGATCTTGAAATGTCCCAAAACATTCTTTTGCATTCTAAATCCTCTAGAACATTGCCTAAGCCCTTTTTACATCTTTAAACACCTTAATGCATGTTTCTTCCACTAGTTGAACACTTAACCATTCTAAACATTTCCTAGCTTACAAAACTCATTTTAAACCCTTAGAACTTCTTGTTTATTACCTAAATTTTGACATGAACTCTCCTAGAGCATTACTAAACCAAAACACACTGCTTTCACCATTAAACAACCAAGAACACTTAAAATCCATCAAACACATTCTCACACACAAACTTCACTCATTTAGCACTATATCACAATATAGTGCATAATTTAAATTGCATGGCACTTAGGCCCTTAAATAGCATGGCTCTTAGGCCCTTAAGATGAATAAATCATAAACACTGAATTTCCACAATACATTTGCCTTTGACCTGCAAATACACCCAACAATACATATGCCTTTTACTAAGCCCTTGAGAGCATTTTTCTAAGTCATTCACCATTGGCTCCTTAGATCATTTTTAACAAGCAATATGATCTCATTTCTTCTAAGACTTTAAACCACATTAGGTTAGCATATTTACCTCTTTTCCTCACAAACTTCTTTCTTGTTTCCTTGACTAAATTGGCAAGGCTTTTAGTTGCTTGTCAACTTCTAAACATTATACAAATGATATAATGAGTATATAAGCTTTATGCTTCATCTCATTGTAAACCCTAGTTACATATATTATTTTAAAGCATTAAGATGATTGTTTTACCTTGAAATGGAAAGAGAGTTTGGATATGTAGCAAGAGAGGACTCCACCAAGCCCTTGGAAGATTCAAATGAAGCTAAAACAAGCAAGGTAAGGACATCATCAATGGTGATTTTCGGACATCACACAAACATGAAGGAAATATTATTTTTCTTTGTGTTTCCTTACCTAGAAGCAAAGGAGAACAACAATATGTGAAAAGATGAGCTCAAGCTCCTCCCATGGTGATTCCTCTTGGCACCGAAATGGAGCTATTGGGATTTTGAGAAGATAGGAATGAAGAGCTTGATGAGACTAAGAGAACGGTGGTCTTTGTTTTCGATTTGGCAAAGTGAGCTAGGAGTTACAAGAGATTGAAGATGAAGAATGGTGGTGGTACTATTGCAAAACCGTGAATGAAGAACAAGAAGGAGGTAGAAGAGAGCTTGGAACCGTGGGAAATGAGGAGGGAAATGAGAGAATGAGATAAGTTTTCCTTTTAAGAGATATTAAGTAGTAAAAGCAAATAGTACTTCTACTTTACTACTTTAGTTAGCTCATTTTTGTTTAAGTATGGTGAGTCACCACCATAAAAACCGGCCCCCTTAATGTCACTAAGGGCATTTTAGTCTTTGTTGGCCAATTTAATTACTTATACAAACATATGTTACAAACTAACTTATTTTAGTTACTATTCACTAAAACAAGGCACATAGATGTGAAATTTTTGATTTCCCATTGATATAGACTTCCAAATGTGATACTATATAGTACACATGTTAATTAAAGAGTAATGATGGACATTTAGCCATTCAAAACTCATTTACAAGACAATTTTTCTAAAATGTGCTTTAAGACTCCTTAAAGCACATTTTGTGTTTTAACTTGTTTTCAAGCTTGGTTTTCTTTGCTAATTTGTTTAATATGTTCATTAGTATATAAATAAGGTCTTGGTAAGTTCATTAGGTCTTAACCAAGCTTATCCCAAGCTTAGAGCACATTTTGGCTTTTATTGACCTTAAAGCACATTTTATGTTTTTTATGGTTTAAATTGCTTACTAATGTTTCTAAGACTCTTTTTAGTCTTACTACACCTTATTTTAGTGTTTAAACAACATAACTAGGTTTGGGGTATTTCAGTAAGGTTTATTAAGTTTAAGTTTGATTTAAGCTTCAAACTTTGGTATAAAAATTTTGTATAACCTCTAAATAAATTAAGGCCGAAAACTATGGGTTATATTGTCAAGGAAATAATTTATAACATATAAGGTGAGATTATTACCTTAAGGTATATATTTGTGTCACAAAAATTAATTATGTTACGCAAATAACCAAACCGAATGGTCTAGGGATTTAATGTTCTATTTTGAGTTTATAATCATTCTAAGTCATTAGCATAATTTTTAGAAGTGTTATATGGCTTATATACATTTATATATACATATTATAAAGTTTAAATCAAGTTTTAAAACCATATGGTAAAACATAATTAAAGCCGAGAGCAATATGTGATATGTGGTGAATTTTGAAATATATATAAGTGTATTAGCTTATATTATAAATTTTGGGAATATTAAAAATAGCTACAAGTATTTAAATGGCTAATTTAATAAGTTATATGGCTAAAATGTAAATTTTGAAAAGTTTGAGGTATTAAATATGATTGCCGAGAACATAAGGGTTCATTTGGTATATTTATGGTATAATATAAGGTAGGAATTAATATTATGAATTTTGGTGAATTTAAATAAGTGATTAAGTGCTAAAATAACATTTTATAAGGTTTTGGGGCTATTTTGTAATTATTGAAAAGTTTAGAGTTTAACCGAGAATATACATGATTTTATGAGTATATTAAAGTATTAACTATGAAATTAAGTCTTGGTCAAAGTGTTGACCAAAAACTTTGGGTTAAAGTGATTTATGACATAAAATATTAAGTTTATAAAAGTTTAGGATGAAAATGTAATTTATGAAAGTATATATGTAAAAACCGAATTGAATACGGGCAGAAAAGTAATTTGCAAAAATATATGGGTCTTTTCTGTATTTTAAGATATTTAAATGTTAAAACTATAGTTTATAAGTTAATATGTAACATATATAAAGTTTTAAGGGTTAAAATGTAATTATGTGAAAGTTAATATTAAAACCGAAAAGTATTTGTGGTCATTTGGTATTTTTAAAAGATTAGAATATTTATTTTGGTAATTACCGAAATGATTAAGTGGTTAATTAGTAAATTATAAAAGTTGTATGGTTATTTGATAATTTTTTAAAAGTTGTTGGGTATAAAATATAAATACCGAATTATTATGGTTGGTTTTGCAATTTAATAAAGAAAGGAATTAAGATTAAGTAATATAATGTATTATGGTATATTATGGAGTATAATATAAAGTTTATAAAATAAAGGTGGTTATAATAGAAATTAACCTAATGATATAATATAAAAATTAAGAGGAAACAATTATGAAAATATAATTAGTGAGGTAAGGATATACCATATAATGGAAAATCATTATCACATGTGAGGTTACATAAAATAATGAATTGTTGAACTATCTAGAGCCACTGTTAAATAACGGGGGGGAATAAAGTACATACAGAGTTAGTATACAGCGAGTGTGAACTCTACAGTGACAGTACTGTAATATTTAGTGAACAACTGAATTAATATTACCCGTTATTGCATGTATAAATAACAGCGTACGAGAAAGAACTACTAGAGCGTGAATTGTCAAGCTTGCTGTTACTACGGTGAACGGTATGTTAATTGTGTGGTCTGAATGTCCTAAGGATTATCCTAAGGTCCAGACATTACGTGTATTAACCTGTTAAGAGCGATGTCTGTGATTTTATGTATAATATTTCATATGCTGTATTGCTCATACACTGTTGCATTTTATTTTACGCGAACATCTTATGACTGGAAGTTTATACATCTAAACTAAAAAAAAAAGACTAACTGACCTTTAGGAATTTTGAGATCCTAACTGATGGTCAACTGTTATAGTCTTAACTCAAGGATTGGATATTGTATAATTGACTAAGGGGCTAACTTATAAAGAGAGGAGTCCAGACTGTTTCGACTTTCTGGTTGCGCATCGTGATCACTACGAGAGACTTCAATGGGGAGTCACTCAAGGGAATCCATTGTCCACATTCGACGATGGCGGAGGGCACTGCCGTTGGTGCACAGGTTCGACCGGATCGGTCAATATATTATCCAGGGCCATAAGGTCAGCTGGTAACGGTTCCATCGGGACACAGGGGACTACTGTCCATTAATAAGTCTTCTTTAAGGGTTGTCTTGACATGACGCCTGAGGTTGAGATTAATTGGAAAAGTTTAATTGGTTGATTAAAGGACAAGGGCCAGGTGGCCAACTAACAAGTGCAGTTTAATATGCGTATCTTGTTGAATTCTATTATGGATTGTTGGTATTTGAATTACTGGTTGTGGTTATCATTATGCACTGATGTTTGCAAGTGGACTATTGTGTGAATGTTTGATGTTACAGTTATTTCTGTTATTATTGTAAACCGGTATATCTTGTAAAGAACCTAATATCAAGATGGCTAAAACGACTTAAGGAATCTAGATGACTTAGGACTACATTTAGCATACCAGCATTTCGATTGATGAGCCCTTCAATGGGTAAAACATTTCAGGTTACTGAAGAGGACACAAGCCGGAGTGCGGGGAATAGGGTAGCTGCAGTGTTTTTAACAAAACACTTTTAACTTTTATTTGGTATTGTAATAAAGGGTTGTATTCAGTTAGCTGCTCACTTAGTTTGGATTTGGTCTGTAATAATTAGAGTGCTCAGTATCTGTTCATCACAGCGTGAGGAGGTAAGGTTGTTGGTTGGAGTAAGAATGCCTTGTTACTCATAAGGGTGAGTAACGGCGTGTGACACCAAGGTTAGATAGTTTTACTTTCCGCTGTGATGTTATTTATTTTGCTACGACTTGCAACGTTTTTAACAGGTTAGGACTAGGGGTGTTACATCAACTCCTCACGCTGTGATCAACAAATACTAATTATTACAAACCAAATCCAAACTAAATGAGCAACTAAATGAATACAATAATCTCCTTAATACAACACATAACAAACTTAAAGAGTTCTTTATTAAAACCCATCTGCTACCCTGTGCCCCGCACTTCGTCTTGTGTCTTCTTTAGTAACCTGAAATGTTTTGCCCATCGAAGGGCTCAGCAATCGAAATGCTGGTATGCTAAATGTAGTCCTAAGTCATCTAGATTCCTTAAGTCATTTTAGCCATCTTGATATTAGATTCTTTACATGAAATACCGGTTTACAACAATAACAGTAATAACTGTAAATGCTAAACAAACACATAACAGTGCACCTGCAAATCACATCACATACTAGTAACAATAACCAGATAATCAATCACCAATAATCCATAACAATAACCAAACAAGATACGCATATTAATTAACTGTACTTGTTAGTTGGCCACCTGGCCCTTATCCTTTAAACCAATCACTTAACCTTTTCCAATTAAATTCCACCTCAGGCGTCATGTTAAGACAACCCTTAATAACTTAACAATGGACAGTATGTCCCCTAGGTTCCAAAGGAACCGTTACCAGCTGACCTTATGGCCCTGGATAAAGACTGATCCGGTCGAACCTGTGCACCAACGGTAGTGACCTCCGCCATCGTCGAATGTGGACAATGGATTCCCTTGAGTGACTCCCCATTGAAGTCTCTCGTAGTGATCACGATGCGCAACCAGAAAGTCGAAACAGTCTGGATTCCTCTCTTTATAAGTTAGCCCTTTAGTCAGTGATACAATATCCAATCCTTGAGTTAAGACTATAACAGTTGACCATCAGTTAGGTTTAATAATACCTAAAGGTCATTTAGTCTTGTTCCAGTTTAGATGTATAAACTTCCAGTCATAAGACGTTCGCGTAAAAATAAAACGCAACAATGTTGAGCAATACAATGTACAATATCATATACATAAATCACAGATATCGCTCTTAAACAACTAAACACATAACGTCTGGACCTTAGGAAAATCCTTAGGACATTCAGACCACACAATTAACATACCGTTCACCGTGGTAACAGCTAGCTTGACAATTCACGCTTTAACAGTCCTTCCCCGTACGCTGTTATATTTACAAGCAATACCGGGTAATATTAATATAACCACTCACTAAATATTACAGTACTGTCACTGTAGAGTTTATACTCGTTGTATACTAATTCTGTATGTTCTTTTATTACCCCCTGTTATTTAACAGTGGTTCTAGATAGTCCATTAGTTCATTATTTTATGTAGTATTCACATGTGATAATGAATTTCCATTGTAATGTATATCTTTATTTCACAAATCATATATTCATAATTATTTTCACTTAGTCCATATATCAATATCCTTTGGTTATTTTTATTATAACCACAATTATTTTATAAGCCTTATATTATACTCCATAATGTATCATAATACATAGTCTTAATTCCTTTCTTTATTAAACTACAAAACCAACCATACTATATTCGGTATGTTAATTTTGTACCCAACAACTTTTACAAATTACCAAATAACCATATAACCTTTATAATTTACTAAATACCCATAATAATTTTCGGAAATTGTAAAACAAATATATTAACTCTTATAAATTACCGTATGACCACAATTATTTTCGGTCTTGACTTATACCTTTCCTTTATTTACAATTTAATCCCAAAACTTTATATAAGTTACATATTAACTTATAACCTATAGTTTTAATATTTAATTTCTTAAAATAACCTAAATGGCCCTTATAATTTTATTAATTATGAATTCGCCCCATGTACAATTCGGTTTTTCAAATAAACTTTCCTAAATTACATTTTCACCCCATAACTTTTATAAACTTAATATTTTATGTCATAAATCATTTTAATCCAAAGTTTTTGGTCAACACTTTGACCAAGACTTAATTTCATAATTAATACTTTAGAGTAAATTACTCAGAACCCCCTTGAAGATTTGGGATATTATAGTTAACCCCCTTGTGTTTATCATAATTATTGGTAACCACCTCAAGGTTAAGGTATCTTTGACTACGAGCCCCCAAACTATAACTCTGTTATTAGAAAGTTAACTACATGTTGATCTATCAACTTAATCACAATAATAATGCTAGGCTGGACAACAAAACTGCTTAATCAACATCGTCTAACTCTCTTTCATCCCACTTTAGATGCATTTTTTAGGCCAGGTTGACATTTTTTGGAAAATAACAATACATATTAAGTAGTGCTCTTTGTCCAGTCTAACATTATTAATGTAATTAAGCTGATAGGTCAACACGTAGTTAACTTTCTACTAACAAAGATATAGTTTGGGGGCTCGTAGTCAAAGTTACCTTAACTTCGAGGTGGTTACCAATAATTATGATAAACACAAGGGGGTTAACTGTAATATCCCAAATCCTCAAGGGGGTTCTGAGTAATTTACTCAATACTTTAATATACCCTGAAAATCATTGTAATTCGGTTGTAACTCTAAACTTTCCAATAATTACAAAATATTTCCAAAACTTTATAAAATGTTATTTTAACACTTAACCACTTCTTTAAATTCACCAAAATTCATAATATTAATTCCTACCTTATATTATACCATAATTATACCAAACAACTCCTCAAGCTCTCGGTAATTATCTTTTGTACACTAAACTTTTCAAAATTTACATTTTAACCACATAACTTATTAAACTAGCCATATAAATACTTGTAGCTATTTTTAATACTCCCAAAATTTATAATATAAGTTAATACAATTATATATATTTCAAAAATCACCAATATACTCATATCATTCTCGGCTTTAATTTATATTTACCATATGGTTTTAAAACTTGATTTAAACTTTATAATATATACATATAAATGTATATAAGCCATATAACACTTCTAAAAATTATGCTAATGACTTTGAATGATTATAAACTCAAAATAGAACATTTAGTCCTTAGATAATTCGGCCTATATATATGTATCCTAATTAATTTTTGTGACACAAATTTATACCTTAAGGTAATGACCTTACCTTATATGTTATAAATTATTTTTCTTGATATTATAACCAAATGTTTTCGGCCTTAATTTATTTAGAGGTTATACATAATTTTTATCCCAAAGTTTGAAGCTTAAATCAAGCTTAAACTTAATAAACCTTAATTATAGAAACTTACTCCTTAAATCAAGACAATTCTTGTACTTTATTTCTCCTTGAATTCCAAGCTCTTCAAATGCTATTTTGATGAAGAGAATTCGGCCTCCTTGAATATATTTAGGAGATCCATTTGTTAGACTTCTAACAAGGATTTATAAATAAGTTTTGAAGAAATTTTACAAGAGTTTACCTTAGGTATTTTTCAAGGAATTTTTGGTACACCTTGGGATGATTGTAGATCCAAGTTTCCTTCATAAAATAATGAAGAGAATATAGATTTATAAGCTCTAAATTTTCGGAAATGCTTAAGGTATTTTCTTAGGAATTTTCAACATGAAAATATACCTTAACTTGATCTTGTTGTTCCTTGTGTTGTTGTTGAATCTAGGAACCTCCTTGGAATACTTATGTTTGGCGAAAACTTGTAGAGATGCTAGGATGATTCTTGCTTCAAGACTTAGTAGATTTAGCTAGGAAAATTACATAGAAATGGTGTTAGAGCTTAGAACACCATTAATGGAGTTGTGAAGCTCTAAGGAATTAACTATCAAATGAAGAAGAAAAGAGAGAGTTGGACAAGCTTACCAATTCGGTGGATGAATGGAAAGGAAAGAATGAAGCCTAACTTACGTAGGAAATAAGGAAGGCAAATTGAAAGGATTTTTCTTTCGCTAAATTAATGTCACCTTGACTAGTCTTTCCATTAGTTTATTCCTTGATTGTTTGGCTCAATAAATGCCCTTATTTCATGCTAGACTTTCGGCTAGGTGCTAAGGAATAATGGAGGCTTTGATTGATAATTGAAACTAGAAGACAAAGAGCAAGGTAGGTGTATGTTTCTTTAGCCTTTTAAATGATGTATTGTCCCTCATTTCCTCTTGTATATTCGGTAATGTGTGTGCATATAGACAGCTGATTTCTTTGACAATTGAAGACATTAGAACATGGCTAGGTAGATAGGTATCTTACTTTAATTTTTATAGGCAATTTCTTGGCTGCAAGTAACTGTAGCCATCTGGCTACATACAGAGAGAGGAAGGAGGGAGCACGCGCTAAGAGAAGACATATTTGCTTCTTCTTTTTTCCATTTTTTACCACGCGCATCCAAGCGCTTTGTTTTTGTTTTTTTTTCTTTTTTCTTTTGTTTTTAAAAGAATTTATTATTTTTACTTTTTTATTATAAAAATTTTAAATTGTTGTAACTTTTAATATATAACTCCAAAATGGAAAAAAAATATATCATTGTTCATCTAAATTCGAGCTCTTCAAAAGAAGACCAGTCATGGATATGTTTTGACAACTTTTAAAAAAATTTATTTTTACATGTATACCATGATATTTTAATGTGAGGATGTATGTACATATTTTAATGTGAGAATGTACATATTTTAATGTGACGATGTACATGTTTAAATGTGAGAATGTACATGTTCTTTAATGAACATCTGTACATATTTGTATGGTCATATGTACATGTTTGTATGACCATCTGTACAAGTGTTCTTCCTTATATGTACAGGTTTTAATTTAAGGATGTACATATTTAATAATTTGTACAGGTTTATATGACTATCTATATGTTTTTAATGCGAAAATGTACATGTCTTCACGTGAGGATGTACATATTTTAGTGAACATTTTACAGGTTTGTATGACCATCTGTACAAGTTTTCTTTTATGTTCTATGCTCCATATATGTAAAAATATTTTTTTTTTAAGTTGTCAAAATTTATCCATGACTGGTCTTGTTTTGTAGAGCTTAAATTTAGGTGAACAATGATATAATTTTTTTTCATTTTAGACTTATATATTAAAAGTTACAATAATTTAAAATTTGTGTGATAAAGAAATAAATAAATAAAAATCTGAAAAGAAAAAGTAAAATATTAAAAAAACGTGAGATGACGAGCGCTAAAAAAAGAAAAACTAAACAAAAAACAAAAAACAAGCGCGCATGTAGCTAGATAGCTACATTGAGCTGTAGCTAAGAACGTCCGATTTTTATAAGGCAATCAAGACCTTATTCCCTTGCATAAAATCGACAACTTACATGTAGGTAGACATTTGATTTTTTTTGTCAATATTAGACATAGGCATGTGCATTGTTAGGTGGTTGTTTTAATTGACTAAAGTATAGCAATCAGACTCCTTCTTTTCTCGATCAAAATCGGCAGCCACATGCCAATGGAACAAGTTGATTTTCTTTGTTTATTTGCCTTGTCAAAAGTAGATCTAGATTTGTATTCTTGGTGTATTTAATTCCTATACTTTTTCAAAGGCTAATCTCTTCTTGTTTCCTTGCAGGTCTTATGGTAATGGAGCTTCATTTGACTGCAACTACATAATACATTATCATATGGTATGTGATAATATGAGTCACCATCCATAAGACAAAATTTTAAGTTAATCTAGTCCAAAATACACCCTAAATGGCGCATACAATAGGGATCAAATGGGACTGATTTTTAATTTGGTTCCTGTCACACTATATTTTTTTAATACCATATTATAACATGTAATAGGTTTCAGCATTTAATTGGTACATTTATATCATAGTAAAAGATGAAAGTTCTAAGGTAAAAATGCTGATTTTAGGTACCTTTTTGATCTAAAAATCGGCCCTGTTTGTGCTATGTGTTTACCACTGGATTTAATTGATTTAGATGTTAAATTCATCCCCTGTTATGATTATCAACTCGTGGATCCTCAAAAGCTTCAAGGTAATTGCGTAAAACGCGTTTTTATGACACCCGAAGGTGCATTTTTGTGCTTTAAGGATATTCTGGAAAATAAGTAGTCGCTATGAGTTCCAAGTGCTTATAAACATTGTTTATAGTCAATAATAATATGTTAAGGTGTTACATTGAGTTATATGGGGTTATATCAACTCAAGACACAATTTTCGGGCTACCGGGACACTCTCGGGGCAAAAAGGAGCGTTAAGCAATTCCCCTGAGCACTTTGTGTATTTTTGAAAAAGTAGCTCTAGAATTCTCTTTAAAATGATTAATATTAATGATAGGAACTCTAAGAATAATTTATATTGGAGTTTGTGCCTCTTCGGTACCTCTCCGGGGCACTCCCGGGGGTTTATGGGGCCTCCATTGGGAACCTCCGAGCACTTTGTCTTTAACAGAGAATTTAGGTTGATGACTTCGTATTATATGTTTAATAAATTGTTATGGTGCATTTGGAATGAAGCGTAAAGCTTTACTTCATCCTATAAGGTATTTCCGGGACTTTCGGGCCTTAAGGGCCTTTAATGGGACTCCCAGGCATTTTGTATTTTTACTCAGTTTTAGATGATGTCCTGTATTCTAAGGGTCATATAATGATCCTTGATTAACTTCCTATGGTGTTCATAGCTTATATAACTTGATTTTCTTAAGGTCCGGCTTAACGCTCGTTTATGACCTTAAGGAGTTTAGGTGTGTTTTTAACGCCTAACTGCTTATATACTTTTCTCAGGGTTTAATAATCCCCCAGATAATATTTATTTACCATTATTTAATTATTTAAAGGTTTGGGGTATTTCAGTCTACCCCCTTAAAAGGACTTCGTCCCGAAGTCATAACTTATACTTACATATCCTATGAAATCAAGTTCCTTGTATCCATTCCCTGTATGCTTATCATTCCTGGGTGTCAATACTATATTGACACCTCTACATTCCATCAGTAATCTGAGTGTATGCAATTCGTACATAAACATAACCTTGCCCATGGCAAACAATGTAATCATAGCATAAGTAACTTGATAAATACTGTAAAGTAAATAAGTGTCCCATCTTCCTAGCTATCCCACTAGGTCATCACTGCACAAGTGCAATACCAAAACACTCAGTCTTACAGAGTGCAGAGGCGTAAACCCTTGGCAGTAAATCTCTTGTGTGATTGCAATAGGAATGAATATACTGTAAAGTACATAAGTGTACTTTTATTAACCATCCAAGTGTTACATAGAACACAACCATAACCATTCAAGTGTCACATAGGACATATCAATAACCAAGTGTTACATAGAACACATCCATAACCATTCAACCAATTGCACACATGCGCAACAATAAAACACAAACAACCAAATACAAATCCAATATAGACTGCAGATATGCAAATCGCATGTGGTGCTCTACCCCCCTTAAAAAGGGTTACATCCACGTACCCCCCACAAGTATACACAAAACTAAGAGAAAAGTGCTGGATACTTGTCTCACATAGAGTCTTCTAACTCCCATGTCGCCTCCTCAATGTCGTGGTTTGACCACAGAACCTTGACCATTCTAATGGTCTTGTTCCTGGTCTCCCTAGTCTTGGAGTTTAAAATGCTAACTGGGGTCTCCTCATATCTAAGTGTAGGATCTAGCTCGAGTGTCTCGGGCTCTAAGATATGTGATGGGTGAGGCACATACTGCTTTAGCTGAGAAATGTGAAACACATTGTGCACTCTCCCAAGCTCAACAGGTAAATCTAATTTGTAAGCTAATGGGCCCACTTGCTCCGTAATAAGGTACGGTCCACATACTTCGGCTAAGCTTGCCCTTCTGCCCAAATCTGAAAATTCCCTTCATAGGTGAAACTCTAAGGAAGACTCGATCGCCTACTGCGAACTCGAGGTCTCTTCTACGGACATCAGCATATGACTTCTGTCTGTCCCGGGTTATCTTCATGTTTTTGCATATTTGCATAATATCCTCTTTCATCTGGTCTAGGTACTCTGGCCCTAAGATGATATTTCACTGGCCTCGTCCCAACATAGTGGTGTCCTGTATGGCCTGCCGTACAATGCCTGGAATGGTGGCATCTGAATGGATCGATGCATGATAGCTGTTGTTGTATGCAAACTCGATCAGATGTAGTCGATCTATCCAACTTTCCTGGGAGTCTAAGGCACAAGCTCTAAGCATGTCCTTTAATGTTTAAATTGTTCGTTCACTCTGACCATCTGTCTGTGGATGAAAGGATGTACTTAGCTTCAGCTTCGTACCCAATGCCTCCTGAACTTGCTGCCAAAATCTGGAAACAAAACTGGAATCCCTATCTTTGATCTTCAGGTTATCATCTTGTGATTCTGGTATTTGAGTTTACTGTCACCATATTCGGTTTTCATTTTCAATGTAAAGTATGAGCTATGGTCGAGCCGTGCATCTTATGTATAATATAGAAAGATTTCTTGATATTATTGATTCACCAATTGTCGGTAGTACATACACGATTACTATAGTCTGTTCATCAGGTATACCACAGTAGGGTTCCCGATAAGGTTTCTAACAAGGTACAGTTTTCTTTCAATTGAACATGTTCTTGCGGTTGTGAATCAACTCATGTGAGTATTAGTATAATGTTTCTACTCTTTATATTCTACCATGCTTATAGGTAGGTTCCCATTTAATATATTGGGTTTGAATTCATAAAGAAAGACATGGAAGTCGATCTTTCCCTCCAGATGGCAATATGGCCATAACTTATAAGGTAGCTTGAGAATGGTCTTATTATAGGTAAATGTCTCTTAATCTCATTTTTAACTTATTAACATGGCTCATGTATAATAACAGTTATTATTCCCTTCACAGTTGACTATTTTTACAACATACGCGGAGTCGTTTTAGCTATTTAATTTCTTCAGGATAACTTGGACAGCTTAATTCTTAACTTACACCTTCTACAACTCATATACTTCATTAATCAAATTTTATGTTTAAAATTAAGAGTAAATATTTACTTATCACAGAGATATTTGTGACCACTTGTAGGGAGTCTCAGGAATCATTCAACCCTGACGGGGTCAGCGTCAATGTTGAACTATCCTTCCACTCCATTTTGTGTTTGGTTTTCCCTGATCTGACCAGGATCAAGTTCGACCTCCCACATCAAATATCAAACAATCACATAATTGTCATCTTCCAAATTTTATCTTATCAAACTTTGTGACGTGGTGAGTACTACATTTTCTCTTGACCACTATACAAAATCCAATATCTGTTATAACCTATACTCGAATCTAGTGTATTTACCAAATCCCCGGAACCATATTCCTTTGATCAAATCATCAAGCAGGGAAGCCAGTTTTTCCTCTTGGCATAAAAGGTAAATTCTTACTAAAACATCTAGGCACATACTGTCTAATAATTATACCATCAATCATTTTAACTCTTAAATCCATCATACAAGTACTAAATTCAGTATGGACTTGGATACTAGAATACCCTCTTCTTTAAAAGGTCATCTAGTATTTAACTCACCAGGGCTTGATTATTGCCTACACTTGGGTTATCATTACATGGAACAGGACAGTCCACAGTTAGACTCCAAGGAAAAGTTTTCATAACTCGATCAACAATTATAGTTCCATAAAGTATTATTTCCTCCGCCTTCAAGCTGGCTATTTTTATTCCATTAAACTCCATGAATCAGGTGAACCATACGTTCGCCTAGGTTAAGTATCTCTTAATATTCGTCCATCTCAACTAAGGGTTTCCAGTTTGATCCTACGGTTTGGTAACAGGACAATCAAGCTTGTTTGTTTCTCATCTCTTAGAAACGTGGTTAATCCACAAGTTCAATGGCTTCCAAAAATAGGGTGATTAGGTGTATCAAATAGAGGATTTAGAATCACTGGGATTAGTATATAACTTTAGGAAGGTTTACGTGTAACACAATTGTTACAAGCCTAGGGGTATGTTTTCTTACTTTTAAATTTAACTTCCACTCACTTTTAGTGTATATATTAACTCAAACTCTTATTATAACTTACACTACCTTCATTGCAAGTGTCAAGGAGAGTTATTCGTTACCATATTTATATTAAAATTTATATTACATAAGGGGGTTAACCTTATTTGATTTCTTGCACTCTTTATTCGCATTCATAAATTGAGCTGTCATAGAAGACATATGCTCGTATAGAACCATAAGGATAGTGTAGGACGTGAGCCTCAAAATAGGGTAGGTATATTTAATGATACATAGCCCTCTGAAATATATCAATACTCCTCAACGTTTTAGGTTTACAACCTCCAAATTATATGTATATATGTAGCATTTGGTATTGCTAATTAGATAGTTCTCCCGAATTCGGAAGATATAGATTCAAAGTTTGTTCTCTTCCCTTTATTAATTAGGAGTCCAGCAGTGTCACTATATTGATACTAGTTGAGACCCTTGGTATTTGCTCAGGTATTTAAAACCCGTGCTTATCCATGATTGATGTTTAGTTATATATTTTGAGATTCTGTTTCTCTATTGTCATATTTCAAGGTTTCGCATTATCTTCTCGCGAAGTTAATAAGGGATTGTAAGATTTTCCAGTCCCGCACTGGGCGGTAAGCTTGGTGCCTGGGTATCCCATAAAATTCAGTGTTCGCTCTTCACGTGCAGGTCTTCAACAAACCCTTTTGACAATTCATATAGTCTTAAGTATTTCATATTAATTAATGTATTCCTTTTCATGACATCTGCTCGTCAGTTAGGCAGGTCATAATTGGTAGTTACTGTAAGTTTGGACAGTTGATAACGCCCTTCGGCGGACCAAGCAAAAACTAACTTACTATTCCTCACTGTACTATCTCATATTCTGTATCCCAAGGCTAATCTCGGTTTGAATTCGGTTTAATACTCTTAATCCCATGGTACACTAATCTTGATTCTCCCCCAAATATCAACACGTCTCCTGACTTTCAAATAATCTTGTTCGCCTTATCCATCCTCTTCTGATCACCGTATAAAACTCAGCATCATCTCCTATGGAGAATGATACAACTGGTATCCCTTTGGTAATTGACTCAGATGTCTCGTCTCGGTCCTGGTGTAATCCAAGCTTCCCTCCTTCTTCATAGAAGTTCACAATACAAACATCGGCTTCAATGTCGGGTATGTGGTTGGTTTCTAATTATTGTGCAATTTTTTACCGCTTCTGTTACCAAAGTTTGGAAACTATCGGGTATCCTAGGAACTCGTGTTCCATCTATTTTTCTAACTACTTGATACAACCTAGTTTGTGGATCCCAATCCTTACCCATACACATCATATATAATTTAAGTTTTGATCCACTACCATATCCTGGAGTGTAAAATCCTCCAAGGCCTATTCCCAATGTTCTACATTCATTTACAATAGTTATTTGCTCATCTAGAGTTAAATATTGCTTAAGTAAGATCATGCCGGGTCGAAGTACTTGGCATTTTGTCTCTGGATATTCCCGACCTTCGCTCATAGGCTCAGGTGACCTCGGTCTCATAAGTAAGGGAAAACAAATGTCGAAGTATCCTATTAGGTGAGAGGTTACCTAAGTTAGGTCTCTCTAAATTTTTGATACTTACTAAACACATACAAGTCTCATCGACTAATAACTATAAACACACATTCATGCATCATGCATTTGGTTTAGGTTCTAGGCTTACCGGTTTCGCGCTGAGCGCTAGCCTCAGCGCCTGAAGTTCCCACTGTGTATAGGGTGTTTCTTCCTGGAACTATCTCCTTTCCCTTCTGACTCCCGGATGATGATGGCTGTCCTGTCGGTCCTCTAGTATAGGTGTTGTTCTGCGGCGCTTGACCTCTACTTGGCCCGCCCGCCTCGATAGCTGGTGTTCTCTGTGAACCTCTAGCTCCCTTGTATACTCGGCTCCCTGGATTGGAAAAGCATTTATACTCCCTGTGACCTTCTTTCTCGCAATAGCGACACTCCACCTTCCTGCCTGCGCAGTCTATGCCTGGGTGATCATTTCTACAGCGCTTACAGTAGTAGTGGCGCTAGGTTGGCTTATTGCCCCTAGGTGGTGCTGATCTTAGTGGCTAAGCATCAATAGCTGGGCCGGTCAGACAAGGGACCTGCTCCTTCGTCTTCTGACCATGGAAATCCTTCCGCCCCTTCTTCTTATAAAGAATTTCTTCCCCTTCTTGTAGTAACCGCCAGAGGTTGCTCCCCCATCTTCTCCTTCAGTATTCTTTCTCTTCTTTCCTTGGGCCTCTTCCCTGGACTGAAGCATTAGTTCTGTTGCCGATGCGTCGTCATAACATTCTTGAATAGTTGCGAAACATATTGCTCCCATGGCGCCCTGGATGCGAAATTGCAAACCTCCCATAAACTTTTGAATCTTCACGGTGTCGGAGTAGTCGACCCCAGGTATGTAATCTAGCAGATTGATAAATCGTGCGTAGTACTGGTCAACTGTTTGACTCCCCTGGATTAAGGTCTCGAACTCTTGCCTCTTCCTCTGCTTCAAGTGTTCGGGGTAGTACTTCTCCCGCAACACTTCTACAATGTTGTCCATCCAAAGTCCGGTGTAGCTCTATGGTGGCCCTCCACAGAACACCACCAAATATCAGCTGCGTCCTTCAGGTTGTACGCGGCGATGTCGACCTTCTGGTCTTCTGGAACTCGAACAGCTTTGAAGGCCTTCTGGTGCTCTACAATGAACTTCTCCAGTGCGGCAGGGTATGGTTCCCCTGAGTAAGTCGGTACCCTCGCGTCTGCAACGCTGTTCAACCAGTTGGTTTCTCTGGGCTGCGGTGGGTGGGGTATGGCTCCCGTAAGTTGAGCTCCTAGTTGCTGTGCGAAGACTGCCATGGCTGCTGCTAGGTCTGGTACCTCTGGATCATCCGCCGGTGTCTCGCCACCGCGTCCACTGCTGCCTCCACGTGGTCTTCCAGATCTTGACATCTATAGGATAGTATCCTATTATTTCTACTCGGTTGCTACACCGTTTTACATACACAATCACAAACATGTAAGGAAACTGACTAATAGCAATAAAATATCCCTAGGGTTTTTCTTTCTAAGTAACAAATCCTCACAGACGTTTCCCCGTATCCCAATATTCCTATGCTCATGTTCTTGACTCAGTATCCTTCATCAGAGCATAACTACGCTCTAATACCACTTTTTGTAACACCCCCAATCCTAAACCTGTAATAACGTCACAAGTCGTAGCATAATAAATAATAATTCGTAGCGGAAAATAAAACTATCTACCTTGGTGTTACACGCCGTTACTCACCCTTGTGAGTAACAAGGCATCCTTACTCCTTCCAACACTTCAACTCCTCACGCTGTGATGAACAGATACTAATTATTACAAACCAAATCCAAGCTAAATGAGCAACTAACTGAATACAACAATCTCCTTAATACAACACATAACAAACTTAAAGAGTTCTTTATTAAAACCCATCTGCTACCCTGTGCCCCGCACTTCGTCTTGTGTCTTCTTCAGTAACCTGAAATGTTTTGCCCATTGGAGGGCTCAGCAATCGAAATGCTGGTATGTTAAATGTATCCTAAGTCATCTAGATTCCTTAAGTCATTTTAGCCATCTTGATATTAGATTCTTTACATGAAATACCTGTTTACAACAATAACAGTAATAACAGTAAATGCTAAACGAGCACATAACAGTTCACCTGCAAATCACATCACATACTAGTAACAACAACCAGATAATCAATCACCAATAATCCATAACAATAACCAAACAAGATACGCGTATTAATTGAACTGTACTTGTTAGTTGGCCACCTGGCCCTTATCCTTTAAACCTATCACTTAACCTTTTCCAATTAAATTTCACCTCAGGCGCCATGTTAAGACAACCCTTAATAACTTAACAATGGACAGTATGTCCCCTGGGTTCCAAAGGAACCGTTACCAGCTGACCTTATGGCCCTAGATAAAGACCGATCCGGTCAAACCTGTGCACCAACGGTAGTGCCCTCCGCCATCGTCGAATGTGGACAATGGATTCCCTTGAGTGACTCCCCATTGAAGTGTCTCATAGTGATCATGATGCGCAACCAGAAAGTCGAAACAGTCTGGATTCCTCTCTTTATAAGTTAGCCCTTTAGTCAGTGATACAATATCCAATCCTTGAGTTAAGACTATAACAGTTGACCATCAGTTAGGTTTAATAATACCTAAAGGTCAGTTAGTCTTGTTCCAGTTTAGATGTATACACTTCCAGTCATAAGATGTTCGTGTAAAAATAAAACGCAACAGTGTTGAGCAATACAGTGTACAATATCATATACATAAATCACAGATATCACTCTTAAACAATTAAACACATAACGTCTGGACCTTAGGAAAATCCTTAGGACATTCAGACCACACAATTAACGTACCGTTCATCGTGGTAACAGCTAGCTTGACAATTCACGCTTTAACAGTCCTTCCCCGTACGCTGTTATATTTACAAGCAATACCGGGTAATATTAATATAACCACTCACTAAATATTACAGTACTGTCACTGTAGAGTTTATATTCGTTGTATACTAACTCTGTATGTTCTTTTATTTCCCCCTGTTATTTAACAGTGGTTCTAGGTAGTCCATCAGTTCATTATTTTATGTAGTATTCACATGTGATAATGAATTTCCATTGTAATATATATCTTTATTTCACAAATCATATATTCATAATTATTTTCACTTAGTCCATATATCAATATCCTTTGGTTATTTTTATTATGACCACAATTATTTTATAAACCTTATATTATACTCCATAATGTATCATAATACATAGTCTTAATTCCTTTCTTTATTAAACTACAAAACTAACCATACTAATTCGGTATGTATATTTTGTACCCAACAACTTTTACAAATGACCAAATAACCGTATAACCTTTATAATTTACTAAATACCTATATTAATTTTCGGAAATTGTAAAACAAATATATTAACTCTTATAAATTACCGCATGACCACAATTATTTTCGGTCTTGACATATACCTTTCCTTTATTTACAATTTAATCCCAAAACTTTATATAAGTTACATATTAACTTATAACCTATAGTTTTAATATTTAATTTCTTAAAATAACCGAAATGGCCCTTATAATTTTATTAATTATGAATTCGCCCCATGTACAATTCGGTTTTTCAAATAAACTTTCCTAAATTACATTTTCACCCCATAACTTTTATAAACTTAATATTTTATGTCATTAATCATTTTAATCCAAAGTTTTTGGTCAACACTTAGACCAAGACTTAATTTCATAATTAATACTTTAATATACCAAGAAAATCATTGTAATTCGGTTGTAACTCTAAACTTTCCAATAAATACAAAATAGTTCCAAAACTTTATAAAAATGTTATTTTAACACTTAACCACTTATTTAAATTCACTAAAATTCATAATATTAATTCCTACCTTATATTATACCATAATTATACCAAACAACTCCTCAAGCTCTCGGTAATTATCTTTTGTACACTAAACTTTTCAAAATTTACATTTTAACCACATAACTTATTAAACTAGCCATATAAATACTTGTAGCTATTTTTAATACTCCCAAAATTTATAATATAAGTTAATACACTTATATATATTTCAAAAATCACCAATATACTCATATCATTCTCGGCTTTAATATATATTTACTATATGGTTTTAAAACTTGATTTAAACTTTATAATATATACATATAAATGTATATAAGCCATATAACACTTCTAAAAATTATGCTAATGACTTAGAATGATTATAAACTCAAAATAGAACATTTAGTCCTTAGATAATTCGGCCTATATATATATATATATATGTATCCTAATTAATTTTTGTGACACAAATTTATACCTTAAGGTAATAACCTTACCTTATATGTTATAAATTATTTTTCTTGATATTATAACTCAATGTTTTCGGCCTTAATTTATTTAGAGGTTATACATAATTTTTATCCCAAAGGTTGAAGCTTAAATCAAGCTTAAACTTAATAAACCTTAATTATAGAAACTTACTCCTTAAATCAAGACAATTCTTGTACTTGATTTCTCCTTGAATTCCAAGCTCTTCAAATGCTACTTTGATGAAGAGAATTCTGCCTCCTTGAATATATTTAGGAGATCCATTTGTTAGACTTCTAACAAGGATTTATAAATAAGATTTAGAAAATTTTTACAAGAGTTTACCTTAGGTATTTTTCAAGGAATTTCTGGTACACCTTGGGATGATTGTAGATCCAAGTTTCCTTCATGAAATAATGAAGAGAATATAGATTTATAAGCTCTAAATTTTCGGAAATGCTTAAGGTATTTCCTTAGGATTTTTCAAGATGAAAATATACCTTAACTTGATCTTGTTGTTCCTTGTGTTGTTGTTGAATCTAGGAACCTCCTTGGAATACTTATGTTTGGCGAAAACTTGTAGAGATGCTAGGATGATTCTCGCTTCAAGACTTAGTAGATTTAGCTAGGAAAATTACATAGAAATGGTGTTAGAGCTTAGAACACCATTAATGGAGCTTTGAAGCTCTAAGGAATTAACTATCAAATGAAGAAGAAAATAGAGAGTTGGAGAAGGTTACCAATTCGGTGGATGAATGGCAAGGAAAGAATGAAGCCTAACTTACGTAGGAAATAAGGAAGGCAAATTGAAAGGATTTTTCTTTTGCTAAATTAATGTCACCTTGACTAGTCTTTCCATTAGTTTATTCCTTGATTGTTTGGCTCAATAAATGCCCTTATTTCATTCTAGACTTTCGGCTGGGTGCTAAGGAATAATGGAGGCTTTGATTGATAATTGAAACTAGAAGACAAAGAGCAAGGTAGGTGTATGTTTCTTTAGCCTTTTAAATGATGTTTTGTCCCTCATTTCATCTTGTATATTCGGTAACGTGTGTGCATATAGACAGCTGATTGCTTTGACAATTGAAGACATTAGAACATGGCTAGGTAGATAGGTATATTAGTTTAATTTTTATAAGGCAATCAAGACCTTATTCCCTTGCATAAAATCGGCATCTTACATGTAAGTAGACATTTGATTTTTTTTTTGTCAATATTAGACATAGGCATGTGCATTGTTAGGTGGTTGTTTTAATTGACTAAAGCATAGCAATCAGACTCCTTCTTTTCTTGATCAAAATCGGCAGTTACATGCCAATGGAACAAGTTGATTTTCTTTGTTTATTTGCCTTGTCAAAAGTAGATCTAGATTTGTATTCTTGGTGTATTTAATTCCTATACTTTTTCAAAGGCTAATCTCTTCTTGTTTCCTTGCAGGTATTATGGTAATGGAGCTTCATTTGACTGAAAATACTTAAAACATTATCATATGGTTTGTGATAAGATGAGTCACCATCCATAAGACAAAATTTTAAGCTAATCTAGTCCAAAATACGCCCTAAATGGCGCATACAATAGGGATCAAATGGGACTGATTTGTAATTTGATTCATGTCACACTATATTGTATTAAGACCATATTATAACATGCAATAGGTTCCAGCATTTAATTGGTACATTTATATCATGGTAAAAGATGAAAGTTCTAAGGTAAAAATGCTGATTTTAGGTACCTTTTTGATCTAAAAATCGGCCCTGTTTGTGCTATGTGTTTAGCACTGGCTTTAATTTATTTAGATGTTCAATTCATCCCCTTTTAATATTATCAACTCGTGGCTCCTCAAAAGCTTCAAGGTAATTGCGTAAAATGCGTTTTTATGACACCCGAAGGTGCGTTTTTATGCTTTAAGGATATTCTGGAAAATAAGTAGTCGCTATGAGTTCCAAGTGATTATAAACATTGTTTATAGTCAATAATAATATGTTAAGGTGTTACATTGAGTTATATGGGGTTATATCAACTCAAGACACAATTTTCGGGCTACCGGGACACTCTCGGGGCAAAAAGGAGCGTTAAGCAATTCCCCTGAGCACTTTGTGTATTTTTGAAAAATTAGCTCGAGAATTCTCTTTATGATGATGAATATTAATGATAGGAACTCTAAGAATAATTTATATTGGAGTTTGTGCCTCTTCGGTACCTCTCCGGGGCACTCCCGGGGGTTTATGGGGCCCCCATCAGGAACCTCCGAGCACTTTGTCTTTAACTGAGAATTTAGCTTGAGGACTTCATCTTATATGTTTAATAAAGTGTTATGGTGCATTTGGAATGAAGCGTAAAGCTTTACTTCATCCTATAAGGTATTTCTGGGACTTTCGGGCCTTTAGGGCCTTTAAGGGGACTCCCGGGCATTTTGTATTTTTACTCAGTTTTAGATGATGTCTTGTGTTCTAAGGGTCATATAATGATCCTTTATTAACTTCATATGGTGTTCATAGCTTATATAACTTGATTTGTATAAGGTCCGGCTTAACGCTCGTTTATGACCTTAAGGAGTTTAGGTGCGTTTTTAACGCCTAACTGCTTATATACTTTTCTCAGGGTTTAATAATCCCCTAGATAATATTTATTTACCATTATTTAATTATTTAAAGGTTTGGTGTATTTCAAGCACTCTCTTGAGATTCAAAATGAATGGGTCAATACCAAGATGTAGACCCAGTCCTTCACCCCATTTCCTAGCCTACACCCTTGACCATACTTTCAACCTATCTCAAACTTTGTTTATCTTGGTGGTGTTTTTTATCAAACATTGGGTTACTTTGTCGGTTGGCTATTTAGCCATGTGATTGCTTTTGGATGTTAGGCAGACTCACCCTGTTTTGCCTGTTGATGTCAAAAAAGGGGAAAGCGGAGAATCCCATTTTCAGTAAGACGGGTTAATGTTTTTGGTGGTCGGAAGACTTGAATTGCACTTATGGATTTTGCCTTGCTTGATGGTAAGCAGAATGTTTCTGTTTAAGCTTAGTTTAATTCTATTACGCTCTTTTCTCATTGGTCTTGTCTTAAATGACGTGCTGAAACTTAGGGGGAATATTAGACTAAGGGGGAATAAGTCAATGAGGCTGGTTCTTCCATGCTTGTTGATAAGTGTCCAAATGAGCATGTTTTATAGGTGTATTTCATATATTATATTAACACTTTTCTTGCTCATTTCTCCACTTCGGTTAGTTTTCCTCTAGTTTATGTTTTATTGTTATCTCACAAATTTATTGTTTAAACATGAGGAAAACCAAGCTGGGAGCAAAGTAGACGAAGAGACGAACGCATAGGCGCAAACGGCTCAAAAAACGAAGTCCAAACGAAGAATCTAGAGCCGGTCAAAGTTCGTAGAAGGAAATAAGTCAAAAACTTGTGTCCACACAAGTGTCCGCATGGGGATAGGCGGACAGCTAGGCGGACAGGACACAAGGGTGACCGCATGGGATTAGGCGGACACAAGTGATGGAGATAGGCGGACACACACAGGTGACCACATGGTCTCAGGCGGACGCCCACGCGGACAAGGCTACGTCCGCCCCATTCTACGCGGACAGCCACGCGGACGTGACTAAAAATCAACGCGCGCGCCAGTTTTCTTCTTCGCCCGTCGTCTGCAACTTGCTTCTGCCATATCCATCTACTCCGCAACGCCTACCTTAATTCCCTTACGCGTCTTCAACTCTGTCCCCTGCAATTAATGAGCAATCAATGCTCTTCCACTCCAGATCTGCCTCTTCCCTTCCTCTATATAAACACACCGCACCTTCAACCAAATACACACGTTCCACCCCCAAAACTCAACACTCCAAATCTCTCATTCCATTTACAGAAATCTTACGTACGCTCTCCACTCTTCTTTCTCTTCATTTCTCCATTCCCCATCCACACCTCTCGTATTATTATTACGTCCAACCTCTGTCTGACTTATTACCAGTTAATATGTCAGGCTAAGGAGGATTTACTCCGGGCGAAGGTTTAATTATGGTTTGTTTAGTTGTGTAATCTATATTTCTACCGGTTAAAATAAATTCAGTTTGTTACGATTAAAGTTTTGTTTCTCTCCCTTTTTAATAAATTTCATCGATTTATTAAAAAGCCTTACTAAATCTGTTTCTAATCTGATCGGTGACAAACAGATAGGTTAATTAAGCCGTAAAACTGTAGGAACTTATTTTCATCGGATAAGTTAGTACAAGTTGCAAGAATAAAATTCCTCACACTCCTCTGCTGTTTACACGCATTTTGCTTGAGTTTTCATCGGACCTTGCATTTTCAGGTAAACGAGTTCTTATGAGTTTTCATCGGACCTTAAGATAATAACAGGAATCTTGCCAAATTATTTTATTAAACCGGTAGAGATAGCACAATTAATCAGATCATATTAACCTGAACCCGGAGTTCCATTTAATTCATCTTCACTCAGTTTTTCTTATCTGTTATTTACTTTTCAAAAACAAGTCAATTAACTACCCCCCTTTTGTGACACGCTTAGGTACTATATAATTCACCTTAGTCCCACGGTTCGATATCCGGTAGCTTACACTTTACTATACTACTACGACCGGGATTTGTTTGCAGCCCGACGTTTATTTTGAGTTTTAATTTCTTTTCTTTTATTTTAATTACACCAGTTTAACCACCAGATTTACACGTCTGCAAAATGGCGCCGTTGCCGGGGACTTGATTTATTCTAGTCCCTAAGCCCCGGTTAATTCACCTGTTATAATATAATAATCTGTTAATATTATTAAATTGTTAATCCAATTTCGGACATCTGACCTCGGACATTTGACTTTGGACTTCGGACTTTGGACATCTAACTTCTAACATCTTAATATTATTGTCATTTATTTCTGTCATTTAATTTCCATTGTCCTTTAATTTTCCAGTATACTAACTACTAACTTCAAATTTCCTGTATACTAACTACTAACTTTAATTTTCTGTCATTTCTTTCCATTGTCATTTCAATTTTCTGTCATTTCTTTCCATTGTCTCTAACTGCTAACTTATAATTTCTGTCAACTAATTCCTAACATTTTTATTTATTCTAACACTTAACGAGTTTATTCTCTCTGTTTTGAGTGGTGAATGCCTTTTACCAGGTCAAACAGCCTCCTAGAAAATATTAATAATCACACGGTTGGTTACAATCCAGAGATCGAGAGAACCTTTCTGCGCACTCTAAGGCAGAGACGAACTCAACAAAACATTACCACCACAGTGATAGAATCTGACCCGGAAGCTGACATGGCATCTACACCAGCGACAGTTCGAAATATCAACAGGCCGTCTAACCAAGGACAACAGCCTGCCATCATCCTTCCTCACCTTAGCCCATCCGAATACGATGAGTGGCAGAAGCTGAAGCCATATCATCAAATCAGATGTGTAAAGGAGTTGGGCATGTTTGATGGTTCCAGTCCAGACGAAGCCCTATTACATGTTACAAAATTCTTGCAACATGCCAACAGTCTTACTGCAACCGACGCAGTACTCCAGTATGCAAGATTGTCATTATTCCCTCACAGCCTGACGGGAAGTGCAAGCAAGTGGTATCATAGCCTGACACCAAGTACCATTGGTACTTGGGATGACATGGCCACCAAGTTCTACGACAAATTCCTACCCCCGAGCCGAACGTTGGAGATGATTGCTGAAATCTATAATTTCAAGCAACCTGGGTCGGAGAATATTTGTGAAACTTGGGATCGTTTCAAAGGACTACTACTTACTTGTCCTCACCATGGTCTGACGAAAGAACAAGTATCACAATTGTTCTACAAAGGCTTGATCGGTCCATGCAGAACAATGGTATTATCCTCCTTAGGGGCCGATATTCTGAAAAAGCCAGGAGCACAATTTCTGAATAGCATGGAGTCTCTCTGTGAAGAAATCAGAGACTGGGCCTCCGGTGGATCAAGGAGCGGTACTCCAGGTTTATACCATGTTGGGGAAAGTGATAACAAGTTTGACATGCTGATGAAAAGCCATGAGCAACTCATGGAGAGCAATGCTCAGCAGGCAACAAAAGTAAGTACTCTGCAAAAAGTGGTTGAGCAGATGGCTATGAATTCCTACCCTCAGCAAGCTAAGTCGATGATTTCCCGATCATCTACAATCCCTCCAGGCTATGCACCTCTGTCCCAATCATCTCCTGTTATTTCTTGTACGCAATGTGGTGGGCCTCATGACTACGAACAATGCCCCCAACTACAAGAATTAAAAGCAGCAGAGGAGGCAAACTATCTCACCAACAATTCAGGATACAGACAACCTTGGCAACGTAACATGTAATCCAACCTTCGCTACTCAAACACCAAAAATATCCAAAACCCACATACACTACAACCATCTCAAAATTACAGACCTCAGTCCAATTTCCAAGGAGGCCAAAGGCAATATCAGCAACAGCCTTATGGCAATGAAGCTTCATCGAGCCGACCAACTCAACCTCCTTCGAATCCTGAGTCTGAAATGTCTCAAATGCAAGAGATGTTTAAAGCAATGATGGGTAAGTCCCGAGACACGCAAGAGGAGGTCGCAACCCTGCGCAAAGACCAAAAAGCCTTGCAATCTCATATTCAACAGTTACTAACCCAACAAAGACCACCTGGTCAATTCCCTTCACAGACAAACCCTAATCCAAAAGAGCAAGCAAATTCAATCCTTATAGATGATGGCACATTCCAATCAACAAACTTGAGTGCAGTCTCCTTAAAGAGTGGAAGGGAACTTGCCACCAGAAAAGGAAAAGAAAAAGAAAATCATGAAGAGGCCTACATCAATGATGAAGACACAACCAATCCAGCCTCACCTCCCTCAGAAATCCAAGTTCCTACTCCTGAAACTCCACCTCCATCTCGAGTTACCATCGACATTCCATCCTCATCTCCTAAAAACAGTGAACTCCCATTTCCCAACAGAATGAAAAAGAAACACCTAGATGAGCAGTTCTCCAAATTCTTGAGCATTTTCAAGAAACTAACCCTCGATATACCTCTAATTGATGTTTTGCAAGAGATGCCTAACTACGCCAAATTCCTAAAGGATCTCTTAACAAAGAAGAAGAAGAAACCTGGAAAAGAAACAGTGCACCTCACGGAGGAATGCTCTGCTGCCCTTCTTCGAGCACTCCCTCCCAAACAAACAGATCCGGGAAATCCCGTAATCCCGTGTTTTATAGGAGGAGTGGACTGTGGAAGCGGTTTATGCGACCTGGGAGCCAGCATTAATATCATGCCCTACGCCACCTTCTTGAAAGTAAAAGGAGGAGAGATGCAACTGGTTCCTTTCAAACTCCAACTAGCAGACAGATCAGAGATCAAGCCCATGGGAATAGTCCGAGATCTGGTAGTTGGAGTGTCACGCTTTATCTTTCCAGCTGACTTTGTCATTCTAGAAATGGATGACGATGTTGAGGTTCCCCTGATTCTGGGTCGACCGTTTCTAAGTACTGCCAAAGCCATCATTGACGTCCACGATGGGAAAATCACTCTGCGGTACGAGGACGAAACGATCGAATTCGATATGCAGAAAATGATGAAGAAAAGCTCTAACTTTTCTCCTCATGCAAAGACAGTGGGATTAACAGATGATGAGGAGGAGGAAGGCGATTTTTCTACAGATGAGGACATGTATTCCCTATCTTCCATCCCGAAAGCTGAAACTAAACCGCTAGAGCAAGTATTACTTACTTCTCTAGAAGAAAAGGTGGAGGATCCGGAAGTTAACGTCATGCTGGCATACGTAGAAAAAGGGAGGGCTGGTTATCAAGCCTTCCGGCCACCAATCGAAACACTTGACAGAAAACCTCAAAAATCAATTCCATCAATAGAACAACCACCAGAGCTCGAGCTTAAAGAGCTACCTTCTAAACTCAAGTATGCCTTCTTAGCTGAAGATGACCATTTGCCTGTCATTATTTCCTCTTCTTTGAATTCCGGGGAGGAAATAAAGCTACTCGAGGTATTGAAGAAACACAAAACGGCGATCGGGTGGACTATTGCTGATATAAAAGGAATTGACCCCTCCTATTGCACGCACCACATCTATATGGAGGAAAACTACAAGTTTATCAAGCAACCCCAACGTCGGCTAAACCCTAACCTCAAGGAGGTAGTTAAAAAGGAGGTTCTGAAACTCCTAGATGCGAACATCATTTATCCTATCTCTGACAGTCCATGGGTAAGCCCTATACAAGTTGTCCCGAAGAAAGGGGGCATCAAAGCTGTTATAAATGATAAGGGAGAGGCTATCCCTCAAAGAAAAATCACAGGTTGGCGCATGTGTATCGACTATCGGCGCTTAACCTTGGCAACCAGGAAGGATCACTTTCCTCTCCCCTTTATCGATCAGATGTTAGAGAGACTAGCAGGCAGAGTACTACTTTGCTTTTTAGATGGGTTCTCAGGGTATTTCCAAATACCAATCGCACCAGAGGACCAGGACAAGACCACCTTCACTTGTCCATACGGTACCTTTGCATACAGACGAATGCCCTTCGGTCTATGTAATGCCCCTGCTACCTTCCAGAGATGCATGCAAGCAATATTCGTTGATTTCATCGAACAGAGCATAGAAGTCTTTATGGATTGACTTGTTTTCAAAAAGTAAATAACAGATAAGAAAAACTGAGTGAAGATGAATTAAATGGAACTCCGGGTTCAGGCTAATATGATCTGATTAATTGTGCTATCTCTACCGGTTTAATAAAATAATTTGGCAAGATTCCTGTTATTATCTTAAGGTCTGATGAAAACTCATAAGAACTCGTTTACCTGAAAATGCAAGGTCCAATGAAAACTCAAGCAAAATGCGTGTAAACGGCAGAGGAGTGTGAGGAATTTTATTCTTGCAACTTGTACTAACTTATCCGATGAAAATAAGTTCCTACAGTTTTACGGCTTAATTAACCTATCTGTTTGTCACCGATCAGATTAGAAACAGATTTAGTAAGGCTTTTTAATAAATCGATGAAATTTATTAAAAAGGGAGAGAAACAAAACTTTAATCGTAACAAACTTGAATTTATTTTAACCGGTAGAAATATAGATTACACAACTAAACAAACCATAATTAAACCTTCGCCCGGAGTAAATCCTCCTTAGCCTGACATATTAACTGGTAATAAGTCAGACAGAGGTTGGACGTAATAATAATACGAGAGGTGTGGATGGGGAATGGAGAAATGAAGAGAAAGAAGAGTGGAGAGCGTACGTAAGATTTCTGTAAATGGAATGAGAGGTTGGACGTAATAATTACTCGAGCATCTATACAATACAAATCATAAACCACAACTTATACCGAGTATCTCATATCCTAATACATCATACTAACATCTCATCAATTTACTGAACGAGTGTACATGCACAACTCGTGTAACAAATTAAAGCAACCCGAAGTACTCTACCCGCTCCTACTCTCAGGTTGAGTCCTCGTCTGGCACCTACCTGCAAAGTTTAAATCATAGGCCCCAAGGGGCTCAGCTTATTGCTGGTACAGAAAACGTGCAGCCCACAAGCTAACAGGGCTACACACGACTACTTTGTCGTATACATGCAGTTGATTATTCATACAAATAATAATAAGAAGTACGATAACAAACAACACACCCATGTGAAACATTCACAGTTCCAATAAATCGAAAGTCACAATGGACGGCCATTAATGAGTAAGATAGATTCCTAACTCCTGAGGCCTGATAATTGTTTAGTTCTCGTGTTTGACCATTCCTTATAAGTGTCAACCGTTCTTTTAAAAGAACTGGTTGTTCCCTAACTGAATTGTTTATTTTTGTCAGGTCAAGGTAACCCTAGCCAATGAGTTATTAGCTCCATTGGGTTAATAAACATTAATTCTTAAGTTATGAGGGATGTAGGCTTGACCCTCCTACGCCTCTTGAATTTGCCTTCCACCTCGAACTGTTCACTCGAGATGGTCAGGTCTGTTTGTAGACCCTAGGCGACAAGTCGTAGATGAGCCATATGTGGAAGACGGATCTGATACAGATGCCGACCTCCTAACCTAAACATGTATGACCGGAGTCAGTCCCAGATTCCTCTCCCCCCAAGTTCCAGTTAGTTGAAGTCTCATTGACAATTTGTTAGTTAAACCTCTCTCGGTATTAACCAACTAACAACAAGGAGTATTTATAACCTTATACAATTGTTACTAAATATAGTTAATGAACAAGCTCTAATCAAGTCGTGTTAGTGTGCAATGGACACACAATAACAATACAGTAGATCGGTTTCATGCTTAATCTTGTTTGGTCGTATCACAATAACACATAGTTCACAAACCGAGGTAGACCCCGTTAACAAGCAAGCTACAAGAATCCCAAACCGTACACCGGAGATTGGCTAGCCCTTAATACCACATTCGCCTAATCCGCCTAACGCCTCCGACTATCTAGATCTGTAAACAGAACTAGTATTTGTATCCTGTATCTTAGAACTAACTTGGTTCTCTTTTCAACTTAAACCTCTTTCTAGGTTAACCCGGGTATAATAGTTTACCGTTAAACGGGTTCGTTCATTTTTGGAGCGTTTTCAAGCTCAATTATAATTCATTAACATACTAACGTCGTTAACAGTTATTTAGTTGCACCGTTAGCAACTTTAAACATATACGGACCTTGTATTAGGTTTTAGTATTTTTCACTTTTCATCCGTATTTCACTATTCATTTATACGGTCTCGTATTCTACTATTCATTTATACGGCCTCGTATTTTACTATTCATCGTATTTCACTATTCACATATATGTCTCGTATTTTACTATTCACGTGTACGTCTTGTATTTTACTGTTCACGTATACGTATTTCCTATTCATGTATACGGATACTATTCACGTATATGAGTACTATTCATGTATATGGGTACTATTCATGTATACGGGTACTATTCACGTATACGGGTACTATTCACGTATAAAGGTACTATTCACATATGCAAGTACTATTCATGTATACCTATATTTTTTGTATACGTCCGTATGATACTATGTATTTGTTTCTTTTTCCAAATATAACTTGTATTTGTAATGGTATGAAATATACCATGGCTAAAAGGCCACAGTGTCTACCGAAGACCTATTGCCGGAAGGCTTGTTCCCGGAAGGCTCACTACCGAAGGCCTATTGTCGGAAGGCCTAGCTACCGAAAGGATCTACCAAGAGAGGCTACCGGAAGACCTATTGTCAGAAGGCGTATCGTTGAAAGCCCTACTTCCGGAAGACCCGCTACCGGAAGGGCTGCTACCTAAAGGATCACTACCGGTAGAATCATTACTGGTAGGATTGTTACCCAAAAAGATAGTCCGGAAGAGTTAGTCCAATACAGAAGCAGTATCCCAGTCCGGAAGGATTATCCAAATAGAGGCTAACAGTTGTGTAAATATGATACTATCACATGTATAGGGGCTTAAGGGTAACTTGGCCATAGTAAGTCTATAAATAGAAGTAGAGGGGCTCATTTGTAAGAGGACTCAAGTTAGAAAAGAGAGGGCTCACCCCAAAAGGTTCTCTAGTGTTGTAAACCAAAGGATGAACAATAGCTCTGTCTAGAAGTGGACGTAGGCCGGATTATTGGCCGAACCACTATACATCTTGGTGTGGAAACAATGTCGGGAGAGCATACTCGCTACCGTTTCATTTGGCGCCGTCTGTGGGAAACGAACTGCTTCTCCAAGCAACCACGATTATACCACAACATTGAGAGTTCGTGTTTTGTTCGGTGGCAAAGAAACGAGGCATGAATCACGAGTTTACCACAAATTTGAGAAGGCAACTATTGAATTGATTCGCCTATGACTAATCGGTCGAAGTGGAGATAGACTTATGATCTTGGGAAGAGGAAGGAACCTAACCTTGGAGATGAAAGACGAGGAAAGAGTAATTTGTTTAGGCGAATCGTCAAAAGAATCAGCCAAGGAAACACTAGCGACGATCGGATTAAGATTGTACAAAAACAAGCACGATTAACTTTGGAAGAGATCATTCCAGGTTTTGAATTCAGCTTCGACTCAAATCACGTTTTAGAAGAAAGACTCACGAAATTATCATGCCGAGTCGGAGTTTTAAGGAGCTGCAAACTCCAGAGCAGACATGGATGTAGCATTTCATTCTCAAAAGAGACCTCTGTCCCTTACTCCACTGACAAGGAGGAGAAAATTATCACCAGGCAATGATCGTCAATGCTTATTCCTGGATTAATCGAAATTGATCGATCGTCCCAAGGTTTGGTGCCACGATCGATGTCCCAAGTCACTTCAAAAGCCAATAGTAAACATATCTCAAAAAGCAAGTAAGAAAGGATCGCACACCATGATAAGAGTCAACGCGGAAGAATCGAGAGGATGAATGGAAGGATCCAACACAATCGAAGAACTAATAAGCAACCTCGATGGATCATCTCATAGCAAAATTCTTCGTGCCTAAAGATTTACAATCAATAAAATAAGAATCTCAAGGAAATCCATCAAAAGCTCATCTACGGAGTTTCGATCTCGCGATCAAAAACCAATATATGTGTCGAGTCGTGATCAAGATGAAAGGCTCGAACCACAGCCCATGCGAGTGATCGACATCGATATTCAAAATTCCAAAACTCATCCAAAGGCGATCGCTCTCAAATAAGTCATTGTACCTTTGCCATAGGGAGGTAGCTAATTTTTCCTGGAAGCAAGCGTGACCTGGTAGTCAGTTTCCCCAGGAGCAGGCATCGCCAGAAAGCTGAAGACCGGCAGTGACTGGTTTTAGTAGCATTCCATTCCACTACCGGATGACATTCCAATTCGTTACTTTGCCACAACTCGGTTTAGTCCCAGACAATGCTACAAACTCAATACACCAGGAACAAAGATTAAGGAAACCACAGGTAGCAAGAGACTCCCTGGTACAACATGTTGAACCGGAAATAAGGTCCCTCTCGCTCTATCATCTCCCTCTTCTGCGGACTCAAGGTAACATCTCTACAATCAAAATCTAGTGACATTCATTAGAGTCAGAGGAGTTAAATCAATGGCTAGTAGGTAATAGACATTTTCTATACAAATAATGCTACTGATTTAAATCCCTTACAACAATGCTGTTGCTTGTCTGCAATTTCTATGTCGCTAAAAACCTGTACAATTAGGCTCTGGTTTAAATATGTTGTTGCATTCGTTCTACCTCAGTTGCAAGCTATAATATAGAAAAAGTAATGAAACAATTACTGGTGCGTTTAGTGAAAGCCTCTTTATAGTGTTTGCTAGTTCGGATCTTGTGGTTAATTCATCTATTTTGATTTCGATTCAATCATTTTCCAATCTGAAAAGTTATGTGTTACTGCATTCATATAATATATTCAATACTTCTCCATTAATTGGTCTGCTTCGGCATGATGAGAAATCTGCTTTTGTACTTTCCTTTTAAGGAAGGCAAACAGAAAAAATCAAGGTGTTGTTTATTATTTTGAGTAAATATGCATCTCTTGCTCGACAATCCTAATCCTTGGCCTTTTTCTCGCTTTAGAACCTGGGCGGACTGAGAGAATCTAGAAAAACCACAGAATATAGCATGAATAACATCACTGTGATTATGTGCTGCAGTTTTTGCTACTACCACTACTTCACTGTTGCAACGACTTGAAATGTGTTAACTGATTTATTGTTGAATGTTGTTCTTGAGGTGGTGATAAATTCAATTGTTTTGATCAAGTGCGGGTTGTACTTTGTTCAAAATAAGAAACTACAGAAAATCTATTGGGTATATGTGCAGATAATTTTGCCTGATCCAAACTGAGATTTCTACTTGATCTTTATTTCAATTTGCATCTGCTTGCTACTGCTGCGGTCGGTATGGCCAAAATTTAAGACAATATCTATGAGCTATTCTTGAATTATCACCTTGCCTACATGGATACACTAATTGATTGAAAGCTAGCTTGAAAATTCTCGCATGGGTCTGTTTGAGTTGTCTACATTACACCATGTGCTGTATAGCAATAGCATACCTCAGTTTTAAATTTAGTTTTCCGCATCTTATTTACATTGATCATGTTTTTACAAACCCACTTGTTTAAAGATTGTTTCGCCTGGAAAAGTTATACATAATTACATCTACATAATCACATTTGCTGTCACAAGTTATTTGGTAGCTTTCTGTTTGGAGGTTATTATTTTTAGTCTCTATCCTTGCTGCTGTTTTTCTTTCTAACTACTAGTTCATGTTTCATTGCGGACACCTTGTCTCTGCTTAGGAAAATTTGTTTTCAGTTTTTATTTAGTCTTGGCACAGCCACCGTATTAATGCTCACACTCTGTCTGTTTATTATTTTGTGTTTTTACTGCTCCGAGGTACGAAGATTAGCTGGGTATCCCCAACGCTCCCACTATGAAATGATGTTCTCTAAAGAAAAACTGAAGCAACACTTCAAGCTTCCAAGAGCAGTAGCAGGAGGGCACAAGTATCCAGATTAAGCCTCCAGAAAATCGGAGGCGTGGCCTCGACCAGGATTCAACAGAGGGGAATGGGATCTGGTATCTAAGACCAGGAGAAAAGGGAGAAAAGGGATGACACCGGGATAAATTTATTACGAAGATTGAATGAAAGTTGACCGCAGAGACGAATTCCCGACCAGACTGACATTAAAAAGTGGATAAAATCAAGTGGTGCTCAAAATGGAGAAGAATGGATCAGAAATAGACAGCACCAAAAGACGTTGAAAGCACAACGTGTACCCAACATATCATTCGCAAAAGGAATACAAGAGTTTCTGAAATGCGAAAAACTTCAGTATAGCTACCGGTAGGATAGCAAGACTACCGAGAGGAAGTTTTCAACAGACGACTCAATATTAAGTATGGACGCGGAAGTGGTTACCGGTAAACATACTTAAAGTTTCGAAAGGCGGCCTACCGTGAAACGAGACGGACACAGTACGAGCCTCCGCGCCATGTTTTCTACTGGTAAAGAGTAAAGAAGAAATTAGCAAAGTACTGTAAGTAACCAATGTATCAATTGCCCGGAAGAAAATTTCTCAGGGGAAAATTGCCCTGAGGATAGGAGACTGAAGGTGAGAGAACAAGCAGTAACATCTCAAAAACATCCTCGGGCGAATCTTGCTTACGGACAGTGCCTGGGTTACCGGAACGGATGGAGTGAAAAGTAACAATCCTTCCGGTCCAAGATGATAAGAAGGAAGATTCACGCCAAACTTTGACCAAGAAGGGCAAGCAAATTGTTGCAGTAAACATTTCTCCTTCATAAAGAAATCCTGATTGGTAAAGATCGAACGTCCATCACTAGAATTATTCCCCGGAAAGGAAATTATTGTCAACGCACAAAACCAGAGAGGAGAAGGGTAAGGAATACGCAAGGGTGACAAAACGAAGAGGAAAATGGGGGCGTCAAATGACCAGTCCTGCGTTCTTCCAGGTCAAGTGACAACAAAAATTTGAATTTTTGGACCAGACACAAGCTTCCCGGTAGGGGCCACATCAAGAGGTTTGCAGCTTGAGCAATTAATCAGCCCGGTACAAATGGAAACCTCAACATACCGGATGGATCATGGGTAGGAAAAAATCCGAATATGTGGAGTTACCGGATCACTCGAAAATAAAAAAGTGGAAATCCTACCGGGAGTACAAGGGTTATCTCCGGAAGGAAGGGCCCGGTCGTTTTTCCAAAGCTAGAGAGAGGGACCTTCCTTGCTACTGTTGCGTAGTCATTATCCTCCGGAGCCAGTTACCGACAAGGATTAGGGAGAGAGGAAATCATTTTCACCCGTAGCAATTTGACATCCGCCAATAATATCATTCCACAGGTAAAAAAGAGGTACCAAACTTTTTGATACTTCATTGTGAATATTATTTTGCCACCGGAAGTTTACAAAACTTTTTCTAGAGGATTGATCACCCTCTGGTTTTTTACACAAAAAAGAAGTTATAAAATCATTTTTTGATTTACTTAAAACCAAGATCAGAGAATCTTGAAATCAAAAAAGAAAGACAAAGAATGTATCCGATGATCTCACCATCAGCGATGGTAGAGTGTTTTGTATCCGACGATCTCACCATCAGCGATGGTAGAGCGTTTTGTATCCGACGATCTACCATCAACGATGGTAGTGTATTTCATCCGACGATCTCATGTCTTGAAGACAAAAGAGTGTTAAACCGACGATCTCACCGTCTCAAAGTCGGTAGAGTGTTAAATCGACGATCTCACCATGTGTACAGTGGTAGAGTGTGTAAGTGTAACTAAAAGGTTACCAAAAGAAATCTTGGCAAAAAACGAAAGAGCAGTTTAAAATTCTTCATTATAAAAATCTCCAACTTTTGGGAAGTTCGGTCGCTCCGGGCAGCCCAAAAGACAAATATCTTTTAATCTATTAAATTTAGGTATGCATGTCCAACGAATAAAGTAATTCAAGCAGGAATCTGATTATGGAAGTAATATCCCATTATTATTGTCTCGGACTTCTTGAGATTATTATGGTCTTCTGGAATTATTATGGTCTTCTGGAATTATTATGGTCTTCTGGAATTATTATGGTCTTCTGGAATTATTATGGTCTTCTGGAATTATTATGGCCCTTCGGAATTCAAGATCTTTGGATTTCTTATTATGGCACGTTCAAGGAGCGGAGACCTTTTCTCTAGAGTGCCAGTGGGACTTCAGCGCTCCCGGAACCTGTGGGACTTCTCTGTGCCCGAAAGACATGGTATTTTGTCGGACGGAAAGCTCTTACGCAGGCCAATGTTTTTTAAGTTCATTTCCTTTTTAGGCAAAAGAAAAATAACTTGTGGGACTAGGAGATATATAGTAGAAAAGAAAAGAGTACAAAGTGTAAATTTTATCTTCTTTTTATAAGTTCCACTTTTTAGTACTAAAAAGTAGAACTTGTAGGACTGATGTAATGGTATGAAATATACCATGGCTAAAAGGCCACAGTGTCTAACGAAGACCTATTGCCGGAAGGCTTGTTCCCGGAAGGCTCACTACCGAAGGCCTATTGTTGGAAGGCCTCGCTACCGAAAGGATCTACCAAGAGAGGCTACCGGAAGACCTATTGTCAGAAGGCCTATCGTTGAAAGCCCTACTTCCGGAAGACCCGCTACCGGAAGGGCTGCTACCTAAAGGATCACTACAGGTAGAATCATTACTGGTAGGATTGTTACCCAAAAAGATGGTCCAGAAGAGTTAGTCCAATACAGAAGCAGTATCCCAGTCCGGAAGGATTATCCAAATAGAGGCTAACAGTTGTGTAAATATGATACTATCACATGTATAGGGGCTTAAGGGTAACTTGGCCATAGTAAGTCTATAAATAGAAGTAGAGAGGCTCATTTGTAAGAGGACTCAAGTTAGAAAAGAGAGGGCTCACCCCAAAAGGTTCTCTAGTGTTGTAAACCAAATGATGAATAATAGCTCTTTCTAGAAGTGGACGTAGGCCGGATTATTGGCCGAACCACTATACATCTTGGTGTGGAAACAATGTCGGGAGAGCATACTCGCTACCGTTTCAGTATTTTCTTTAAAATACTTTAAATATTGATTTCTCCTCTACATATTAAATTACGGGTATACCCCTCGTATACCTTAAGTTATATACGGGTCTCGTTTAACCCCGTCTTAACTCTGTTTCTTTTACAACTTGTTTCTAAATTCTTTATTTAATTTCTTTAACCTTCTAAACACATAAAAATGTGTTGTTTACATTACTTACCCATAGTTTTCTTTTAATTTCTATTTTACCCATAATAAGTCCTAAACTTGTTATTTTTATTTCTAATTTCTTCCAAAGTCTTTCTTAATTAATTTCTTCTATACTTTTGGTCAATTACCAAAACATTCCCAAGTTTGACCAGTCTTATATGGTCAAACCCCCTAACTTTCCAAAATTTACAATATTACTCCTAAAGTTAATTTATCTTAACTTTTTATTCCTTAAACATTTTATTACCTAATCTTTTGCTATAATTTTTATTCTAACTCATCTAAATATTTTATAAACTGTCATTGACCATGTTTGACCACATTTGACCACGTTTGACCAGTAAAATTACCATTTTACCCTTGTGGTCTATTCTTTCATTTATTAAACAATTTAACTCCAATTAATTTCTAATTTTTGTAACTAATTTACCTACAGATTTTTGAACATCAAAAATCATTTTAAACATCTCTAAATCACCAGATTTAATTATCTAATGTTATAGTATATATATACCATCCTTTATTAACTTTTAAATATACCAAAAACCTTATAAATTCCTTATAACACTTATAAACTCTTTATAAATTGTAAACTTAATTCTACAATTATTTTCTCATCATCTAAACTCTCAAAAATTCCATATTGACCCCATTAATTTTCGGTATTCACCTTTAGGTACCAAAACTTCTTAAATTTTACATATTACTCTTAATTACTCTAATTCCTTTAATTTAACTAAGTTAGATAATTTTTCTAACTCATTAAAAACCCCTTAATTTTCGGCCATATTGAAAATTCATAGTATAAGAATTTTTCTTGTATATTATGATAGCTTATATTAAAGCTTATATCATAAGGAGTATAAATCTAATTTTAGATTTACAAAATATTAACATTTAGTGTGTCGAAAATTAAATCTAACACACCTATAATTGCGGCAATAATAAACAACATGAACAATAGGTTAGATCATATATAGATCAACAATTAGAACCTTGAAATAGGTAGTTGTAGGATTTACCTTGTATATAAACCATTAGCTTAATATTTAAGCTTGATTTCCTTAGAAATTTTGACAGCAATTTGCTAGAGAAATTGGCTCCAAAATCATAGAATAAGATGAAGAATAAGAAGGGTTAGTAACTGAAATACCCCATAATTAAAAACAGTGATTAATTAGGCTAATTACAATTTTAAAGGCTTAATTACACTTAAATAAATATGAGGGAACAAATCCCGAAGGAAACGGACCTTTAAAATGGGTTAAAAGTATAAACGAACCTTAAAGTGCGTTTTTCAAGGAAACCGGGAAAACGCGACTTTAAGCGGGTCAAATAGACTCGTAACAATTTTGGTCAACTAAATAGTCACTAATAAATATTAGTGGAGCTTTAGAACCAATAAAATTAATTACATGAGAAAATTCCGGAAAACGGGTTCCGGTTAGTAAAAACTGTAACAACCGGGAAGTTGTGGGGTGAGAGTGCAAATAAACAAAGTTAGTGTGTCCACTTTGTAAATAAAAATTAAAAATCTGTAGAGGTGGGTATAGAGGACCGATTTCCCTCCTCTCTCACACTCATTTAACTCTCTCTTATTTGCTAAAGGACAAAACAAATAAGTAAAAAGTAAACCTCACTCTCTCTCCTACCCTCACCTTCCCTCTCACGTTTTTCCCCTCTCTCTCTATTCTCTCTATTTTCTTCTTCCTCATGTGATGGCTATGGAGTTTTGAAGAAACCCCCACAAAACTCACCTTCTCTCTCATTTTTGAAGGCCCAAACCTTGTCCAAAAATTATAAAAACCATACCATTGGAATCCCCTTGCAAAGGAGAACACTTTCCTCCTTTTAAAAAATCCAAAAACTCCATTTTCGTTTTTATGGGTGGAGGCCATTTGAAGATTTGAGTCCACCATTAGAAGCACCTTCACCTCCTTATCATCTTGAGGTAAAAAGAAGTTCCAAAATCCTTCATTTCTAGCCCTTGTTTGTATTATAAGAATTCTCAGTTTTTGAACTCCTTGTTCCTTCTTGCTCCATCCGATTTTGGCTTCTTCTTGGGCTTGGAATTTTGTTCTCTTGCTAGTCAAGAACCTCATTCATCCATTGGAAGATAATACTTATTTCTAAACCCTAAAACATTTAAATTCTAGGGTTAGTATAAAATGAATACTAAGTAGTTGTGTGTATTGGCATGGGGTGCTGTAGCATTGCCCATTCCTTGAGCAAAAACTGAGAACAAGGAGAAAGGAAGAGGAAAAGAAGAGAAGGAAAGGAAAGGAAGGAAAACTAGCAAGACAAGGTAATTGTGCTTACCTTGAACTAGTTTGGTATTGAGTAATGTAACAGTTATTGAGTAGTAAAATGAGCAATGTATTTGAGTAATGAGTAGTAGTAATGTAGTAGTGTAATGGAGAAGAGAATCAAACAGTTCTTGAACTGGTAAAGAATGTTTAAAAAACTTGGGTAAACCTTGGGTAGTATATGTATGTGTGTAGGAATTTTAATGTGTGTAGTGGAGTTATTATGTGAGTATAATGCATTGTATAAACAGGTATATGAATGAGCAAATTGTTGAGCTGAAATAATGTGTGAGAAAAGCAAGAATTATAGGGGAGACTATGTCAAATTTTATGTAGAAATGAGAGGACTTAAGTGTTTAAGAGGAGGAAATAACCTAGGTAGTAACTAGGTGTATTTGGGGAGTGTTTAGTATCTTGTAACAGATTTGGATATGAGTTGCTAATGGGATGTAACTAAAAGGTGAACTAATGCATTTGAGATGCTAAGAGTGGCATTAGTTGAGGGAGTATTGGAGGATAAGAGTTGAGGGAAAAATCTGTAGCATAATGAAGAAAACCAAAATCTGTTGCATTTGGTGTGAGGAAAACTAGTGTAAGTGTTGGAATGGAATGAGAAAAATTGTACAAGTGTATCTAGGATTGAGTAATAAGTTTGGTGGATGAATTAAGGTGATTTAGAGCATCTAAATGAGTGGTAAACATCTAGGGAAGTATCGGTAAAGGTTGGGGAAGCAATGGGAAAGTAAAACACTAAGAAACAGATTTTAAAACTGAAGTACTGGGCCGGACCGACCTTGGGACCGAACATGCAAGGTCGGTCGCACCTTAAAATACACAGACGGGAAGTCTTCTGACTTCGACCGACCTTGGGGACCGAACTTGCAAGGTCGGTCGAGTCGTAAAATGCGAATGCCAGAAGTCCACTGGAATGGACCGACCTTGGGACCGAACTTGGGCAAGGTCGGTCGAGTCCAGAAACTCGAACCCAGAACACAATGGAACGGACCGACCTTGGGACCGGACTTGCAAGGTCGGTCGGGCCTGAAATTTTCACGTAAGTAACCCACTGGAATGGACCGACCTTGGGACTGGACTTGCAAGGTCGGTCGAGCCTGGAATTTTGCCTGATCGAAACTTTCTGACTTCGACCGACCTTGGGTCCGACCCTGGGTAAGGTCGGTCGAGTCAAAAAAAAAAGTTTTATTATATGACTATGGTAGTCATATGTATGTATATATGTGCCTATATACATGTATGCATATGTAAGTAGTAACACACCATTAATGAAGTGGTAAAGGTAAGAAAATAAGTAAATGAGTAAGGAAGCAAGAATAAGAAGTAATGAGGAAAAGAATGGTTTATAATCAAGTAAGAAAGTAATGAAGTAGCAAGTATACATTGAAAGTATCAATGAAGGAGTAAGTTAGATCAATAATAGATCATTGATCATACTACTTCATGTATGTATAGGAATCAAATAGTTGATCATCAAAGGACCCAGTAGTCCGAGTACGACGGTGAACGGTATGATTTCTTCATGCCCTGTATCCTAACTTGGTTACCCCGATTTGTGTGCTTATGTGATCACCAATAAGATAAATGCATGAATCGGACTTTTATTGCACTTAGCTGTGTTTGAATTATTTTGTTCTGGTTGTATCTCCTTGAACAATTAGTTTGTATAATTCATGAAATGAATGAATGAGAATGAAGAGTATGTGTACATGATGAGTATTTGCGTATTGTATTGATGTATGGAAAAGGGGTATTGACTTCTACTAATTCCTAACATTCTAACTCCTAACTTGAGTAATGAGTAAAATGGAATGAGTAGACGTCCGATATAGTTTCGGCCACGCGTGAGGATAAGGAAACACAAGAGGTTGGATCCGAATCCTGGCTGTAATCTTCTCCATGGACCAAATCCCTTGAATGGGTAGCATCCTGGATTAGTGGGCCACCCTAAAGCCCGATGGTGGGATGTAGTAATCCCTGCCCAGAGGTCATACCGACTTAACTGGAGTAAAGTATGTAAGAAGTAATTATTGTATGTGTATCGGTCTTGACTATTGTAAGTCATTGACCTTGAGTAAAAGAGTATTGAACACCCGATTAACCCGGGTGTGTGATGAAGCTAACATGACTTCTGAACGGAATGGAGAATTGTATCTCCGTAATGCGGTGAGTAAACGGTAAGTATGAATGGGTGACTCGTAATACCTCCCTTGTGTGTATTGAATGTATGTATGCTTGTGAATTGAATGTATTGAATTTGTATTGTATGAAGCATGTATGTATGTATGAATGAAACGAACCGCATGTACTCGACCAAATAGTTGGCGTACCCTCGCTAGTACGCGGGGTATGTGGTTATCATATTCAGCCTAAGCTGACCCCCTAGGGGGAATGTTTTTATTCTACAGGTACCCGCGAGGTGTGACGGTCGAGTAAGGACCTTGCTGAATTCTTTTTGGGTAGTTAGTAGGATTGGAATGGTGTACCGAGTTGTACACGGCTAAGGCCTTTTGAGTAGCCGGTGTACCATGTGGTACACCTTTTTGGATAATGAATTGTGATTGGATAGAAATGAGTAAATGTACAAACTCTTAATTTTGGGAAATAGCCTTGGAATGTAATTCACATATTTCGTTATACTTGGTAATCATATGTAAGTAAGTATTTGGTATTATAAAGTAAGTAGTACGTATTCGGTTATTCTAATCGTCAGACCGTTACTGTAAGTAGTAGTAGCCTTATTAGTCTCGGATGGCTAACGACATCGTATCACCCGCCGAGAGTAAGTAAGTATTCCGCTGCGAGCAAGGTAATTATGGGAATGATTAGAGGATAATGGAAGGATTAGCGGTTGGGGTGTTACAGTAACCCTTGTCACTCGGCCTTGATGAAAATCAAAGAAGGAAGAGTTTCCAAGAAGGCAATGTTTTACCTCGAGAATCAAAGGCACTTCTTCGTGGCTTTTCCTGAGAATCTGGGGGCTCATGAGATATGGTTGTAAAGCTCTTCGAAAGAGGATTCCAAAGAGCTATCAATCTTGTTATTTGGAGTTAGGACGAGAAAGGTATGATTTCTACAAGGCAAGGTGTTCTTTAAGGTACTAATCTAAGAACAATGGAGTTTTTGTGTTGTTTCTTCAAAGAGAAGAGGAGCTACGAGTTTGGGAGCTCTCATAATGATAGGTAAGTGTCTGATTAATGAATTACTTAGGGGACAATGTGATATGGCACTTAATGAAAGTCTTGGTAGGTGTAATAGTTAAATTTAAAGCATTTTGGAGCTTAATGACTCACCATATGTCGGCAGCCATAGGTCACATTTGGCCTGATTTTTTTTGTTTCTCCCTTGTATTTATGTAACATTAGATGTATTAATCTCGTTCATAAGGACTTATACCATGTGTTAGGTATGTTACATAGCCAAAAATGTCTTAAAACACCATTTTATGTGCTTCCGGGTTCACATTGATTATGCAATTTGTTTTGGCTAGTTTAAATGTTTCCTTAATATATTTACAACCTTTAGAAACTTTTTTCATGAAATAGCATGTTGCTCATTCCAATTTAAACCAAGTCGTTTAGTGATTTCTCCTTGACTTTCGTCAGTTTAGTACCTGTTGTACTGTGGACTTTGTATACTTAATTTTTGTGTATACGCAATGGATCCTATGACCATTTAATTGTTGTTCCCTTATTTATTTATTTATGGTATTTATGCTCATTAGCCTTTTCGTTCCATGTATACATGCTTAAAGCACATTTTTCTTTAAAGCACATTTTTGTGCTCTAAGGTACGTTTTCGGTTAAACGCTAATTCCGCTTAATGCGTATTACTAATCTTAGAGGTATTTCACATTTGAAATCTCTTGGGAACTTATTGGTATTTCCCTAATTTAGTTGTGCTCTTTAAAACACCTTTTCCTCTAATTGTTCCTAAAGCATGTTTTGGTGTAAATTGTTGTTTAACACTTCTTCTAATATTTCTAAGGCACGTTCTAGCCTTAGTATCTGCTAATTAGATAGTCCATTAATATAATAAGGTTTGGGGTATTTCAATGGGTCTTGCCCGCATCTTCGAATCTTCCTACGGTACAACCCTAGCCAAACCACTCCTAAGAGCATAATTATCAATGGTTCATATAAAAACTTAGCTAAAATAATAAATAAAAAACATCAATTGTATATGACTTGAAAGAACTCTAATTTTAGGTTCCACCTTGGTATTTTCTTGATGCATACTAGGAATAAGTCAGAACATTTTAGGGGTTTAATTGAAAAAATTCAAACCATAATATGTGGTTGGAAGGCCAAATCTCTATCCTTTACTGGTAGGAGTGTCCTGGTCAAATCAGTTCTGAATTCTATTCCTACTTTTTCAATGATGACACAACAGGTTCCCAAATCTATTTGTGAAAAAATAGAGAAGCTTAGCAGAAGTTTTTTTATGGGGCCATAAGGATAATGAGAGAAAAACTCATTCAATTGCTTGGAATAAAATTTGCAAACCAAAACTAGAAGAGGGATTAGGTATTAGAAAGCCGACAAAATGAACTCTGCATGTCTGGCGAAATTGGCTTGGAGATTTCTTATTGATAAAGAGATTTTCTAGGGAAGAATACTTAGAAATAATTATCATAACCCAGAGACTAGAAATGCTTCCTGTGTTTGGAAAAGTATAATGGGATCCAAGGATGTTATTGACAAGGGATCTAGGTGGAAACTAGCGAATGGACAAACTATAAATTTCAGGACTGATGTCTGGCTCATGGATTTTCCTCTTATAGACTGTGCTTTTAATCCTGATTCAATTGATACAAACTGCACTGTCAGCCAAATGTGGGACAGTGATAGGGGGTGAAGATGGAACTCTCTGTGTAATTTACTACCTAATTTTGTGTTGGATAAACTGGAAAGTAAGGCTATATTCGATACCAATATGGAGGATTCTATTTTTTGGTCTTTGGATAAGTCGGGCAATCTAACAGTTTCGTCTGCATATGATTGTTTAAGAGTGGAGAGCCCGACCAATAAGCTATGGGAAGTTATTTGGAAAGTAAAGGCCCCTGAAAAATGTAAAACTGTATTGTGGATGGCTGCTCACATTGGTTTGAAAACAAAGGACTTTCTTCTCTTGTGATGCTTGTAATGATATTGAGGTCTCTAAGCATATTTTTAGAAAGTGTTGTGTCAGTCACAAGGCTTGGTCATTTCTTTGGGGTGATAAGTTTTCTGGAAACTTAATGAACCTGAGCTTCACCAATTGGTTGATTCAAAACCTTAAATGTTCTGTTTATATGGCTAAATACGATGCTGAATGGTCACATGCCTTTGTTGCCACTTGTTATATTCTCTGGAAATGGAGAAATTCCAAATATCATGATAATCTGGATGTTATAGAGTTACCAGTTTCTTTCCTTTCATTGAATTTGCAGAAGCTGCTATGAAGGATGCCTTTGACTCCTTAGGAGACCTCGATCAAAGATAAGGATCAGAACCAGGAGCAATGGGAACCTCCTCCTCCAGAATTCGTTAAAATCAGTGTGGATGCAGTAGTGAGTTCTAGTGGAGCTGCAAGAGCTGTTATATGTGCCAGGGATTCAAAAGGATCGTGACTAGGGGGATTCATGCATCGAATGGGTAGCTCCAGTGTGTTAGAAGCGGAATTGTGGGCAATCTTTGGTGGATTAAAGCTAGCAATGGAAAAACTCTTCAGCAAAGTGATGCTTGAAACTGACTCCTTAGAAGCTTTAAGGTTAATGAAATACCCCTAAATTAATTTAAATTAATTTAGGGGATTTCTTTTATTAAATATTAAATTATTATATGGAATTATGAAATTTATATAGGGGATTTCTCCTATTTAACCCTAAAGGAAACAATAAAATATTATATATAATTATATGGTATGATGTTGAAATACCCCGTATTTAAAAATAGTGATTAATTAGGCTAATGAATAATTTAGAGGCTTAATTAAGTATAAATAAATATTAGGGAACAAATCCCGAAGAAAACGGATCCTTAAAATGGATTAAAATCACTAACGGAACTTAAAGCGCGTTTTTCGAGGTAACCGGGAAAACGTGTCTTTAAGCGGGTCAAATAGACTCGTAACAATTTCGGTCAACTAAATAATCATTAATAAATATTAGTGAAGCTTTAGGACCAATAAAATCAATAAAACGAGAGATTAGTAAAAACTGTCAAAAACAGGAAGTTGTGGGGTAAAAATATAAATAGACCAAACTTATGTGTCCATTTTGAAAATAAAAAGTAAAATTTGTGTGTGTGTGTGGGGTGTAGCCGATGGGCTCTAATATTTCCCCCCCCCCCCCCTCTTACACTCTCTCACACACTCACTCACACACACTCTTATTAACTAAAACAAAAATAATAAACCTCACTTTATTACTCTCACTTTATTCTCTCTCCTCCATTTCTTCTCTCACTCACGTAACCCCAGCACCCTCACCTCTCTTTTTCTTCTTCCTTCTCCTTCCCCAGCGATTTCATGGCTGCTTAAGGAAACAACACACACCACCACTTCTCTCCTTTGTAACTCCCTCATACATTCTCCAAAAAAAAAACACCACCATTGTGTTCCTCTCTCCGAGAGCTACACTTCCATCTTTCCAAAATCCAAAAACAAGCATTTTCGATTTTTTGGGTATATCCCATTTGAAGTCTCAACACCACCATTGGAGCCACCTTGGTCTCCTTGTTCTTTTGAGGTAAAAATCTCTTTCAAACTCCTTCGTTTTTCTTGTCTTATGGGCAAAACGAAAATTCTAGTGAAACCCTTGTTTGCCTCTTGTACCCAGCCGATTTTTGGGCTCTTTTGGAAGGTGGAAAAGCTTGTTCTTGAACCATTCCAAGTACTTCATAAACCCTTGCAAGGTAATATAAATCCTAAACCCTAGAATGTGTAGTAGAACTTAAATGATGTCTAAGTTTAGTTTTAGTATTGAATGTGTATTTATGTATGGGTGATTATGTTAGATTTGTTGAGTTTGCAAAACCAAAGAGAGAAGGAAGAAGAGAAAGAAAAGCTAGAGAAAAGCAAGGTAAGAATGCTTATTGTATAGCCTTGTGTATTTGTAAGTGTAACAGATTTTAGTAATGAAAATTGGTATTGAAAAATAATAATGCATTAGTAGTATAATGTGCAAGAGAATATAAGTATTTTGAAGCCTTAAAAGCTATGTATAACTCATTTAAAACAGATTGGGAATTTAATGTGAGTGCAGGAAATTTTAGTGTTGTTTTGGTATTAGTAGTTGTGTATGGGAGCTTGTGTTTTGATGTCATTGTAACAGGTGAGATAAGCGTTGAAATGTGAGTAAAACCATGTGGTGAGTGTATAGAAATACAAGAGAGACTATGGCAAAATTTATCTAGAAATAGAACACTTAGAGAATTAAAACTAGGTGAATAAAGGGAGTGTGTAATAGATTTTGATTTGGATAGTTAGAGGGTAAGTTGAGAGAGCTAGGTAATGGATTCTAGATATAGTAAGAGTGTTAGAAATGACATAGGAGAGGGAGATGTAGAGGAGAAGTGTAAGTGTTAAATCTGTAGCATAATATAACTAGAGAAGAAACTAGTTGAGTGTTGAGTGAAACTTGGAAAATTATGTGAGTAAATGAGTGTAGAATTGTGTAAGGAGTTAGGAAATGAACTAGGGTGTATTAGGAGGTTTAATTAATGTTATAACATGTGGGAATAAGTGTAGGAACAATGGGGAAGTAATGGGTAAAAGAGAGGACTGAAACAGAATTTAAAATGCAAACACTGGGCTCGACCGGACTTGCGACCGGACTTGCAAGTCCGGTCGGGCAGAAAAATTTCCCGTCATTATGCTACTGGAATCGACCGGACTTGCGACCGGACTTGCAAGTCCGGTCGAGTAGAAAATTTTCCCTCGGTATGCTACTGGAATCGACCGGACTTGCGACCGGACATGCAAGTCCGGTCGAGCAGAAAAATTTTCCGGCAGAATGTTACTGGAATCGACCGGACTTGCGACCGGACCTGCAAGTCCGGTCGGACCAAAAATTTTCCCGAAGAAACCTACTGGAATGGACCGGACTTGCCCAAGGTCGGTCGCAAGTCCGGTCCTGACAAAAAAAAAAAAAATTTATTTTAATTTAAATAATAATTGTATATATATATGTATATGTATACCCATACATATATGTATATGTATATGTGTGTAAGCATGCAAACCTTAAGTAAGAAGATGGAAACTTAAGTAAAGGGAAAATAAGTAAGTAGAGTATAAGTGTAAGAAATGTAAGGACATAGTAAGTAGGAGTTAAGTTAATGATAGGTAAATTAATCATTTAATTGTATGTATGTAATAGGACTTGGTTTGTGACATCGAAGAACGTTTGGAATTACGTACGACGGTGAACGGTATGAATTCCTCATGCCCCGAATGCTATCATGGCTACTCTGATTTGTGTGTTGTGTGCTAATTGATCACCAATCAAGATAAATGCACGAATCGGAGTTAATATGCTTACTTGTGATTATGTAGTGTTGTATGATATTGTATACTCTCTTTAATTCTTAGTTTGTATACTTCATGAAATGTACGGATGATATGAATGTATGTATGTATGTTGTATTGTACCGTGACCGTTATTCATTGTGTTTGGACTTCTAACTTGTTCCTAACAATCTAACCATCCTAACTTAAAATGGTAATTAAATTGGAATGAGTAGAAGTCCGATATAGTTCGGCCACGCGTGAGGATGCGGAGTCACGAGAGGTTGGCTCCAATTCCTGACTCTTAAACTGGTCCGCGGCCCAAATCCCTTAAGTGGGTAGCATCCCGGATTAGTGAGTCAAGTAAATCCCGGATGTGGGACGGTGTAGTCCCCAAGGCCGGAGGTCCCGACGACTTGACTGAGTATAAGTAAGTAAGTAAGAATGAGTAGCAAAGTAATTGAAAGTAATTGTAAGTAAGAATAAGTAAGTAATGAGTAAAAGAGTAATATGCATTCCGATTAACCCGGATGCACAATTTGGCTAACCTTGTGAAGGTAAGTATTGTGAACTCTATTGTATTGTTGCCTTGAAGTGAATGATGTATTGTAATGTATGTATGATTGTATGTAAAGCATGTACGTATGAGTAATGAACAAGCATGTTTAGCGGTCGCCAATTAGTCGGCGTACCCTTGCTAGCAATCGGTATATGCGGAGTTTATGCGCAGCAATTTGCTGAGCCCCTTGGGGCACCATTTTTACTACACGCAGGTACTAGAGATTGATGAAGATGCTGAGGACATAGTTCTATTTCTTTATCTTCTTTTTGGAATGTAAACATTGAATTCACGATGGGTGTACTAAGTAGTACATGGCTGTAACTTTTGATAGCCGGTGTACCACGGGGTACACCTTTTTGGATTTTGATAGAATGGAGTTGGTATAGATGAGTAGTCTTAGAAACTCATTCTTTTGGGAAGTGTGGTAAAGGATGTAAGGTAATACTTTAACTACTCGGTGATCCAGGAATGTAAGTAGGTATGTTATATTCAGTATGCATTATAGTAGTAGCTCGGTACGTTATGTTCATCAGACCGTGACTGTAAGTATTAGTAGCCTAGCTAGCCGTATGGGCGTTAGCGGCATTGTTTCACCCCGCCGTAGTAAGTATGTATTAATTCCGCTGCGAACTCGTAGGATTAATGGGAATTAGACGGTAAGCATAGGATAGCGGTTGGGGTGTTACAAAAATGGTATCAGAGCGTAGTTACGCTCTGATGTCCTAAAAGTACCGAGCATAGGAGATTACCGAGTAGGATTTCAAACCGTCTTAAGACGGATACTTAGAAACCTAACTAGGAACTACCGTTGCTAACAACGGATACCCTTAACGTTCTTATGAACGATACCTTGTTGAATTCCAAGACCTTTGAGTCATTTCTTGCGGAGCCTAATGAAACTGTTTAAACATTCAGATGTCAGGACGAGGCCGAGGCCGACCTAGAGGCGAGCCTCAGATGGAACCGCGCGCAGACGATAGCAGAGATCGTCGCGCCCCACGGTAGCACAGATGCTACCACAAGTTATACAAGCCGTGCAACAATCTCAACAAAACAACAAACTCAAACGGACCAACCCCTCCCCTCTCACCAGAGAAGCTAACTGGGTCAAAGCTGTAGCGGAATCACCTCCGCCCTCTTGCTTTAGGGGCGAGAGTGATCCGGCTAAGCTTGAAGCCTATATCTCCGAGATGGAGACAGCTTTTGAAACACTCGAAGCTCCTGCTGGAGTTCGAGTCAGAGTAGCCGCCTACTACTTGAAGGATGCGGCATGGATTGGTGGAAATTGGTGAAGCACGAGCATGTAAGCACCCCACCTTCGATTGGGATTCCTTCGCATCTCTCCTCCGATCCAAGTACTATCCGGACATGTAAAAACGAAGAAAAGGCTAGAGCTAGACGCCTTAAAGTTATGACAGACAAGATGTCTGTGGATGAGTACTACCGCACCTTCACCTCCATTCTCCGTCTCCTCCCTGACCTAGGATACACCGGCCAGGTGTTGGTCGATCGCTTCTATGGCGGTCTGAGCCATCGCCTTCGGTACGGTATGGGCTATACCAGATTTACCTCCCTTCAGGTAAATATCGGTTGACCCTTAGTATCAATTCAATTCATTTCAATTCCTTGAATTCCTTGAATCTTTTCCTTATTCTTTCTTAAACATCATCCCGGCTAATACCTGAAACTTCAGGAGTGTTATCACGCGGCCTCCCGCGTTGAGATCACTTGCCAGTTAAGGGATGAGGAAACCGCGCTGAAGCGCAAGGCCAATAACAAAAATACCAGCACCGAGGAGCAGAACCAGGGTAAAAGCTGGAAGAAGAAGAAAGGGAACTTCTTTTCTCAGAAGAAGTCCCCAAGTGAGAGCAGTGCCCATGCTGAGCAGGGCAAACCAGCTGAGATCCTTCAGCTTGGTTATTCTGCACCGGTGGCAGCTAAGCCACTGAGATCACACCCTCCTAAGGGTAAATTCTACTTCCCATTCGTATTCATATAAACATCATTTCTAGTATATCCACGCACACATGTGCTAACCCTCTAACCTCAGGTTCTAGCTCCGGACCGCCAAAACCTTCTCCGACGGCCGCACCTATGTGTGCAGGAAGTGCAACCAGGACCATCCTGGTAAGGATTGCTATGGGAGGGAGATCAAGTGCTACAATTGCCAGAAGCTGGGACACACAGCTAACAAGTGCCCGGAGAGTGGAAAGCCGAAGGGTACCTTCCAGAACTACAAGCAGAGAGAGGGCAAGGAGGTGGCATCTGGCGATGCACCGGCCCAGCAGGCACCTCAGGGACAGGGATCCCGGGGCCCTCAGAGGAGCGCACCTCAGAGGCAGCCTGTTCTGCATGTGATTGACCGCGATGGGCCCGGTTCGAAATCCGGCCAAGGTAATCACCTAAACCTTTAATCCTTGAAATAGCATGCCTAGTAGTAAGCAATTGTAGTGAATGCATGAGTAAATCAATGAAGTGTAATTGAGCATGAAATGGAGTAGTTGAAACTAGTACTCACCGTAGATGAATTTGAACCATAGGAACTTTAGTATCTGTTACCCAATACCGGTAACCTTGAATCAAGAAGAGATCGACATCACCAACACGACTACACCAACAACAGTGTCAGGTCATCCGCCCAGGTATGATCTTATTAAGGGGATACCTGACACCCGAAGCGCAAATCTCAATTATTCGACGATGCAACGAGCTAGGAACGGGTCAAGGTGGATTTTACACACCCGAATTCCCCGGTGGAGCGAAGATGAAGCTGAAAATGATGTGCTTGGGAAAGGACTGGAATCCTTATACCAAGACATACCAGGAGACACGAACACAAGACGGAGCGACGCCACCGACAATACCACCAGAGTTTCAGACCCTCATCACTCAAGCAGTAGAACTTGCACAGCAATGTGAACCTGAACCAATCCCCGCACTTGAAGCGGACCTTTGTATCGTCAACTTCTATGAAAAAGAAGGACGACTTGGGTTACACCAAGACAAGGACGAGACAGCGGAATCTCTTGAACAAGGAGTGCCCGTAGTGTCTTGGTCCATTGGTGATGACGCCGTATTCCTGTATAGCGAGCAGAAGCGTGTGGACCTCGCAGAGAAATTGGTATTGAGATCAGGAGATGTCCTCATCATGGGTGGAAACTCACGGATGCTGTATCACGGGATCAACAAGATCAAGTTGAATACGGCACCGCCGGCAATAATCAATGCCACACACATGAAACCAGGACGCCTGAACCTTACCTTTAGAAAATATTAAATTCCTAGTATCATGTAATCTATTAGTAACGTGTATTAGAGACACGACATGTATGATGGTTGGTTTATCAATAAAGAGCAGTGTTGATTTAATTCCACTTGTGTCCACCATCAATACTTATCCAATTGTGACATCAATAGGTTGTGGGCTCGGTACCGAAGGTAACCTGAGCATCCTCACCGAAGCACAAGCCGGCAGAAGCGGCACCATTCTAACGGGAACCTTCCCAGTAAATGGCATTGATGCCAATGTGTTATTCGACTCCGGCGCCTCTCACACCTTCGTATCACCATCCTTTGTGAAGAGGTTGAAGCTAGATGCGGATGAGATACCGAACTTCATGGTTACTCTCCCATCGAAGGAGCGAGTAAAATGTACCAAATACTACCAATCAGCCACCATCGAAATTAAAAAGGAGGCGTTTCCCATTTCCTTCATCGAATTCAATGGATTGGGATTCGACCTAATCATTGGAATGAATTGGTTGGAGCGGCACAAGGGTAGAATCCTCTGCGCCGAGCATCGACTGCTGCTCAAGAGTCCTTCTGGGGTTACCGTATCTTACCGCCAGAGACCGAGAGAGCCTTCGACCACCCTTATATCTGCTATGGCTATGTACCGGGAGCTCAGAAAGGGCCACGAAGTGTATCTGTGTCATGTGCAAGACCTGGAGAGAGATCCAGAGTTCAGTGATGATGTACCGATAGTATCTGAGTATCCCGATGTATTCCCTAAGGAGCTACCCGGCATGCCACCACCGAGAGCAGTGGAATTTGAGATTGATTTATTGCCAGGTACCGGTCCCATTGCTAGGGCACCGTACCGCATGGCACCTGCTGAAATGACTGAACTGAAAGAACAATTGAGAGATCTTCTAGACAAAGGGTTTATACGCCCGAGCGTATCACCCTGGGGAGCACCGGTCCTCTTCGTGAAGAAGAAGGACGGTAGCCTCCGCCTTTGTATTGACTACCGCGAGCTGAATGCGGTCACAGTCAAAAATAAATACCCACTACCACGTATTGATGATCTATTCGACCAGTTGAAAGGAGCCTCAGTCTTTTCCAAGATTGACCTCCGTTCTGGGTATCATCAGATTGCAATCAAAGAGCAAGACATCGAGAAAACGGCATTCCGTACCAGGTATGGCCACTACGAATTCACCGTGATGCCATTCGGTTTGTCAAACGCACCGGCAAAATTCATGGACCTCATGAATCGTTTATTCAGTGAGCAGTTGGACACTTCGGTTGTGGTCTTCATCGACGACATCCTTGTATATTCTAAGTCACCAGAGGAACATGAAACCCACTTGAGGAAAGTGCTTGAGACACTGCGCGAGAACCAGCTGTATGCGAAGTTCTCCAAATGCGAGTTCTGGCTTGATCAGGTATCATTCCTTGGACATGTCATCTCGAGCGCAGGTATCTCAGTTGACCCTTCTAAAATAGAAGCTGTACGATCATGGCCTAGACCCAAGACTGTTACCGACATTCGGAGCTTTCTTGGTCTAGCCGGATACTACCGGAGATTCGTAAAAGACTTCTCGAAAGTCGCTAAGCCCATGACTACATTGATGAAAAAGGATGCACCGTTTGTATGGACAGACGATGCGAAGTATCATTCAGAGCCTTAAAGACTCATTGACCTCAGCGCCCATCCTTACTCTTCCAGAGGGCACAGAGGGATTTGAGGTATACTGTGATGCATCAGGCAAAGGAATGGGATGCGTACTCATGCAGCATGGCAAGGTTGTTGCTTATGCCTCCCGCCAGCTGAAGAAACATGAGGAGAATTACCCGACTCACGACTTAGAGTTAGGAGCCATTGTCTTCGCCTTGAAGATATGGCGACACTATCTCTATGGGGTAAGCATCACCATCTACTCCGATCATAAGAGCTTACAGTATGTATTCACTCAGAAAGAACTCAACTTGAGACAGAGAAGATGGATGGAGTTTCTCTCAGACTACGACATCAATCTGCAGTATAAGGAAGGGAAGGCTAATGTGGTAGCCGACGCCCTGAGCCGTCGAGCACACTCGCTCCATTCGCTACTCGCTTCTTCTAGCTTGGTTGACGAGGTGCGAGATGCTCAGTTGAGCGACCCTTACCTAACCGAAATCAGACAAAAGATCGAAAATGGTACATTTGAAGAAAAAGTATGACTTCAACTACGAAGATGGTTTGATTCGGTTGAATGGCAGGCTATGCGTCCCCCGAAGCAATGCAGAGCTAAGGGATCGCATCCTGTGAGAGTCACATAGTTCTACATTGTCAGTCCATCCGGGAGCCTCCAAGATGTACAAAGACATGAAGAGGTACTTCTGGTGGTCTGGAATGAAGTCAGATGTGACAGAATTTGTATTGAGATGCTTAACATGCCAGAAGGTGAAATTTGAACCGTAGACCGGGCGGAATGGTACAATCAATGCCAATTCCGGAGTGGAAATTTCATGATATCTCCATGGATTTTGTTGTAGGACTCCCACCTGCTAGGGGAGGACTCAACATGATCTGGGTGTAGTAGATCGCCTTACCAAGGTTGCCAGATTCATACCGATGAAGGACACCTGGAAGGTAGTAGTAAAGCTAGCTGAGCTTTTTGATAAGGAGATTATCAGACATCACGGAGTCCCGAAAACCATAGTATCTGACCGCGACACCAGATTTCTTTCGAGATACTGGAGAGCTACAAGGGAAGCGTTGGGTACAGAATTGAAGCTGAGTACCGCCTTCCATCCTCAGACCGACGGTCAGACAGAAAGGACCATCCAGACACTGGAGGACATGCTTCGGGCATGTGCCTTGGACTTTCAGGGGAGTTGGTTAGATAAGCTTCATCTTATCGAGTTCTCGTATAATAATAGTTATCACGCCTCGATTAAGATGTCGCCTTTCCAAGCTCTATACGGTAGACCTTGCCGTACACCCTTGTGTTGGGATGAGTCAAGTGAAGCGGTCATAATAGGACCGGAATACCTTGAGCAAGTGCAAGCCGAAGTGCAACAAATCCGAGCTAACATGAAGGCAGCCCAAGATAGACAGAAATCCTATGCGGATGTGAGACGACGCGACCTTGAGTTCGCCGTGGGCGACCAAGTGTTCTTGCGCGTTTCACCTATGAAGGGTGTCTTCCGTTTTGGTCAGAAGGGCAAGCTAAGCCCGAAGTTTGTAGGGCCGTACACTATCACCGAAAGAGTTGGTTCAGTAGCCTACAGGTTAGCATTACCTGAGGACTTGGGACGTGTCCATGATGTATTTCATGTGTCACAACTCAAGAAGTATATGGCTGATCCTTCTCATGTCTTAGAGCCCGAGAGACTTTCCATTGAGCCGAACATGAGATATGTGAAACCCCAGTGAGAATCTTGGATAGGAAGACCAGAGACACTCGCCATAAGTCGATACGAATGGTGAAGGTCCTATGGTCTAACCATGATGTCGAAGAAGCGACATGGGAGTTGGAAGATGCCATGAAGGCTAAGTATCCACAGTTATTCGTAGACTAGTAGTCTAGTATGTAATATACGGGTACGGGTCGTACCCCTTTTAAGGGGGGTAGAGCCCTTTTGCTTTGCATTGCTTCGGGGTAAGCATTGCATTTTGTATGGCACATGTAGTGCAAGTGAATTAGCATGGATGTGTATGTATGTGTAAGGTGTAATGAATGATGTGTATGTGTAATGTATTGTGGTATGGTATGAATGAGAATGATGGATTGTGTATATGAATTGTGTATGATGCTTGAACTGCGTATGCTTGCAATGTGGAATGAAGTAAACACCTCATAGGTGTGGTAAGACACATTAGGACAATTGGTTTGCCTAATGAGTAGAATACTTAAACTATTAACCTTGAGCAACTTTGAGGGCAAAGTTTCTTAAGGGGGGTAGATTGAAATACCCCGTATTTAAAAATAGTGATTAATTAGGCTAATGAATAATTTAGAGGCTTAATTAAGTATAAATAAATATTAGGGAACAAATCCCGAAGAAAACGGATCCTTAAAATGGATTAAAATCACTAACGGAACTTAAAGCGCGTTTTTCGAGGTAACCGGGAAAACGTGTCTTTAAGCGGGTCAAATAGACTCGTAACAATTTTGGTCAACTAAATAATCATTAATAAATATTAGTGAAGCTTTAGGACCAATAAAATCAATAAAACGAGAGATTAGTAAAAACTGTCAAAAACAGGAAGTTGTGTGGGTAAAAATATAAATAGACCAAACTTATGTGTCCATTTTGAAAATAAAAAGGTAAAATGGTGGTGTGGGGTGGGGTGTAGCCGATGGGCTCTAATATTCCCCCCCCCCCCCTCTCTTACACTCTCTCACACACTCACTCACACACTCTTATTAACTAAAAACAAAAATAATAAACCTCACTTTATTACTCTCACTTTATTCTCTCTCCTCCATTTCTTCCTCTCACTCACGTAACCCCAGCACCCTCACCTCTCTTTTTCTTCTTCCTTCTCCTTCCCCAGCGATTTCATGGCTGCTTAAGGAAAACAACACAAACCACCACTTCTCTCCTTTGTAACTCCCTCATACATTCTCCAAAAATTATAAAAACACCACCATTGTGTTCCTCTCTCCGAGAGCTACACTTCCATCTTTCCAAAATCCAAAAACAAGCATTTTCGATTTTTGGGTATATCCCATTTGAAGTCTCAACACCACCATTGGAGCCACCTTGGTCTCCTTGTTCTTTTGAGGTAAAAATCTCTTTCAAACTCCTTCGTTTTTCTTGTCTTATGGGCAAAACGAAAATTCTAGTGAAACCCTTGTTTGCCTCTTGTACCCAGCCGATTTTTGGGCTCTTTTGGAAGGTGGAAAAGCTTGTTCTTGAACCATTCCAAGTACTTCATAAACCCTTGCAAGGTAATATAAATCCTAAACCCTAGAATGTGTAGTAGAACTTAAATGATGTCTAAGTTTAGTTTTAGTATTGAATGTGTATTTATGTATGGGTGATTATGTTAGATTTGTTGAGTTTGCAAAACCAAAAGAGAGAAGAAGGAAGAAGAGAAAGAAAAGCTAGAGAAAAGCAAGGTAAGAATGCTTATTGTATAGCCTTGTGTATTTGTAAGTGTAACAGATTTTAGTAATGAAAATTGGTATTGAAAAATAATAATGCATTAGTAGTATAATGTGCAAGAGAATATAAGTATTTTGAAGCCTTAAAAGCTATGTATAACTCATTTAAAACAGATTGGGAATTTAATGTGAGTGCAGGAAATTTTAGTGTTGTTTTGGTATTAGTAGTTGTGTATGGGAGCTTGTGTTTTGATGTCATTGTAACAGGTGAGATAAGCGTTGAAATGTGAGTAAAACCATGTGGTGAGTGTATAGAAATACAAGAGAGACTATGGCAAAATTTATCTAGAAATAGAACACTTAGAGAATTAAAACTAGGTGAATAAAGGGAGTGTGTAATAGATTTTGATTTGGATAGTTAGAGGGTAAGTTGAGAGAGCTAGGTAATGGATTCTAGATATAGTAAGAGTGTTAGAAATGACATTAGGAGAGGGAGATGTAGAGGAGAAGTGTAAGTGTTAAAATCTGTAGCATAATATAACTAGAGAAGAAACTAGTTGAGTGTTGAGTGAAACTTGGAAAATTATGTGAGTAAATGAGTGTAGAATTGTGTAAGGAGTTAGGAAATGAACTAGGGTGTATTAGGAGGTTTAATTAATGTTATAACATGTGGGAATAAGTGTAGGAACAATGGGGAAGTAATGGGTAAAAGAGAGGACTGAAAACAGAATTTAAAATGCAAACACTGGGCTCGACCGGACTTGCGACCGGACTTGCAAGTCCGGTCGGGCAGAAAAATTTCCCGTCATTATGCTACTGGAATCGACCGGACTTGCGACCGGACTTGCAAGTCCGGTCGAGTAGAAAATTTTCCCCTCGGTATGCTACTGGAATCGACCGGACTTGCGACCGGACATGCAAGTCCGGTCGAGCAGAAAAATTTTCCGGCAGAATGTTACTGGAATCGACCGGACTTGCGACCGGACCTGCAAGTCCGGTCGGACCAAAAATTTTCCCGAAGAAACCTACTGGAATGGACCGGACTTGCCCAAGGTCGGTCGCAAGTCCGGTCCTGACAAAAAAAAAAAAAATTTATTTTAATTTAAATAATAATTGTATATATTATGTATATGTATACCCATACATATATGTATATGTATATGTGTAAGCATGCAAACCTTAAGTAAGAAGATGGAAACTTAAGTAAAGGGAAAATAAGTAAGAGTATAAGTGTAAGAAATGTAAGGACATAGTAAGTAGGAGTTAAGTTAATGATAGTAAATTAATCATTTAATTGTATGTATGTAATAGGACTTGGTTTGTGACATCGAAGAACGTTTGGAATTACGTACGACGGTGAACGGTATGAATTCCTCATGCCCCGAATGCTATCATGGCTACTCTGATTTGTGTGTTGTGTGCTAATTGATCACCAATCAAGATAAATGCACGAATCGGAGTTAATATGCTTACTTGTGATTATGTAGTGTTGTATGATATGTATACTCTTTTAATTCTTAGTTTGTATACTTCATGAAATGTACGGATGATATGAATGTATGTATGTATGTTGTATTGTACCGTGACCGTTATTCATTGTGTTTGGACTTCTAACTTGTTCCTAACAATCTAACCATCCTAACTTAAAATGGTAATTAAATTGGAATGAGTAGAAGTCCGATATAGTTTCGGCCACGCGTGAGGATGCGGAGTCACGAGAGGTTGGCTCCAATTCCTGACTCTTAAACTGGTCCGCGGCCCAAATCCCTTAAGTGGGTAGCATCCCGGATTAGTGAGTCAAGTAAATCCCGGATGTGGGACGGTGTAGTCCCCAAGGCCGGAGGTCCCGACGACTTGACTTGAGTATAAGTAAGTAAGTAAGAATGAGTAAGCAAAGTAATTGAAAGTAATTGTAAGTAAGAAGAAGTAAGTAATGAGTAAAAGAGTAATATGCATTCCGATTAACCCGGATGCACAATTTGGCTAACCTTGTGAAGGTAAGTATTGTGAACTCTATTGTATTGTTGCCTTGAAGTGAATGATGTATTGTAATGTATGTATGATTGTATGTAAAGCATGTACGTATGAGTAATGAACAAGCATGTTTAGCGGTCGCCAATTAGTCGGCGTACCCTTGCTAGCAATCGGTATATGCGGAGTTTATGCGCAGCAATTTGCTGAGCCCCTTGGGGCACCATTTTTACTACACGCAGGTACTAGAGATTGATGAAGATGCTGAGGACATAGTTCTATTTCTTTATCTTCTTTTTGGAATGTAAACATTGAATTCACGATGGGTGTACTAAGTAGTACATGGCTGTAACTTTTGATTAGCCGGTGTACCACGGGGTACACCTTTTTGGATTTTGATAGAATGGAGTTGGTATAGATGAGTAGTCTTAGAAACTCATTCTTTTGGGAAGTGTGGTAAAGGATGTAAGGTAATACTTTAACTACTCGGTGATCCAGGAATGTAAGTAGGTATGTTATATTCAGTATGCATTATAGTAGTAGCTCGGTACGTTATGTTCATCAGACCGTGACTGTAAGTATTAGTAGCCTAGCTAGCCGTATGGGCGGTTAGCGGCATTGTTTCACCCGCCGTAGTAAGTATGTATTAATTCCGCTGCGAACTCGTAGGATTAATGGGACGATTAGACGGTAAGCATAGGATTAGCGGTTGGGGTGTTACAGATGTATTTAATAATAATATTTATAAGTCAATAAATCTTGGAAAAATTTCTAAACACTCCAACTATATTATAAAGATTTTAGGAAGTGTTGGAACATTGTTTTGAAACATGAAAGTCAATATAAAACTCTAGAAACCCTAAAGCCTTTTAAGCCTTGCTAGGGTTGACTTTTTGAGAATGGTCAAACCAGGCCATGAAACCTATACCAATAAATAGGTTATGGAAAACCATGAAGATCGATAAAAAGAACGTCAAAAACGGATCATCCTAGCCAAAGTTATGATCAAATGAAGTTTAGAGCCAAAATTTTGATAAAGGCTGACGTGGCAGTGTCTGCTGAGTCATCGTGTGTCTCGGGATTCGCGCCCCAGTATACTTAGCCGTTTTATCTCCTATAATTCCGGTAACAGAAACCAGACTTTGCCCTATCTTGTGACCTTCATAACTTTCTCATCTTTTGGAATTTTTGAGTGTCGTCTTCTTTGTTGTCTTCTCCTACACTTCCTCTAAACAACCATAATTCACACAAACCCTAACTCGTTCTAAATCAACCGGAAATTCGAGCCAAAGTAGCCAGCCTGCAAAACCGTAACTGTAGTTCCAGTTTTGCCTTAGAATTCAGGTAACTTCGTCTAGCCATAACTTCTTCGTTTCTCAGCCAAATTCCATGTTCTTTAGCTCGTTTTGAAGAGCTCTAATCCCTCTAAAACTTTCATGTTGACAACCCAAGCCAATTCCCAACCATTTGGAAGAAAGAGGTGTCTAAAGTTTCGGATTCGTCACAGCATAAAATCATAGTTTTCTTTCCAGAAAACGTAAGGTAAACTCACAACTTCCAGCTTCGATTTCTGTCTGTGTAGTGCAAGTTAGGGTGAGTTCTTGCTATCATTGTGTAGAGCTAAGTTTCTTCTTTAGATTAAGCCCAAGAACTAGTTCTAACTCCCTCTGTACTGTAAATTATAGTGTTGCAAAGTAGGCTACTCAATCGAGTTGTAAAGGGGGCGTTTTTCCAGAAACCGAAAACAAATCCCTTCGATTCAAGCAATTCTGGTAAGTTTTCTTCAAGTTCCTTCAACCTTGCTAAACTATGTTACATTATCGGTCAAAACCACGATTCAATTGCATCAATTACGCTTTAGGTTGAGTGAATTTGAGAGATTTGTTTTCGAAAACCATTATGAACCCTAACTTCAAAACTGAAATCGAAACCCGTTGAATCTTGCATATTAGCTGGAGAAATTAGTATCAATGGAACCGTAATTGAATTTCAAAACCATAGGAACAAGAATCACTTAATTTGGTTCTGTAGATTGTGAGAAAATCGTGAATTAGTACTCGGGGTTGGTTCTGGATTCGCTGATGAACTCGGAAGTTTAGGGCCGTCCGATCGTAGTTAAAAGAAACGGACGGCCGAGATTAAAATGTTTCAGATTAAGTTTTAATAAATTCCAGTAAATAACCCTAACTTGTTGAGTTAATTTAAATACCTTCCCGAATGTATTTTGACTTGAAATTTTAACCATAGATTCCTTATTTAATCTAGTTTATTTTGATGTAAATTAATATGGTTTTGGGGTTTTTAAACGTAAGTTATGATTTTTGCAAGTTACGGGTTTTCAGGAATTATTTGGCTAATTTTAAAATATATTTTTATGAAATAAAAATTTTATAATATGTCTAAAATGTTATAGTTACTGTATATTAAATTTGGGAATTTTTGGGCAATGGTAAATGGTTTTAAAAATTGTGTTTATGAGTTTTTCTTAAGAATAACTTATAATATATGGTTTTTAATGTAACCAAAAATTAAATTATGGTTTGTTAATTAACTTTTAAGCTGAGGGAAATAAGGGAAACTAAATTAATATTTTATAACAGTAAGTTTATAAATGTTTTGGTATTAGCTTTTAAGAGAAGTGAAATTATTTACATATATGTATATATACTTATTTAAGTAGAAACTTATGTAAATCAAGGAATTTAATTATTTTTACGTTTTATTTATTATACTATATGGGAGTTAATATTTTTAATTAAACTAAGGAATAATATATATATATATATATATATATTTTACGCATATATAAAAAGGGAATAAAGTAGTAACTTAGAGTAAAGCAAGGAACTAATAAATTAACACTTATAATAACTAAATATTATAAGAGCTAGAATCCTAAGATATAGTAAAAGAAATACTTTATGAAACATACTTGGAATACAGTTAAAGGTTGTAGTAATAAGATAGTTTAAATATAATAAGTTACATAGGGAATGTCTTAGTTAAATTCTAATACACGTATACTTATATATATTAAATAAATAAAGGAAAACATTTTACTTATTAAACCATATATATATAGGTTGTGGTATGCCTAAAAGTTATTAAACATAATCAAATACAATAAAATTTCCTAAAAGTGTTATGGATAAATCTTAATACATAAAGATATATAAATATATATATGTATATAAATACATTAAAAAAGAGGAGGGAAATAATATTCCTTGTGATAGTTATAATAAGTAGAACATATATATATATATATATATATGTTAAACCTTGGGTTAATCGGTGTGTAATTAAATAGTCACTATTAACTTAAGGGTTTAATTATACAACATAATCGTAACACGGTCTTGGGTTGACCTACTAAGCCCAAGTCTTTGAACTCCAAAAGCCCACTTAAACAGTTCAAAGAGAGTTCAAGAAGTTTAAGTTTGACCCCCCCTCTCTTTGTTTTTTCTTTCTTTTTTTTGCATTTTGGGAACTTAGATTTCTTTTGCCACTCTCAGGAATAAATTCTAAATCATTCCAAACTAAACGAAATGGGTCTAACAAAGGATTTAGTTAACGAGTCAGGCCCAAATCTTTGTGAACGAATAATGGTAAACCTGGAACTATTAATCAGTAAGAAAAGAAGGTTGTTTAGTTTATAAGTCCCTTAACTAATCGACACTTGGAACACCTTAATTATAGGTTACTATTGGGGAATCACTTATTTGAGTTATTTATTGTTCTTCACATACCAGGTACGATTTCTCGTACTCCGTTACTTTTGCTGATTGACTTATGAGACGTTTTTGAAAAACGCTAACTGACTTTAAGAGGAATTTCTAAAAAGGAATTGGTTGTGTGACTAACTCAGCTTGTGTGACTAACTGAGCCTTGAATGTGAAACTCACTTGGGTATTGGTTCCTTCTATTTGGTTGTTCCATTAGACATTGACTGCTTAGGGTTTACGCTTCTGCACTCTGTAGGACTGAGTGTTTTGGTATTGCTCTGGGTAGTTAGTGATCTGGTGGGAATTTGGAAAAGGTCAATTTTGGAAAATTCTTCTTTTGACTCTGGATATCGTTTCATCCATGAGCTGGTTCTTGAGGTTTCGACGTGCGCGCGTCTTCAATGGTAACAGTGAGGGGCTGTATATCCCCTATCCCAAAAGGGACGTTGTTAACAGTGAGGGGCTGTATATCCCCTGTCCTAAAAGGACGTACTTGGCGGTGGAGGCCATCTCTCCCAGTTGAATTATTCCACTCTTGAGTTATTGGTTCTTGGAGCTATCTTTTCATTCATAGTCCTTTTTGACTATCTGAGTCTTTCTACTCCTAACGGGAATTGGGTTTTAACTAAGGCAATGGATGTTCACTAACACATGAAGTGGTTTTGTTTCACTAACTTTGCTTTTCTGTTATTAACCTTTGATCTTATCTTGTTATCTTGATTGGGTGGTTTGTGAAATGCCTTGTTCCTCTGTGTGGTTTAAGTGATTGTTTTCCTGCTATTATTTATTTAAGAGTTGTATTATAAGTTTTGTTTTGGAGGATCGTACCAGTTCCATTCCGGGAACTGACCCACCCCTCTTGGGGTGGGCTGCTTGGTTTTATCTTGCAGATACGAGTTATTTTACAGGTGGCCACGAAGAGAACTAGTGATTGGGATGGGATTAGGTTTTGAGAGTTTATGTGTTTTATTGTTGTTTTACTTTTGTTAAGTTTTCTCGAGGTTCAGGTCGTGACAATTGTAATCTTTAAGTTGTATTTGGTGAGGTTTGGTGCGGTTTGGTGCCGGGTGTTTGGAACCCGATGGTCTGTATGCCTTTAGTATTTTATTTCCGCTATAAATATGTTAAATAGGGGCGTTACAGAAATTGGTATCAGAGCGTAGTTACGCTCTGAACCCGAGAAGATAAGCCGAGTGAAACACTTAGATTATAGGTGCACTTAAAACTGGGGAACTGGGGTAGAATTGAGAAGTGAGAATTCCAGAAAGGCGCGTGACTCTTACCCCATACTTACTACTTACGTTTTACTTCACGTACATACGAACCGTCCTTAGGACGTTATAAATATTTCATATATTACTACATAGATATTTGGACTTTACAATGCGCCTTCTGAGTACAAAACCGTCATACCAGCTAGATGTCTCGAAGAGGAGGAGCTGGTCCCTAAGGAGGCTATGGACCCGACGTTGTCACCCCGGAGGTCATAGCGCAGATTGTGACAGCTGCATTAGCTCAGCAGCAGGCTCAGATCCCGCAACCACCACCGCCACCACCTAATGGTCCCCGGGAGTTCAACTGGCTGAAGGCAGTTAACGACCTTCGTCCTCCAATTTATGAAGGCCAACCAGAACCGAAGACTTTAGAGAAATACATAGACGAGGTGCAGAAGGCCTTCACCTCTCTGCATGTTCCAGTGAATCGCCAGGTGGACATAGCAGCCTACTTTCTTCAGGGACCCGTGCATCGATGGTAGCAGACTGCTAGAGCCGAGCTGACGGCCCAGGCGAACTTTGACTTCCAGGCATTTCTAGTGGCCCTGAGAGCTAAATTCTATCCATCCTATCTACAGAAGAGGATGAGGAGTGAGTTCGAGCACCTGAAGCAAGGGAGTCTCTCTGTTGCTGAGTACTACAATAAGTTTGTGGAGTTACTTACTGTTATAGGAGAGGGAGCTTACACCCCAAGATATCTGGTGGACAAATTCCATACCGGCTTGAACTTCAAGATCATGACTATGATCGGTTCCACCAGAGGGATGACCCTACAGGTATGGAATATGATTTAAAATTTCGGGTACGCAAAGGTTTCTCCACTAACATATATTGTCACCACAGGAGTTAGCGGATGATGCGAATGACTGTGAGACCACCATTGCCTACCAGGACTCTGTGCTAGGCAAGAGGAAGGGGGATGGAGAAAGAGGAAATGGAGGAAACTTTTCCCAAAACTACGAGAGGAAGGGAAAGTTCTACAGGGGGAGGAACGAGAAGGCCATGGTCCCCTCATATACTAATGCTGAGCCACTACGCTCCCTGCCATTTAAGGGGAACCAACTTGCGAGGAAGTTCTTCTGCAAGTGGTGCAAGAAGGACCACCCGGGCAAAGATTGTAAGGGAAACCTGGTGGACTGCAACCACTGTGGTAAGAAGGGGCACAGATCGTTCGAATGCTTCCTGAACCCGGATTCCAGGAACTGCAAGCCACGCACCAGGAACCCTGCTAGAGCCCCAGTTGCTACTACTACTGGAGGAGGTCGAGGTGGCACAGAAGGTGCTGGACCATCTACCAGCCGCCCTGCCCAGAGCCACCCCCAGAGGCCGGGCAAGGCACCGGTCCTTAACATGGTGGACCGCGTCGAGGCAGCAAGTGATGACCCGAGTTCACCTGGTGAGGACTATTTTCCTCATGAAGAGGCTTAGACCCTTACTTTCTTTACATTCAGTTGCCTAGTTTTCTTTATCAATGTAAAAGGGATGAACTATAAACCCTTCATTTTGTTTCGTTTCGAACCTGTCATTTCCAGTTGTGAACCTTGACTTATTTATTTAATGGCAATTGTTGTTCAGCTTTCGATATTTGCTTTCCTATTTTGCCATATTCCACACCCAACATCCCTTTTGAAGCCAAACCACACCCACCAGAGAAGTGTGAGGTCTTGAGACCCGGGATGATCTTACTACGAGAGTACCTGACCCCGGCAGTCCAGTATGCATTGATCCTCAAGATCAGGGAGTTAGGTGTGAAGGAAGGAAATTTTTACACCCCTACCTTCAAGAATGGTTCAACCATGAAGGTGAAGATCATGTGCCTAGGTAAGAAGTGGAACCACACCACCAAGAGCTATGAAGAGGTGGAGGTGCCACCAATCCCGGAGATACTGCAGACCATCATTAGAGCTGCAGTTAAGGCAGCACAAGAATTGGAGGATGAGCCCGTGCCAGACCTAACCTCTGACGTGTGCATCTTCAACTTCTATGGAAAGGAGGGTAAGTTAGGGATGCACCAAGACAAGGACGAATCGCCAGAGTCCGTCACTAGAGGAGTTCCAGTTGTGTCTGTATCACTTGGAGACGACGTGGAGTTCCTATTTGGTGATCAAAGAAGGATGGACCTTGCTACCAAGATCCTCCTGAAGTCGGGTGATGTACTGATCTTTGGTGGGGCAGCTAGACTCATCTACCATGGGGTGAAGAGAATCAAGCCCAACACAGCGCCCACACCCATTATTAACCAGACCCATATGAAACTGGGCCGTCTAAACCTAACCTTTAGACAGACCTAGCCTTGTACTTTACAGTTTCAGCATTGTAAATTTTAAGTTGCTCATGAAGCTTTCAATAAGAATGGAAATTCTAAGAATTTTATTGCTTCATTGTAGGGGTTGGGAACTCAGGGATCAGGTTGAATGTGTTGAACCAGGCTCAAGCGAAGAGCAATGGAATGGTCATCACAGGTATAAACATTAACCCTGAGTAATTACCTTGGAATGTTTACCCAGAACCTTAAAAATCTATCCTATAATCACAGGCACGTTCCTAGTTAATGGAGTGGAGGCCACAGTCCTGTTTGATTCTGGTGCCTCCCACTCCTTCATATCACAAGCGTTTCATGCTAAGGTCAATGCTCCCACAGAGGATATCCATGACTGCTCAGTCTTACTACCTTCTAGAGAGCTGATCAAGTGTAGTAAGCAGTGCAAGGATTTGAGCATACACATCAAGGGAGCAGACTTCCTTCTGGATGCCATAGTTTTCCCTGGCATGGGGTTCGACATAATCGTGGGCATGGACACGCTACAGCGGTACCGAGGCAGACTACACTGTGCAGAGCATCGTCTCCTCTTGAAGTCAGTTACAGGGATCACCGTGTCATACCGAATGCAACCCAAATAGCCGACTGTGAAGGTTGTATCGGCTTTATCCCTGTTGAAGGAGGTGTCCAAGGGCGCTACCGCCTACTACTGTTATGCCCATGATCTGAGGACGGATCCGAAGTTCCAGAGCGATGTCCCCATAGTGTCGGAGTATCCCGACGTTTTTCCAGAGGAGCTACCAGGACTACCACCACTGAGAAAGGTTGAATTCAATATCGACCTCATACCTAGCACGGGACCGTTTGCTAAGGCTCCCTACCGGATGGGCCCTGCAGAGATGGTTGAGTTGTAGAAGCAGCTGCAGGAGCTACTGGACAAGGGTTTCATCATACCCAGTGTCTCACCTTGGGGTGCTCCAGTGCTATTCGTCAAGAAGAAGGACGGGAGTTTGAGACTTTGCATCGACTATAGGGAGCTGAACAATGTCACGATCAAGAACAAGTACCCACTGCCCAGGATCGATGACTTGTTCGACCAGCTGAGGGGAGCTAAGGTGTTCTCCAAGATTGATCTGCGTTCCGGATATCATCAGATAGCTGTAGCTGAGACAGATATAGATAAGACAGCTTTCCGGACCAGATACGGCCACTACGAGTTCACAGTGATGCCGTTTGGACTAATCAATGCACCCGTGAGATTCATGGACCTGATGTAGAGAGTCTTCCAAGCACAGTTGGATAAGTCAGTAGTCGTGTTCATAGACAACATCTTAGTATTCTCCAAGAGTCAGGAGGAACACGAGCAGCATTTGAGGACAGCCTTGGAGACTCTGAGGGAGAAGAAGTTATATGCCAAGTTCAGCAAGTGTGAATTTTGGCTAGACAAGGTGTCATTTCTCGGACACGTGATCTCAGCTGAGGGAGTTTCAGTAGACCCAGCTAAGAATGAGGCAGTGAAGAGCTGGCATAGACCTCGCACTGTGACAGAGGTGAGGAGTTTCCTTGGGTTGGCTGGCTACTATAGACGCTTTGTGAAGGACTTCTCCAGGCTAGCCAAGCCCTTGACCTCCCTGATGAAGAAGGATAGCCCATTTGTATGGACAGAGGCTTGTGAGGTCTCCTTTCAGGCGCTGAAGGACGCCTTGACCTCAGCTCCAGTATTGATTATCCCAGAGGGGAACGAGGGGTACGAGGTATATTGCGATGCTTCAGGCAGAGGGATTGGTGGGGTACTGATGCAGCATGGACGAGTAGTAGCGTATGCTTCTAGACAGCTGAAGAAGCACGAAGAGAATTACCCCACACACGACCTTGAGCTTCTCACCATAGTCTTCGCCTTGAAGATCTGGCGACATTACTTGTATGGAGCCACAGTACGGATTATGACAGACCATAAGAGTCTGATGTACATCTGGACTTAGAAGGAGCTGAACCTGAGACAGCGACGATGGGTTGAGCTACTGGCTGATTATGACATCAACCTTCAGTACACGGAAGGTAAAAGGAATGTCGTGGCAGACGCTTTGAGCAGGAGAGTGTACTCACTCCTAGCTTTGACAGAGACGGCCACGATAGCAGAGGAGATTTACGCAGCCCAGGATAGTGACGTATACCTGCAGGGCGTCAAGCAGAAGTTAGCAGACGGTATGACTAATGGTCTGAAGTATGAGTAAGAGCTAGACAGTGAGGGACACCTTCGAGTCAGAGGCAGACTCTGCGTCCCTCAGGATGTGGCAGCACTTCAGACCAGGATTCTCTCTGAGGCTCATTCCTCTACGTTATCAGTACACCCTGGAGCCACCAAGATGTACAAGGATTTGAAGCAGTTATTCTGGTGGAGCGGGATGAAGAGGGATGTAGCAGACTTCGTCTCCCGATGCCTCACCTGTCAGAAGGTGAAGTTTGAGCATCGTCGACCAGGAGGCCAGATTCAGTCATTACCAGTACCGTGCTGGAAGTTCGACGACATCAGCATGGACTTTGTGGTCAGTCTCCCTCCAGCTAGAGGCGGACTGAATTCTATTTGGGTGATAGTCGATAGGTTGACCAAGACAGCCAGGTTTATACCTATCAAGGACACATGGAAGGTGCCCAAGCTGGCTGAGGTGTTCACCATAGAGCACAGCCGGTACCATGGGGTACCGAAGACGATTGTCTCGGATCGTGACACACGTTTCCTCAGCAGGTTTTGGCGTCAGATGAAGGAGGCGTTTGGTACTCAGCTACGCCTTAGCACAGCCTTTCACCCTCAGACTGATGGGCAGACCGAGAGGACGATTCAGACGCTGGAGGATATGCTACGAGTAGTTGCTCTAGACTATCAGGGGAGTTGGGTAGAGCGTCTACACCTGGTGGAGTTCTCCTACAATAACTCCTACCACTCGTCCATCGGCATGGCACCATTTCAGGCTCTGTATGGCAGGCCGTGCCGGACTCCCTTATCATGGAGTGACCCTACCGAGGCAGTCCTGATTGGGCCCGAGTATGTTCAGACTCTGCAGGATGACGTCAGAGTTATCCAGCAGCACATGAGGGCAGCGCAGTCTAGACAGAAATCCTATAGGGATCAGCGCACCAGAGAGCTCGAGTTTCAGTTGGGTGACATGGTTTTCTTACGGGTGTCTCCGATGAGAGGGATATTCAGATTTGGGATGAGGGGGAAGCTAAGCCCTAACTATGTCGGTCCGTACAGGATTACGGAGCGAGTGGGCCCAGTTGCTTACAGACTAGAGCTACCAGCGGAGTTGGGGAGGTACACGATGTGTTTCATGTATCTCAGTTGAAGAAGTATATGCCTGACCCTTCTCACGTATTACAGCCAGAGAGACTAGAGATTGAGCCTACACTGAGGTATGAGGAGACTCCTATTCGAATCTTGGACACGAAGGTCCGAGAAACGAGAGGCAGATCAGTCAAATTGGTGAAAGTTCTTTGGGAGCATCATGGGGTTGAGGAAGCTACTTGGGAGGCTGAGGACTCCATGAGAGTAAAGTACCCACATCTGTTTACATGATATTTTGCTATCCTGCTGTGATTCACGTTAATGGCGGTACGAGGGCGTACCTTAGCTCTTTTAAGGGGGATATACTGGCATACTCCTCCTTCGTTAACTCATCCGGATTATGCCTTGTTGCATTATTGGTAGAGGGAGAACGGTATTAGTAGAGTGAGAGGTGTATGTTTGTGCGTAGTCTTACATTATGGCATGGTAGTATGTCATGTTTATGTTTTGTTTCAGTTTATATTTTGATTCAGTTTGATTTGATTTTGGTACTCTCGAGTTGAATGTTGAAATGGAAATAAAGGATTGGGTTGGTATGGAATTTCATGGGAATTATTATTGTCTCAGCACACCCGAAGCGGTGTGAGTGCCTATTAGTTGATTGTTAACTTCGAGGCGAAGTTTCTTTTAAGGGGGATATACTAAAATACCCCTAAATTAATTTAAATTAATTTAGGGGATTTCTTTTATTAAATATTAAATTATTATTATGAATATTAAATTATTACATGGAATTATGAAATTTATATAGGGGATTTCTCCTATTTAACCCTAAAGGAAACAATAAATTATTATATATAATTATATGGTATGATGTATTTAATAATAATATTTATAAGTCAATAAATTTTGGAAAAATTTCTAAACACTCCAACTATATTATAAAGATTTTAGGAAGTGTTGGAACATTGTTTTGAAATATGAAAGTCAATATAAAATTCTAGAAACCCTAAAGCCTTTTAACCCTTGCTAGGGTTGACTTTTTTTAGAATGGTAAAACCAGGCCATGAAACCTATACCAATAAATAGGTTATGGAAAACCATGAAGATCGATAAAAAGAATGTCAAAAACGGATCATCCTAGCCAAAGTTATGATCAAATGAAGTTTAGAGCCAAAATTTTGATAAAGGCTAACGTGGCAGTGTCTGCTGAGTCATCGTGCGTCTCGGGATTCGCGCCCAAGTATACTTAGCCGTTTTATCTCCTATAATCCGGTAACAGAAACCAGACTTTGCCCTATCTGGTGACCTTCATAACTTTTTCATTTTTTTTGAATTTTTGAGTGTCGTCTTCTTTGTTGTCTTCTCCTACACTTCCTCTAAACAACCATAACTCACACAAACTCTAACTCGTTCTAAATCAACCGGAAATTCGAGCTAAATTAGCCACCCTGCAAAACCGTAACTGCAGTTCCAGTTTTGCCTTCGAATTCAGGTAACTTCGTCTAGCCATAACTTCTTCGTTTCTCAGCCAAATTCCATGTTCTTTAGCTCGTTTTGAAGAGCTCTAATCCCTCTAAAACTTTCATGTTGACGACCCAAGCCAATTCCCAACCATTTGGAAGAAAAAGGTGTCTAAAGTTTCGGATTCATCACTGCATAAAATCATTGTTTTCTTTCTAGAAAACGCAAGGTAAACTCGCAACTTCCAGCTTTGATTTCTTTCTGTGTAGTGCAAGTTAGTGTGAGTTCTTGCTATCATTGTGTAGAGCTAAGTTTCTTCTTTAGATTAAGCCCAAGAACTAATTCTAACTCCCTCTGTACTGTAAATTATAGTGTTGCAAAGTAGGCTACTCAATCGAGTTGTAAAGGGGGCGTTTTTCCAGAAACCGAAAACAAATCCCTTCGATTCGAGCAATTCTGGTAAGTTTTCTTCAAATTCCTTCAACCTTGCTAAACTATGTTACATTATCGGTCAAAACCACGATTCAATTGCATCAATTACGCTTTATGTAACACCCCTACTAATTCGGCTCCTAATTATCCTATAAATGTCGCACATAATAAATAGATCGCAGCGGTAAATAACAGACTGTCGCTCTAATGGTGTCACTGTTATCACTCGCCCATATGGGTGATAACGAATTACCTGATAATCAACTTGCGAAACGTATTCCCGCAGTGACCACAAGAGATAGATAGTAGTACTTAAACAATCTAAAACAAAATCCAACAACACAACAAATATTACAGACCGTGAGCATCTAATCAAAATACACCTCGGTTACACAACCCGAGTCCAAACAACATTAGTATCACACCGTACCAAGTCTAACCAACAGTAACACAATAGTCGCGCCCCGCGTCGACCCACCAGCTAGTCTCCTGCAATAAAAATGGTTTGTGGTATGGAATCAGCCCCTGCTGAGTATGTTGTCACATGCCCCGTCATGCCTCCTCAAACCCCTCAATTAATTGGTCGAGAGCATGAGATTCGTTACATGCAATACCGTTTTAATAATTAAACTGTAAAACAATTAACAGTAATATCCATACAATAACACAAACATCAACACACATAATATACCGCAAGTATAACCAATAAACAACAAAGCGAAACAACGAGAATAATAAACATGTATTAGTCCTCGTCCATGGTGTAGAAACCAATATTGTTCGCCACTGTATAAGTCTCAACTGTATTAATTGTTCAGTTATACCTAGTGACAATGTCTCGTTAAAAACGACATGTCTCTAATTACCCATATATTATGGCGGGTCACCCACGGCAGTAGCCACTCCAACGGTAGAGTCTCCGACCAACGAGCCATTCTAGCTCACGGGAAAATTTTCTTGATACTTTCGGACCCGTACGCGGACATCCTGGTATCGTTTTTGTGATCACAGCGCGCACCAAGAGCCACATCCTCTTGGCTTTATTATCTTCCATTAATTAATTATACCATCGCATCGCATTACCGAATTTTCTAACACAGCAGACTAAGGTCATTAGTCCAATCCGGAGTCTGTAAACTCGGGATCTAGTGTTAGATACAAGAGCGGCGTTTAGAAAGGCCAATGCTCCGTATAAAAGTCTCGGATAATATGTATATCTTATTATCCTAGTGCTACAACGTTTTTCTGACGATCCTTATATTTCATATAAGATAGCACCATAGCCGCTAGTTCGTTTTATATGTATAGGTTCATATATACGAAACTCAACAACAGTAAATAATAAGCAGCTGTAAATATACAATTCATGCATATTAATTAACACATTCAGACAAACAATTTTATCACAGATCACACAAAAGTCTGAACTGAGGAAGTCCTCAGAGACAATCAGAGACACATAACAACATACCGTTCACCCTGATGTATTACGGTGGAGTATGAATCAGCAAGATCCTATGCTCCGTGTGTCGTCTCTAACCGTCTAAACAATACATAACGCTACTGATTAGCATCCCGTATAACAACACAACTCTACGGTCCCCCGTACCGTCACTAATAACTCCCTGTTAATCCCCCGTTATTAACTGTCAACGTTTGTCGGGTTTCCGGCTTAACTCGAGATTTGGAAAAAAATTTACATTACATGCGTAGTCTTGTCTCGTATATTAATATACTCATTGTTGAACATTGTTATCGCATGTAACTTAATGTATGTATGTACATCATATAGTTTTGTTTCTATATCGTATGTAGGACTCTTTATCATGTATTATACAACTCTCCTTAGTATTTATTTTCCTAAGGTTTGTTTTTTCCAAAATTTAATGGAGTATAATTCATATGTAAAAGTACCTTGAATTATTTAAATCCTTATTATCCCATGTATACTCTTAACATTAGAATTTCCATATCTAATGTTTATAATTCTTTTCTCTTTATCTATTATCATTTTAATTATGATAACTTATAGCTATTGAACCACATTACATTTTCTACACCATAACATATATTTATCTTTATACATGTTTTATGGAACTATTTATTATATGGTAAGTCTTATAATATATATTCATTCTTTTTAATGAACACCTCTTATACTATAAATGTTATAACCCCTTATAACATTAAAACCATATTATAAATTCCATTTAAAAATGTTAATATTTCCGAACAGCACCTATGTTCTTAAATATTTACAAAATCCACCACATAATTAATATATTGTTACATTATAGTTATATAACATATATTATGACATTTATGTCATTAAAACAATCATCACCTATAGTTATATTTTGTTTATCAAATACCAAACAGCCCCTTATATTCCCGGCTTTAACTATAAACCACTAAACTTCTATAAATCACAAATCAATCCAAAATTATATTTCATTGTTACACTTATAATATATACCTTATATTATAATCCTTAAACCTTGATATAATTATAACCTATAGTTTTTAAAGGCTATAATTTTCGAACAGCCCCTAGGACTATTTTAATTAAATTCCCACCACCAAACTTTGTATATATTCCAAATCTTCCCAATTTATAATACATAGTTTTCTAATTCCATTAAAACTATATATTATACATATATCTTAATAAAACCTTATATATAATTCCAAAAATTACCAAACTATACCAAAAGGTTATAAATATTATTCCTAACCTTATACTCTCCATAAGTCTCAGTTTTGACCCATATGTTACCCATTTGTAACAATGTCATGAAATATCATATATTATACTCATATAATTCATATAAACTCCAAATTTAACCAAATAAACTTCTAAAAATTCCTAATAACTTAAGGGCTGTACTAAATCCCTTTTAGTACCCCAAAGTTTCGGAAATTACATTATAGCCCCATCTCTTATAAATCTTTTACAATTTAATAACTATCTTAATATAAGGTAGTATTTTAATTTCTAAAATTCTCCAAACTTGGTCAAAGTCTCCTATATAGTCAACTTTGACTTCTAATACCAAATGGGAACCAAACTTTCGGTAATCACCAATAATACCCTATACTTTTCTATTTTTACAATTTTGACACAAAACTTTATAAAAAGTTATAATTTTTATTAAATTCATTTAAAAACCCTAAATTCCTCTAAATTAAGCCCACAGCCTAATATTTTGTTAGTAATTACCGTTTGACTCCAAACTTAATTATAAGCATAAATCTAACTAAATAAGCTTATAAACTTAAATTAAAATGGCCTAATGACATGGCCTTATTACAACCTTGAACTTGCAAAATAAATTACACTTTAAATGTCTCAAAATATAGTATAAACTCACGGCCTCACCATAGTTTATTTATTTTTCCACATAATGTCATAATTTGACCATTATGCTAATTAAATCTCTTAAATGACTAGCTTAATTTATCTTAGTCATTTTTTTCCATTTCTAGGTTAATATAACCCATATTTTTAAGTCCTCTCTCGGCACATAATATATATATGCTAGGAAATCATAAAAATCATAAGTTTAAGGTGTTTATACCTTGGTTTAAGCTTGTAACAGCTCGACAGCTTGAAGGAAAATTCCCCACATGATTTAGACATGTTTAATACATCAAAATAAGATATGGTTATACTCCATGCTTGAGCTTAACCATAAGGAACAATTAATGTAAGATTTAAGGAAAAAATCACCTTAAAAATGCAAGGGAACTTCAAGAGGAATTCAGCCTGATTTAAACACACCACAAGGTGTTAAATTCATCATATAGACATAGGAAATAGCTAGACAACAACAAGCTGCTGTGGTAATAGGTTTTACCTTGGCAAAATGCCTTAAAAGAGGGTATTTCCTTTGGATCTCGTCCACCCTTACTCCAAATGGCTAACCAACTGAATGAACATGTAAATATGAAGATTATGAGTGTATAAACTCATAAAAATCAAAGGAAGAAAATCGGATGGAGAGTAAAGAGGCTTAAGGTATGTTTTTACCTTAAAATGCAAATTTGAGTAACCTTGGCCCCTAGACTTCCTTCAGCCAAGTTTGGTGCTTGTTATAACCTTAGAACACTGAGAATGAGCCATAGGAATTGATGAGCCACGAGATCTAAGTGTAGGTAGTGAAGAGATGAAGAAAAAGAGCTAAAAATGGCCTTAAAGCCTTACCTTAAGAGCTTAAGAGTTTGAATTGTCTTCCTAACTCAAGAACACAGCTTGAGAGGTTCTGGGAATGGAGGGATCTCGGCTTGAATGGCTGGAATCGGACAAGAGGCAAGGGAATGATTGGAAATGAGCTTAAATTATTGAAAAAGTAAGTTTTATTATAATAATGTGGTGTTAGGTAAGTATTTAGCAATCAATGTCTTGTGAGCTGTCTTCCCACCTCCTTGCCTGCCGACAGCCATGAGGTCAAATGGGTCATTAATTGACCATTGACCATACTTGGTCAATATTGACTCAAACGGGCCCCCTTTTAGGGTTTTATTAATATTTTAATATTAAATTTGTAAAAATTTGTAAATTTCTGGAGTTAAATTCCTAATATGATATAATGTGATATAATATCATATTTAAAGGTAATTATAACCTTTAAGCCCATTAAAAACCAATTTGGAAGGCAATTTCACAAAAACCATGCTTTAAGGTGTTTTAGTGCACCTTTTTGTGTCACAGGGTGTTCCTGAGCTTAGTTTTCTTTGAGAACAGTTTTGTTGTGTTCCTTGCTTCATTATAATACTTAGGAATCCACTTTGGATCCTATTTGAGGTCATACAATCTTTATGGTGCTTTAAAGCACATTTTTGGCTTTACCGATCTTAAGGCATGTCTCGCCTAGTCGAGATCTTTTAGATTGTTCCCCAATAATATTTAGATGTTTATTAACCCTCTTAGATCATTATTAGATCATTTAATTAAGTTTTAAAGGTTAGGGGTATTTCACTTTAGGTTGAGTGAATTTGAGAGATTTGTTTTCGGAAACCATTATGAACCCTAACTTCGAAACTGAAATCAAAACCCGTTGAATCTTGCATATTAGCTGGAGAAATTAGTATCAATGGAACCGTGATTGAATTTCGAAACCATAGGAACAAGAATCGCTCAATTTGGTTCTATAGATTGTGAGAAAATCGTGAATTAGTACTCGGGGTTGGTTCTGGATTCGCTGATGAACTCGGAAGTTTAGGGTCGTCCGATCGTAGTCAAAAGAAACAGACGGCCGAGATTAAAACGTTTCAGATTAAGTTTTAATAAATTCCAGTAAATAACCCTAACATGTTGAGTTAATTTAAATACCTTCCCGAATGTATTGTGACTTGAAATTTTAACCATAGATTCCTTATTTAATATAGTTTATTTTGATGTAAATTAATATGGTTTTGGGGTTTTTAAACGTAAGTTATGATTTTTGCAAGTTCCGGGTTTTCTGGAATTATTTGGCTAATTTTAAAAGATATTTTTATGAAATAAAAATTTTATAATATGTCTAAAATGTTATATTTACTGTATATTAAATTTGGGAATTTTTGGGCAATGGTAAATGGTTTTAAAAATTGTGTTTATGAGTTTTTCTTAAGAATACTTATAATTATGGTTTTTAATGTAACCAAAAATTAAAGTATGGTTTGTTAATTAACTTTTAAGCTGAGGGAAATAAGAGAAACTAAATTAACATTTTATAACAGTAAGTTTATAAATGTTTTGGTATTAGCTTTTAAGAGAAGTGAAATTATTTACATATATGTATATATACTTATTTAAGTAGAAACTTATGTAAATCAAGGAATTTAATTATTTTTACGTTTTATTTATTTACTACATGGGAGTTAATATTTTTAATTAAACTAAGGAATATATATATATATACGCATATATAAAAAGGGAATAGTAGTAACTTAAAGTAAAGTAACAGGAACTAATAAATACACTATAATAACTAAATATTATAAGAGCTAGAATCCTAAGATATAGTAAAAGAAATACTTTATGAAACATACTTGGAATACAGTTAAAGGTTGTAGTAATAAGATAGTTTAAATATAATAAGTTACATAGGGAATGTCTTAGTTAAATTCTAATACACGTATACTTATATATATTAAATAAATAAAGGAAACATTTTACTTATTAAACCTATATATATATATCGGTTGTGGTATGCCTAAAAGTTGTTAAACATAATCAAATACAATAATATTTCCTAAAAGTGTTATGGATATATCTTAATACATAAAGATATATATAAATATATATATGTATATAAATACATTAAAAAAGAGGAGGGAAATAATATTCCTTGTGATAGTTATAATAAGTAGAACAAATATATATGTTAAACCTTGGGTTAATCAGTGTGTAATTAAATAGTCACTATTAACTTAAGGGTTTAATTATACAACATAATCGTAACACGGTCTTTGGGTTGACCTACTAAGCCCAAGTCTTTGAACTCCAAAAGCCCACTTAAACAGTTCAAAGAGAGTTTGGGCCACTCTCAGGAATAAATTCTAAATCATTCCAAACTAAACGAAATGGGCCTAACAAAGGATTTAGTTAACGAGTCAGGCCCAAATCTTTGTGACTGAATAATGGTAAACCTGGAACTATTAATTAGTAAGAAAAGAAGGTTGTTTAGTTTATAAGTCCCTTAACTAATCGACCTGGAACACCAATTATAGGTTACTATTGGGGAATTACTTATTCGAGTTATTTATTGTTCTTCACATACCAGGTACAATTTCTCGTACTCCGTTACTTTTGCTAATTGACTTATGAGACGTTTTCGAAAAACGCTAACTGACTTTAAGAGGAATTTCTAAAAAGGAATTTGTTGTGTGACTAACTCAGCTTTTGTGACTAACTGAGCCTTGAATGTGAAACTCACTTGGGTATTGGTTCCTTCTATTTGGTTGTTCCATTAGACATTGACTGCTTAGGGTTTACGCTTCTGCACTCTGTAGGACTGAGTGTTTTGGTATTGCTCTGGGTAGTTAGTGATCTGGTGGGAATTTGGAAAAGGTCAATTTTGGAAAATTCTTCTTTTGACTCTGGATATCGTTTCATCCATGAGCTGGTTCTTGAGGTTTCGACGTGCGCGCGTCTTCAATGGTAACAGTGAGGGGCTGTATATCCCCTGTCCCAAAAGGGACGTAGTAGACAGTGAGGGGCTGTATATCCCATGTCCCAAAAGGGACGTTGTTAACAGTGAGGGGCTATATATCCCCTGTCCTAAAAGGACGTACTTGGCGGTGGGGGCCATCTCTCCCAGTTGAATTATTCCACTCTTGAGTTATTGGTTCTTGGAGCTATCTTTTCATTCCTAGTCCTTTGTGACTATCTGAGTCTTTCTACTCCTAATGGGAATTGGATTTTAACTAAGGCAATGGATGTTCACTAACACTTGAAGTGGTTTTGTTTCACTAACTTTGATTTTCTGTTATTAACCTTTGTTCTTATCTTGTTATCTTGATTTGGTGGTTTGTGAAATGCCTTGTTCCTCTGTGTGGTTTAAGTGATTGTTTTCCTGCTATTATTTATTTAAGAGTTGTATTATAAGTTTTGTTTTGGAGGATCGTACCAGTTCCATTCCAGGGAACTGACCCACCCCTCTTGGGGTGGGCTGCTTGGTTTTATATTGCAGGTACGAGTTATTTCACAGGTGGCCACGAAGAGAACGAGTGATTGGGACGGGATTAGGTTTTGAGAGTTTATGTGTTTTATTGCTGTTTTACTTTTGTTAAGTTTTCTCGAGGTTCAGGCCGTGACAATTGTAATCTTTAAGTTGTATTTGGTGAGGTTTGGTGCCGGGTGTTTGGAACCCGATGGTCTGTACGCCTTTAGTATTTTATTTCCGCTATAAATATGTTAAATAGGAGCGTTACATTAATAAAAGTAGTTTAAGTAATCATCCATTAGAAGGCCTTGGTACGGCTTGCTGGAGACAGACTCTTGATTTTAATGTTATAGATATTAGGAAGGTGGACATGAAGATGGTTAGAGTGGTTGATATATTAGCTAAATGTGCTATTCTGAGTGCTAGAGGTTACAAATTCATAGATACTCCTCCACCTGAGTGTAGAGAGCTTCTATACTTGGATCAGACCCATTTGTCTGATGCTTAAGCCTTAATAAAAGTTTCCTTTTGATTAAAAAAAAAAAGACCCACACCATTTTTTTTCTAATGTGTTATCTAATATTGCTAACAAGAAAATGTGGTTCTTAAAAACACTTTACATTAATAATATATCAATAAATGTATTTTATTTTGTTTTAAAAATATAATAACCTTTAATCACAAATAAAATATTATTATAAAAATAATTAAAAATTAATGTTTGTATTCTTATAACAATTAATAAGCATTGATATGTTAAATAGAAAGAGATAATAATTAAGTAATGCATTTTCTAATATGTTGCTAATAACGATAATGCAAACTTACAAACTCACCAGAACGTGAGAGAGTTGTACGGGATTAGTAAACTTCCGATAACGGTGAGAGAACTAGATTGAAATAATCCACGAAACTAATAATAGTGGAAAGATAGAATGAACCTCTACTTAGAGGATGATGTTTGTTCTAAGAAAAGAACTCATGAGGAAAGTAAACACATATAAAAGACCCTCATACTCCTTTATAGATAGTCGATCCACAATATGAGAATCCGACCTAATTTGAGAAAATATCCCGAACATGAAAGTATTCGATAAGTTGGATAAAACCTTAAATATGAGAATACTAGACATTGAGGAATTCCCTAAGCTAATAGATGATATAGAGAGAGATATTTCTACGCTATTCTATGAGAATATGAAATAACTCCGAGAGATGAGTTTTGGGAATTTGAGTAGTCCGGTAGAGAAACGGACCTTTAAGAATTTTGAGGAGCTAAGTATGTAGTTCTGTTTGATAGTCGAACCTTCCCACTATGCTAGACCCAGAGTAGGGTCAAAACCGGGGAAGTAAGACTTGTATTTGTAGACCCGATGATGAGTCTTGTGTATGACTCTGCCCTGAGGTCATGGGTAATGACTTAAAAGATACCCTTTGAGAATTTGGTAATGGGATTTGAGAATGTGATATTGAGAATTGAGATTTGAGTTAGAAACTTGAGAATTGAGCATTGAGTTGAGAATTGAGAGCGAGAGTTGTAGAACTTGAATGGAGATTGAGTATAAGAGAGCTTGAGTAAGAGTAGCCCAAGAGTATGGGTATGATAACAAATAAAGACTAAGGCATAGTGAGGTAGAAACCCTCAAGGCCTAGGAGTTAGATGAAATGAACTAACTACCTTGAAGTGCTAGCTAGTGTTTGTGTTGAATGATGAATACTTGTGTAGTGTACATATATAATGTATAGCTATCTTGCATGTTGATTGTACCAAAATGAATCCCATGCTCTCGACAAAGTAGTCGGCGTACCCTCGTTAGCACGTGGGGTATGTGAATTTCATGCCAGAAATTTACTAAGCCCCTAGGGGCACCGTTTTTATTCCACAGGTACTTGAAGCCGAATTCCGTTCGAGTGTAGGACGGGGATGGCTGTATGAGCATAGGTAATTGATCAGGGAATGTTGATTTATTTTGTAAAGGTTGTACTGTAGGACCGAATTGTATCGGCAAGCTTGAGAATTGTAGGGACTCGGTATAGAACTGAATTAAGGATTGCATTTGAATTTGATTTGGTTAAGGAATGAAATATATTTGGTTGTATAGAGTGCTCGGTATACTCATTCATCAGACCGATATTGTATTGTTTTGTTTGGATTTGGCCTTTTAGTCACGAGGGTGACTAACGGCATTGTATCACCCACCGTTTGGAGGAAGAATTCCGCTGCTTTGGTATTGGTAAATGAGACGGTTTAAGTGGTAATGACTTGATTAATGGTGAGGGTGTTATAGCAGCACTCTTTTTTTCCTTTTTAGCGCGCGTAGTACTGGCGACTTGTTTTTCTTCTTTTTTACTTTTTTTTTCTTTTTTAAAAGATTTTTTATTATTTTTCTTTTCTTTATCAAAAAAACATTGAATGGTTGTAGTTTTTTATATATAAGTCCAAAATGAAAAAAAAAATTATATCATTGTTCACCTAAATTGAAGCTGACCAGTCATAGATATGCTTTGACAATTTTTCTATAAGAATTATTTTTGCATGTATACGTTGATATTGTAATATGAGGATGTATGTACATATTTTAATGTAAGAATGTACATGTTTTAATGTGACGATGTACATGTTCAAGTGTGAGAATGTACATGTTCTTTAATGAACATGTGTACGTGTTTGCATGACCATATATACAAGTTTTCTCCCCTATAAGTACATGTTTTAATTTAAGGATGTACATATTTAATGATTCGTCCAGATTTATGTGACCATCTATATGTTTTTAATACAATGATGTACATGTTTTTACGTGTGGATGTACATCTTTTAATGAACATATGTACAGGTTTGTATGACCCTTTGTACAAGCTTTCTTTTACGTTATGTACACTATATATGTAATAATATTTTTAAAAAGGTTGTCAAAATATATCCATGATTGGTCTTATTTTAAAGAGCTTGAATTTAGATGAACAATGATATAATTTTTGTTCATTTTGGACTTATATATAAAAAGTTATAACAATTTAAATTCTGAGTTATGATAAAAATAAAGAAAAAAATAAAAATCTTTAAAAAACCCTCTGTATTAGTATTAGTATTAGTACTAGTGGTATGTAGCCAAGATGGCTAGAGGGACCTTTAGCCAAGGCACATTGTTGTTAAACTATTCATTAGTGTAACACCCCATCCAAAGCCATTCGTGGTTATCGCAAGCTGAACACTTAATCGAACACGTCGCAGCGGAAATAAATAACACCTGGACCTTGCCACGGTCTGATCGTTAGAATATACCGGCCTTAACATTTACAATACTTATCCAAAATACTTAACCAACTCAAAACATCACTAACCTCAACACCACAACCAACCGAGTACAAGTATCTCAATCACAAACTCGACCTTACATCAGTTTAATATAAACAGTCGGGTGCACAGGCGCAACCCGAACACAAAATAAACATCCCACCCTAAGTCTAACCGCTCCTACTCTCGTAGTGCGTCCTCATGGGTCTCTTACCTGCAAGTGTAAAAATAGCCCCCGAGGGGGTCAGCACGAATGCTGGTACACCCTCTCATGGCCCCCAAGCTAACGGGACTACGACGACTAATTGTCGATAGCATGGAAATTGATTACATACACAAGCATAATATGAAGTGCAATAACAATAACCACAGATGAACATGTATAGTTCACAAACAATGAACGACTCAAGCGTTCCCTTATCAAGTGGGTTAGTAACCCCCTCCTTAGTCCTCATTTCCTTAATCTCAGTTCCTTACCTTACCTTAATCTCAATCTTAATCTTAATCTCAGTACACAAACCTTTCCTGGAAGGGATTGGTTGTAGCTTAATTCGAACCTGGAATTTAGGTGATCCCACCGCACCATCTTAATGCCACCTACTCTGGACGGGAGTCCAGCGTAGCTGAGCCGGCAACCGGCCCTAGGCTACAAGTCCGAAGACAAGTCCTTAAGCGGAGGGCGGATCAGATTCAGATACCGTCCCCCTTTTTCCTTAGCATGCATGACCGGAGATCGGTCCCGGGTTTCCTCACTCAAGTTCCAGTTAGTAGAAATCTTAATCACCATGTGCTAGCTAAGCCCTAACGGGCATTAACCAACAACCACCAAACTTAACTCTTATCCTTAACTCAGTAAGTACTAACTTGGTTAGTAACAATCTCAAGTTTCGCGGGTTAGTGTAAAGATAACACAAACACAACGAGAACAATATAACCGGTTGCATGCTTTATCTTGTTTAGTCATAGCAATTAAACAGATAGCACACAAGCCGAGGGACACCTCGTTAGCAAGCAGGTCACAAGAAGGATTGTACCGTTCACCGTCGATCGTTGTTTGTTTAACCTTCTTCGGGGTCCCAATTCACAAACCTAAAACATTCATTCATTTTTAGGTCATTAGTTATTTGCACCTTACTTAACTCACTTAATTCCAAAAGATCCCCTTTGAATACCTTCCTAAGTCCTTACCACTTAACCTTACAAACTTAACTTTCAACATTAAAATTTATACTTAACTTGACTTAATCCCTTAAGTTCTTAGGGTCTCAATCATTACCACCCTACCGAAGGTATACCTTATTATCAATCATCATTCTTAGAATTCAATTTTTTTTTTTAAGTGTTAAGGGCCGTCCGACCCACCGTCCGACCCACCCTCTGGGTCGGACCATTCCAGTAACTTTCGGGTTTGGAAAACCCTACATGTCCGACCCACGTCCGACCCAACCAACTGGGTCGGACCATTCCAGAAACTTTCCGTCTTCTAAAACCTCCCATGTCCGACCCACGTCCGACCCAACCTTCTGGGTCGGACCATTCCAGAAACTTATTTGCCCTCTAAAACTCACCCGTCCGACCCATGTCCGACCCAACCTTCTGGGTCGAACCATTCCAGAACCTTTCCCTGGCGTTAAACAGAGGCCGTCCGACCCAAACTTGGGTCGGACCCCTGGGTCGGACGCCACCAAAACATGCCCAAACTTTGCCAAATCCTCACTAAACCTTTCCTCAAGCCATCCAATGTGTTCTAACATCATTTAGACCCTTAAACCCACCTTAGAGCATCCTCCAAACACATTAAATCATTCACCAAGATTCACCTTAATCATTATACATTTTTCCTTGTAATAATGCTAACACTTGCAATGCTTTCCTCTAGGTTTCTAGGTGGTGGTTCATACCTAATGTAACCACTATGCCAAGTGTTTTCCTCACCACTATAACATCATCTCCCAAGCATCTTTCACTATCTAAAACTCTCTTATGCATTTACTTAATGTTCCTTCACAACTTAAACTTCCATCCATCAACACATTATTTCCTTCCTAGTTGTTTACCAACATTTGTCTAAGTCCTAAATACTCAAATACATTCTCTTGATTTCTAAATCCCTTCATAGTAATACCTAAGTCATTATAACTCATTAAACACCTTAAACTCACCCCTTTTTCATCGAGACAACCTCTAAAACTTCCTAGTACTTCCTTAGTCATGAAATCTCCTTAGAATATCTTAAACACTTAAGTTCTCCTTTAAATTTTTGCCATGGGTTCTCTAGTACATAGCACATCCTAGCACATGGTCTTTTTCCATCAAATAACCAACATCACCCAAATTCTCATCACAACACCTTAACACACAATCTACACTAAAACTTCACCACATCATCATATAGTGCTTAAACTTAAAATGCTTGGCACTTAGGCCCTTAAATGACAATAATCTTAACCACTGAATTTCCTCATATATTTGCCTTCAACCTGCGAACACACACAACAAGGCTCCCATTGAAATAAAATGCTTCTTGTATTTCACCTTGATATTCGTAAACTATCTCTTTTTCTCATTTGCTCCTTAGTCACAAGTTCACAAGTATAGTCATTGTTTCTCCTAGGTTATATATAACCCTTTTCTAATGTAAACTCTCTACTAAACTCATCATATACCTAAATCCCATTCCCTTAAACAACAAGACATCTTAAGGTAAGTATTTTACCTTGTTCTCTCACAAGCTTCACAAGCTTTTCTCCTTAGACTTCTCTTACCAAATCTCGGCCACCAATATAGTTCTCCTTGCCAATGTTCTAAACAATGTCCAATAACTCTAATGAGCACTAAACAACACACTTACCTTAAGGAATAAAACCTAGGTTAAAATGTGTTTTAAGGTTTTGAATTGATTGCTTTACCTTAGTTCCTCAAGACAAGCTTGGATATGAAGCAAGAAGGACCCTCTCTCCTTTGAAGAGTAGAAACAAGCTAGAACAAGGCATTCAAATGGAGTCCCATGAGTACTAATTTTCGGACATGTGAAGAAAATGGTGGAAACCTAGATTTTCTTACACTTTCTTTACCTTAAGAGAATGGAGAAGCCAATGGAGTCTCCAAACTTGAATTTCCTCCTCCAATGGTGGTTTGGCTTGGCACCAAAATGAAGCTCTTGAAGTTTTGAAAAGATAGAAAGAAGGAGCTTGAGCTAACTAAGAAGAATATGTATTTTGTTTTGGATTTGGAGCTAAAATGAGCAAGATGTGGGCAAGGCTAGATGGAGCTAGCATGGAGTTGTTCTTCACGTTAATGGAGAAGGGAGAGAGCTTGAAGAAACCGTGGGAAACAAAAAGAAATGAGGAGATTAAAAGGTAAATAGTACTTTTTGCTTTATAAGTCTTATTTGCTTTCTTAATTGCTTAATAACTCATGAAGGTGGTGACTCACCTCCTAAGAAACCGGCCCCCTTTTAATAATGAGGGTACTTAAGTCTTTGTTGACCAAATGTCTCACTTATATAGACTTATGTTATAAACTAGCTTAATTAATTCACTATTCACCAAAACAAGGCACATTGTTGTGAAATTTTTGATTTCCCATTGATATAGACTTCCAAATGTGATACTATATAGTACACATGTTAATTAAAGAGTAATGATGGGCATCTAGCCATTCAAAACTCATTTACAAGACAGTTTTTCAAAAACGTGCTTTAAGACTCCTTAAAGCACATTTTGTGTTTTAACTTGTTTTCAAGCTTGGTTTTCTTTGGTAATTGATTTAAAATGACCATTAGGATATTACTAAGGTCCTAGAACAATATTTGGGTACTCTCTCATGTCTCTCCAAGCTTAGAGCACATTTTTGCTTAAATTGCTCTTTTGGTGTTTCCTTATATTTTCTTTGATTAGAAATGTTTCTTAATGTTCCTAAGGCATTATTTAGCCTCCTTATATCTTAGTTTATCATTTAAACACCATATCTAAGTTTGGGGTATTTCAATCTACCCCCCTTAAAAGAACTTTGTCCTCAAAGTTCACACATGTGCTTAACCATTCACGGTACACAATTCTCTTAATCTTAATACCACATCTTATATTCACATCCACACATCTCAAAACTCAAAGGTCAATCTCAAATACAATACATAAGTATTATACATAACTCAAACTTACACCGAAGTGCAGCAACTTACACAAACTCACATCTTAAACAACCAAACAAACGACAAACATGATCGTTTCCTAACTCAAACGCAAAGAAGCCCTACCCCCCTTAAAAGGGGTATGCCCCGTACCCTATACAGACGATCTAGTCAGTAAACAAAGAAGGGTACTTCGCCCTCATCTTATCCTCTAATTCCCACGTGGCCTCTTCGACATCCTGGTTAGACCAGAGAACCTTCATCAGTCGCACTGACTTGTGGCGAGTGTCCCTAGTCTTACTGTCCAAGATTCTTTGAGGAGTCTCCACGGATCTCATATTTGGTTCTAAAGTCAACCTCTCAGGTTCTAACACATGGGAGGGGTGGTGCATGTATTTCTTTAGCTGTGAAACATGAAAAACATCATGCACTTTACCCAGCTGAGCAGGTAAATTCAACCTGTAAGCAACCGGGCCCACCCGCTCCGTAATCTCATAAGGACCAACAAATTTCGGGCTTAATTTGCCCTTCTGCCCAAACCTGAATACAGCCTTCATCGGTGAAACTCGCAGAAATACCTGGTCGCCCACTGCGAACTCCAGGTCCCGTCGTCGAACATCAGCATACGACTTCTGCCTATCTTGAGCAGCTTTCATGTTCTCCCTAAGTTGCTGAACTTCAGCCTTAACTTGTTCTAAATACTCTGGTCCTATAATGACCGTCTCACTCAACTCATCCCAGCAGAGCGGTGTACGACATGGTCTACCGTACAGCGCTTGAAAAGGTGCCATCTTGATCGAAGCGTGATAGCTGTTGTTGTATGAAAACTCGATCAGATGCAATCTGTCAATCCAACTGCCCTGGAAGTCTAAGGCACATGCTCTCAGCATGTCCTCGAGTGTCTGAATAGTACGCTAGTCTGACCATCTGTTTGAGGATGGAACGCGGTACTCAGCTTGAGTTCTGTACCCAACGCTTCTCTGGTAGCTCTCCAGTACCTCGAAAGGAATCTGGTATCTCTATCTGACACTATGGTCTTTGGTATGCCGTGATGTCTCATGATTTCTTTCTCAAATAACTCAGCTAATTTGGTCACCTTCCAAGTATCCTTCATCGGTATGAATCGGGCTACTTTGGTAAGGCGATCCACCACCACCCATATCATGTTGAGACCTCCCCTAGCAGGTGGAAGCCAACTACGAAGTCCATGGAGATATCATGGAACTTCCACTCCGGAACTGGCATCGACTGTACCATTCCGCCCGTCGTCGGTGCTCGAATTTCACCTTCTGGCATGTGAGACACCTCAAGACGAACTCGGTAACATCTGTCTTCATCCCCGACCACCAGAAGTATCTCTTCATGTCTTTATACATTTTAGAGGCTCCCGGATGGATGGAAACTGAAGAACAGTGTGATTCTCTAAGTATACGGTCTTTCAGATCCGTGTTGCCTCGTGGTATGCATAATCGGCCCTTAAGTCTGATCAGATCATCATCATGAAGTCTGAAGTCGTATTTTTGACTCTCAAAGGTACCATCTGTCAGCTTCTGTCTGACCTCTCTCATGTACTCATCTGTCCTCTGAGCCTCTCGCACCTCATCAACCAAGCTGGAGAAAGAAACTAGCGAATGGAGTGAGTGTGCTCGACGGCTCAGGGCATCTGCTACAACATTGGCCTTCCCTTCTTTGTATTGGAGGTCAATGTCATAGTCTTTCAGAAACTCTAACCATCTCCTCTGTCGAAGATTTAACTCCTTCTGAGTGAATATGTATTTCAAACTCTTGTGATCGGTGTAGATCGTGACACTAACCCCATATAAGTAGTGGCGCCATATCTTCAAAGCGAAGACTACAGCTCCCAGCTCTAAATCATGTGTGGGGTAGTTCTCCTCATGTTTCTTCAACTGGCGTGAGGCATATGCCACCACCTTGCCATGTTGCATGAGCACGCAACCCAGCCCTCTGCCGGATGCATCACAATAAACCTCAAAGCCCTCTGTACCGTCTGGAATGGTCAGAACCGGTGCAGTGGTCAGTGAGTCCTTCAAGCGCTGAAATGATCTCTCACAGTCAACTGTCCACAAGAATGGTGCGTCCTTCTTCATCAGACTGGTCATCGGTTTCGCGACCTTGCTGAAATCTCTAACAAACCTCTGTAGTAACCTGCCAGACCGAGAAAGCTCCGGATGTCGGTAACAGTCTTCGGCCTTGGCCAGTACGTACGGCATCAACCTTTGCTGGATCCACTGCGATCCCAGCATCTGAGATGACATGACCTAGGAAAGAGACCTGGTCAAGCCAAAACTCACATTTGGAGAACTTAGCATATAGCTGGTTCTCCCTCAGTATTTCCAATACCCTCCTCAGATGTTCCTCATGCTCAACCTTAGACTTGAATATATCAAAATGTCATCAATAAACACCACAACCGACTTGTCCAGCTGCTCCCGGAACAAGCGGTTCATCAGATCCATAAACTTCCGGTGCGTTCGACAAACCGAACGGCATCACTGTAAACTCATAGTGGCCGTATCGTGTCCGGAATGCCGTCTTCTCAATGTCTCCCTCCTTAATGGCTATCTGATGATACCCCGATCTGAGATCAATCTTGGAAAACACAGATGCTCCCTTCAACTGATCGAACAGATTGTCAATGCGGGGTAGTGGATACTTATTCTTCACTGTCACTGCATTCAGCTCTCTGTAGTCGATGCAGAGGCGGAGACTACCATCCTTCTTCTTCACGAAGAGAACTGGCGCTCCCCAAGGTGACACACTTGGTCTAATGAATCCCTTATCCAACAAATCTTTCAATTGTTCTTTTAACTCAGTCATTTCTGCTGGAGCCATACGGTATGGTGCTTTGGCTATCGGTCTGGTACCAGGTAGAAGCTCGATGGTGAACTCTACCTCCCGAGTGGGTGGCATGCCAGGCAGTTCCCGTGGAAATAAGTCGGGGAACTCCGACACTACCGGTAAGTCGGGGTCGAACTCAGGGTCTCTCTCTATGTCCTGTACATAGCAGAGGTATACTTCTTCCTTTCTCCTTAATTCTCTATGCATTGCCATGGCGGTGATGATCTTAGTCGAAGGCTCTCTGGGTCTCTGGCGGTATGATATTGTTACCCCAGACGGACTCCTGAGCAGCAATCTATGCTCGGCGCAGAGGATACGTCCCTTGTGCCGCTCCAACCAGTTCATCCCGAAGATAACATCAAATCCTAGCTTACTGAACTCAATGAAACTGACTGGAAAGTCTTCTCCCTTAATTCTGAGTGGCTCCTCGGTAGTAACGAGTGCACGAACCTTCTCCTTAGACGGGAGCGTAACCGTGAAGTCGGGTAGCTCATCAGCGTCTAGCCCCAACCTGCTCGCGAATGATGCCGAGACAAAGGTATGCGAGGCCCCTGAGTCGAAGAGAACTGATGCCTCAATCCCATTAATCGGAAAGGTGCCGGTGAGGATAGTACCGCTAGCGTCGGCCTGTGCCTCTGTAAGTATGCTTAACGCACCTTCCGTACCGAGTCCATAACCTAATTGTGTTCACAAGCTTCATGAGTATTGATGGTATAACAAGAGTCGTAACAATTTATATGAACAACACTGTTATTTTATTCATGACCATCCTGTTTACAACATGTGCTTCAATCTTACATCTCATCTCTCATCTCATTCTAACATTACATGGCTAATATTGTCTAAAGGTTAGGTTTAGTCTTCCTGGTCTCATATGCGTCGCATTGACTACTGCTGATGGTGCTGTATTCAGCTTGATTCTCTTAATCCCATGGTATAACATCCTTGATTCTCCTCCCAAAATTAATACATCACCTGACTTAAGTACTATCTTATCTGCACGGTCCCACGCTTCTGCCCGCCGTATAAAAACTCTGCATCATCCCCAATGGACCAAGACACTACAGGTATCCCTCTTTCGAGAGACTCCGTTGTCTCGTCCTTATCCTGGTGTAGTCCCAGTCTCCCATCTTTCTCGTAGAAGTTTACAATGCAAATGTCTGCCTGGATGTCTGGAATCGGTTCAGCTTCCAACTGCTGTGCGATTTCCACGACTTGTGTGATAACTGGATGGAACTCTTCGGGTATTCCCGGTGGTGAGACTCCATCTTGCTCCCTCATGGTTTGGTAATTCTTGGCATACGGATTCCAATCCTTGCCTAAGCTCATCATTTTTAATCTCATCCTTGCTCCCCCTGGGTACTCAGGTGTGTAAAAACCTCCCGGTCCCATTCCTAGTTGATTGCATCTCTGATGATGGCTATTTGTGCTTCGGGTGTCAGGTATCCCTTAATAAAATCATACCTGGGCGGATAACCTGACATTGTTCGGTTGGAAAGTCTATGGTTTCGATGTCGGTGTGCTCCGGGTTAGGTGTAGATGGTATTGGGTAGCAGATGTTGAATCTTCCTAAAGTGGTAGTAGGTATATCTTACTTAAGTTCTAATCTCATCTTATTCTTACTAACTTATTCACCAAACATGCATGATAATGCGGTAAGCAGGTAGTTTTTTATTACTAAATGGTTATAGTGGTACCTGGCCTCGATGAGGGCTCAGGCTCATCGTCCCGGTCCACCATGTGTAAAGTGGGTCCCGACTTCTGGGTCACCCGTGGGTTCTTGTCCGCCGGCTGCTGCACCTTCCTCTGACCGTCAGATCCAGCTCCCTGATCGGTCTTGCCCTTACCCCTGGTATCGGGCCTATAGGCTCTGCTAGCAGGGTTCCGGTAACACTCATACGCTCGATGCCCGTAGACTCCACAAAAGTTGCACTCCACCTTGTTTCCCTTACAGTCGAGCCCGGGGTGGTCCTTGTGACACCACCTACAAATGAAGCGTCGCTGGTAGCCACCACCGGCTCCCCTCTCAGTCTCAGATCCTAGTGATTCACAATATCAATTCTCATATCTCAAACGGTTACTAATTTATTTCTTAACTCATTCATTGTCAGTTTCCTTACCCTTTGGCGCCTTAGAGCGCAGGGGTGTAGCTGCAATAGCATACGTCAACTTCAATGGCTCTTCCGAAGCCTTCTCCTTTTCCTCCTTCCCCTTTGGGTTTGATTTTTCTGGGCCTGAGGCTGGTACTTTTGTTTCTTGTACCCTCCTTGCCCTTGACTTTCTGAGCTCTTACCAGCACTCTTCCTCTTAGCATTCTCCTCGTCCCTCAGCTGGACGGTTATCTCAACCTTAGCAGCGGCATGATAGCACTCCTACTTTTCCATGGTATTAGTCACTCTTATTTCTCATAATCTAAATCTTATTCATCACTTACTCAAATCTCAATCATTCTTATTACCTGCAAGGTAGTGTAACTCGTCGGCCCCATGCCGTAGCGGAGTCGATGGCTAAGCCCGCCATAGAAGCGGTCCACCAAGATCTGGTCAGAATATCCAAGACTTGGCAGAAGACGGAGCAAGGCAGTGAACTCTGAGTAATACTCATCCACTGTCATCTTGTCCGTCTGCTAAGCGCATCCAACTAAGCGCTTCTTCGTCTGGACATGGGGGGGTAGTACTTTGCTCGTAGCAAGGCGGTGTACTGCTCCCAGCCAAACTCTGGATTGGCCACACGCTCGGCCCTCACCAGCTTCCACCAATCGCCTGCCGCCCCCTTCAGATAGAAAGCAGCTAGGCGCACCTTGATCCCAGCAGGGACATCAAGGGTCTCGAAGGCGGTCTCCAGCTCGGAGATGTACGCCTCAAGCTTGGCGGGATCGGTCTCCCCCTTAAAGTGCGCGGGTCGAAGATCTGCTAGACTCTTCATCCAGTTTGGTTCCCTAGGTTGTGGCGGTGGAGGTGGTGCACCCACACCAGGCTGATAGCCCATATGCCCTAACGCGGCAGCTACGATCTCTGCGATCGTCTGCCCTCCAGGTATTCCTGAAGTATCCTCACCCTGGCCGCGACCTCGGCTTCCCCTAGGTCGTCCTGCCATCTGAACAAGCATATCTCACATTAGTTTGTATTCACCACTGTCTCGGTTAGCAAATTTATAACGTCCGTAGACGATAAAGACAATCCACACTTATTAGTGGTCATCTGACTCTACTCACTCTAACTTCTCACACCCTAACCCATCACTTATTCCTTAACTTATATCCTAACTCGGTTGTTACTCATGTCCGGTATTTCTTGATCAGAGCGTAACTACGCTCTGATACCACTTTTTGTAGCACCCCATCCAAAGTCATTCATGGTTATCGCAAGCTGAACACTTAATCGAACACGTCGCAACGGAAATAAATAACACCTGGACCTTGCCACGGTCTGATCGTTAGAATATACCGGCCTTAACATTTACAATACTTATCCAAAATACTTACCAACTCAAAACATCACAACCTCAACACCACAACCAACCGAGTACAAGTATCTAATCACAAACTCACCTTACATCAGTTTAATATAAACAGTCGGGTGCACAGGCGCAACCCGAACAAAATAAACATCCCACCCTAAGTCTAACCGCTCCTACTCTCGTAGTGCGTCCTCATGGGTCTCTTACCTGCAAGTGTAAAAATAGCCCCGAGGGGGTCAGCACGAATGCTGGTACACCCTCTCATGGCCCCCAAGCTAACGGGGCTACGACGACTAATTGTCGATAGCATGGAAATTGATTACACACAAGCATAATATGAAGTGCAATAACAATAACCACAGATGAACATATAGTTCACAAACAATGAACGACTCAAGCGTTCCCTTATCAAGTGGGTTAGTAACCCCTCCTTAGTCCTCATTTCCTTAATCTCAGTTCCTTACCTTACCTTAATCTCAATCTTAATCTTAATCTCAGTACACAAACCTTTCCTGGAAGGGATTGGTTGTAGCTTAATTCGAACCTGGGATTTAGGTGATCCCACCGCACCATCTTAATGCCACCTACTCTGGACGGGAGTCCAGCGTAGCTGAGCCGGCAACCGGCCCTAGGCTACAAGTCCGAAGACAAGTCCTTAAGCGGAGGGCGGATCTGATTCAGATACCGTCCCCCTTTTTCCTTAGCATGCATGACCGGAGATCGGTCCCGGGTTTCCTCACTCAAGTTCCAGTTAGTAGAAATCTTAATCACCATGTGCTAGCTAAGCCTAACGGGCATTAACCAACAACCACCAAACTTAACTCTTATCTTAACTCAGTAAGTACTAAACTTGGTTAGTAACAATCTCAAGTCTCGCGGGTTAGTGTAAAGATAACACAAACACAACGAGAACAATATAACCGGTTGCATGCTTTATCTTGTTTAGTCATAGCAATTAAACAGATAGCACACAAGCCGAGGGACACCTCGTTAGCAAGCAGGTCACAAGAAGGATTGTACCGTTCACCGTCGATCGTTGTTTGTTTAACCTTCTTCGGGGTCCCAATTCACAAACCTAAAACATTCATTCATTTTTAGGTCATTAGTTATTTGCACCTTACTTAACTCACTTCCAAAGATTCCCATTAAACCTCTAAGTCTTGCCACTTAGCTTACAAGCTTAACTTTCAACATTAAAATATAACTTAACTTAACTTAATCCCTTAAGTTCTTAGGGTCACAATCATTACCACTCTACCGAAGGTATACCTTATTATCAATCATCATTCTTAGAATTCAAAATTTCTTTTTTTTTTAAGTGTTAAGGGCCGTCCGACCCACCGTCCGACCCACCCTCTGGGTCGGACCATTCCAGTAACTTTCGGGTTTGGAAAACCCTACATGTCCGACCACGTCCGACCCAACCAACTGGGTCGGACCATTCCAGAAACTTTCCGTCTTCTAAAACCTCCCATGTCCGACCCACGTCCGACCCAACCTTCTGGGTCGGACCATTCCAGAAACTTATTTGCCCTCTAAAACTCACCCGTCCAACCCATGTCCGACCCAACCTCTGGGTCGGACCATTCCAGAACCTTTCCCTGGCGTTAAACAGAGGCCGTCCGACCCAAACTTGGGTCGGACCCCTGGGTCGGACGCCACCAAAACATGCCCAAACTTTGCCAAATCTTCACTAAACCTTTCCTCAAGCCATCCAATGTGTTCTAACATCATTTAGACCCTTAAACCCACCTTAGAGCATCCTCCAAACACATTAAATCATTCACCAAGATTCACCTTAATCATTATACATTTTTCCTTGTAATAATGCTAACACTTGTAATGCTTTCCTCTAGGTTTCTAGGTGGTGGTTCATACCTAATGTAACCACTATGCCAAGTGTTTTCCTCACCACTAAACATCATCTCCCAAGCATCTTTCACTATCTAAAACTCTCTTATGCATTTACTTAATGTTCCTTCACAACTTAAACTTCCATCCATCAACACATTATTTCCTTCCTAGTTGTTTACCAACATTTGCCTAAGTCCTAAATACTCAAATACATTCTCTTGATTTCTAAATCCCTTCATAGTAATACCTAAGTCATTATAACTCATTAAACACCTTAAACTCACCCCTTTTTCATCGAGACAACCTCTAAAACTTCCTAGTACTTCCTTAGTCATGAAATCTCCTTAGAATATCTTAAACACTTAAGTTCTCCTTTAAATTTTTGCCATGGGTTCTCTAGTACATAGCACATCCTAACACATGGTTTTCTCCATCAAATAACCAACATCACCCAAATTCTCATCACAACACCTTAACACACAATTACACTAAAACTTCACCACATCATCATATAGTGCTTAAACTTAAAATGCTTGGCACTTAGGCCCTTAAATGACAATAATCTTAACCACTGAATTTCCTCATATATTGCCTTCAACCTGCGAACACACACAACAAGGCTCCCATTGAAATAAAATGCTTCTTGTTTTCACCTTGATATTCTTAAACTATCTTTTTCTCATTTGCTCCTTAGTCACAAGTTCACAAGTATAGTCATTGTTTCTCCTAGGTTATATATAACCCTTTTCTAATGTAAACTCTCTACTAAACTCATCATATACCTAAATCCCATTCCCTTAAACAACAAGACATCTTAAGGTAAGTATTTTACCTTGTTCTCTCACAAGCTTCACAAGCTTTTCTCCTTAGACTTCTCTTACCAAATCTCGGTCACCAATATAGTTCTCCTTGCCAATGTTCTAAACAATGTCCAATAACTCTAATGAGCACTAAACAACACACTTACCTTAAGGAATAAAACCTAGGTTAAAATGTGTTTTAAGGTTTTGAATTGATTGCTTTACCTTAGTTCCTCAAGACAAGCTTGGATATGAAGCAAGAAGGACCTCCTCTCTCCTTTGAAGAGTAGAAACAAGCTAGAACAAGGCATTCAAATGGAGTCCCATGAGTACTAATTTTCGGACATGTGAAGAAAATGGTGGAAACCTAGATTTTCTTACACTTTCTTTACCTTAAGAGAATGGAGAAGCCAATGGAGTCTCCAAACTTGAATTTCCTCCTCCAATGGTGGTTTGGCTTGGCACCAAAATGAAGCTCTTGAAGTTTTGAAAAGATAGAAAGAAGGAGCTTGAGCTAACTAAGAAGAATATGTATTTTGTTTTGGATTTGGAGCTAAAATGAGCAAGATGTGGGCAAGGCTAGATGGAGCTAGCATGGAGTTGTTCTTCACGTTAATGGAGAAGGGAGAGAGCTTGAAGAAACCGTGGGAAACAAGAAGAAATGAGGAGATGAGGAGAGAGGTAAGTAAAATGTGATATTTATGTTAAAAGGTAAATAGTACTTTTTGCTTTATAAGTCTTATTTGCTTTCTTAATTGCTTAATAACTCATGAAGGTGGTGACTCACCTCCTAAGAAACCGGCCCCCTTTATATAATGAGGGTACTTAAGTCTTTGTTGACCAAATGTCTCACTTATATAGACTTATGTTATAAACTAGCTTAATTAATTCACTATTCACCAAAACAAGGCACATTGTTGTGAAATTTTGATTTCCCATTGATATAGACTTCCAAATGTGATACTATATAGTACACATGTTAATTAAAGAGTAATGATGGCATTAGCCATTCAAAACTCATTTACAAGACAATTTTTCAAAAACGTGCTTTAAGACTCCTTAAAGCACATTTTGTGTTTTAACTTGTTTTCAAGCTTGGTTTTCTTTGGTAATTGATTTAAAATGACCATTAGGATATTACTAAGGTCTTAGAACAATATTTGGGTACTCTCCATGTCTCTCCAAGCTTAGAGCACATTTTGCTTAAACTTTTTTGGTGTTTCCTTATATTTCTTTGATTAGAAATGTTTCTTAATGTTCCTAAGGCATTATTTAGCCTCCTTATATCTTAGTTTATCATTTAAACACCATATCTAAGTTTGGGGTATTTCAATTAGCGCGAGTGACGAATCTCGCTCTAGCTAATTACCTTTTCCCGTACCATAACCTTACACTACAGTACACAGACTGTCGAGCGTGGGCCTGCCCGCACGCTGCTTGGTGCCACATGTATATGTGGCAGTCCAATCAACACTGGACTTCTTATGTAGCATATAAGTGAGAATTAAATTTTTAATGGTTGTAACTTTTTAAATATAAATGTAAAATAATTTTTGAGGAAATTTCATGAAATGCCACTATATTTTTGGCTAATTCATGAAATGCCACTAAAAAAAAGAAAGTCACGAAATGCTACTATATTTTCCTAAAAGTCCATGAAATGCCTCTATAGATAGAAAAAAGACAAAAATACCCTTACTAGTTAATAAAGTATTTTTAAAGTTCACAATATGCCCCTATGTGTTAAAATTAACAAAAATTAACAAAAATATCAATATACAATAAAAATTGAAAAATAATATAAAAATTGAAAAAAATTAAAAAAATTAATAAAAATAAAAAAATTGAAAAAAAATAAAAATATCATTAAATTTTAAAAAATGATTTTTTAAAATTTATTCAATACCAAAAAGAATATTGAGTTCTAAACAAATAATTTATACTGATTTTTCTACCAATTTAGTACCATAATTTATACCAAATAAGTACCGTAATTTTTATCATAAATTTTTTATTCTGAAAAAGTTTTGATCTACATTTCAAACAAGTTTTACTATTTAATATTGTATATATATATATATATATATATATATATATATATATATATATATATATATATATATATATCTCAGTCGCTCTATCTCAAATAAATTATTATGTTAGACTTTTAGCTTTTAAATTTTATCAGCAATATAAAAAAATTATTTACTTTAAGAAATAAAAAATAAGTTACATATTATTATTCTGAAAACATTTTATTCTACATTTCAAACAACTTTTACTATTTAATATTGTATGTTATATATATATATTCTTAGTCGCTCTATTTCTAATAAATTATTATATTTTGAAATTTTATTTTTTAAAATTTATTAGCAATATGAAAAAATTATTTACTTTGAGGAAATAAATAATCTAAATTGATAGAAAATAATAATTAAAAAATGTATGGTAAAAAATATGGTACTTATTTGGTATAAAATTGGTTTAAATTATTTGTTTAGAACTTAATATTCTTTTTATTGTATTAAATTAAATTTTAAAAAGGAATTATATATATATATTTTAATATTTAACGATATTTTAATTTTTTTAATTTTTTTAAAAAATTTTAGAGTAAATTACTCAGAACCCCCTTGAGGATTTAGGATATTATAGTTAACCCCCTTGTGTTTATCATAATTACTGGTAACCACCTCGAGGTTAAGGTATCTTTGACTACGAGCCCCCGAACTATAACTCCGTTATCCGAAAGTTAACTACGTGTTGACCAATCAGCTTAATCATATTAATAATGCCATGTTGGACAAAAAACACTAATTAATCTGCATTGTTATTTTCCTAAAAATGTCAACCTTTCCTTGAAAATGCATCTAAAGTGGGATGAGAGAGAGTTAGACGATGTTGATTATGCAGTTTTGTCGTTGACCCTAGCATTATTAATGAGATTAAGCTGACAGGTCAACACATAGTTAACTTTATGATCACAAAGTAGTTCGGGGGCTCGTAGTCAAAGATACCTTAACCTTGAGGTGGTTACCAATAATTATGATAAACACAAGGTGGTTAACTGTAATATCCCAAATCCTCAAGGGGGTTATGAGTAATTTACTCAAAATTTTAATTTCTATAAATTATTTTTAAAATTGTTTTTTATATTTTGATTGTATTTTGATATTTTTGTTAATTTTTAACAATTAGGGGCATATTGTGAACTTTAAAAGTACTTTGTTAACTAGTAGGGGTATTTTTGTCTTTTTTCCATCTACAGTGGCATTTCATGGACTTTTCAGAAAATATAGTGGCATTTCATGATTTTCTTTTTTTAGTGGCATTTCATGAATTAGCCAAAAATATAGTGGCATTTCATGACATTTCCCTAATTTTTTTTTGTATCATTGTTCATCTAAATCCAAACTCTTAAAATAAGGCTACTCATGGATATGTTTTGTCAAGTTTTAAAATTTATGTTAGATACATGTATATATCTGTACATATCAACCATACTTGATTCACCATATACAATTTAAAATACTTCATACAATATAATATACTACAACATTATAATAATTTATTATTTGTTTTGAAATTCCTATGTCATAAAAATATATGATTCACTTAAAATACATCATATAATAATAATAATAATATAATAATAATACATCATAATACAATAATAATCAATTATTAGTTTCAAAGTTTGTTTTCTAATTCACCACTTTAGTTAATGAATCATAATTTCAATTTTATATGAATCACAATACTAATTTTAATGAATCATATCATCAGCAGGTTGATAGTGCGGTGTGACCGAAGTTTGTTATCTAATTCTCTCCACTTGTTAGTTAATAAATCATAATATCAATATTGAATCATAACACTAATTTTAATTAATCATATCATCAATTTAGTGTATCATTGTAAACATATAAAAATAAAAAATGTAAGTTGTCAAAACCTATCAATGGCTAATCTTGTTTCAAAAAGTTTAAATTTAATTAGGTGAATAATAGTATAATTTTTTCATTTCAGACTTATATTTTAAAAGTTACAACTATTTAAAGTTGATATAATAAACTAACTTCCAAGTGGATAAGGCCGCACCAACTACTATGGGTCTTGCCTACATCTTCGAATCTTCCTACAGTACAACCTTAGCCAAACCACTCCTAAGAGCATAATTATCTTTTTTTTATCAAAAGAGACTTTTATTCATTAGCCATCAACAGGCTGAAAGTGCAAACACTCAGAATCCAGCAGATTATTACATTCAACAGGAGGGGAGTTAACCTTCCTAAAACCCCTCGGACAAGACAAAGCGAATTTGGCTAAACAATCAGCTAAACCATTACAAGACCTACTGATTTTAACAATAGAACAGCTATCAAAAGAGAGGGACAAACTAATGCGCTCTTTAATGAGATGCTCATTTGGAAGAGATATATGAGACTTCATCTTTAGCTGATCGATGATTACTTGAGAATCAGTCTCAACAATGATCTTACGGAAACCTTCATCTCTAGCAAGATGAATCCCATCAAAAACCCCCCAATTCTCAGCTTCATGGATACTGGACAGACCCATTTGGTGAGTAAAACCGCAGACCCATGCCCCATTATGATCCCTAATAACTCCCGCAACAGCCACATTGCCATCACTGCTCATAGTTGCATCAGCGTTAACCTTATAGCTGCCAACCGGAGGGGGTTGCCAAGTTCCAGGTACACCTCTTTTGTCCCGCAACTGATTACATGCCCTGGCCTTCCTGGAGGATAATAGGAAATCTGAAATCTTCTTTCTGGTTATGCTGAACTCAAGCTTCTCTGCACCAGAAATGCCATTGTGGAACTTGAAATTCCTCCACCACCAGAAGGAATGGCAAGTGATTGCAAAGACTTGATTCCAATCAGCAACTTCCACACAGGAATTCCATTTCCTCCTAGATAAGTTCGCTGTCATCCAATCCTTAGTACCTGCTCCTGATTGAAAGAAATATGGACAGTGGGAAAGATCATAGTTCTCCCATATGCTTCTACTCACAATGCAGTACCTCATGATGTGGAGGGAGTCTTCTTTGGAACCACATAATGAGCAGGTCTCATCCGGCAAAAGACCCCTGGAGTGTAGGAGAGCTTTAGTCTTTAACTTCTAATGAGCTAGAAACCAAAGAAAAGTTTTCACTTTTTCGGGAACATGGAGCTTCCAGATTAGGTTCCAAAAGTTGTCTTTAAGCCCTGTAGTAAAAAGTGCTCATAGACAGATGAAACTGTTAATTCACCAGAGTGATGTAAAGCCCAGAAAATGTTATCACCATATTCCTCATTAAAAATTGTCTTACTAGCCAAAGAATTTAAAATAACCGAAGGGAGGAGATTGGATAGAGAATCCCAATTCCAACCTCTGTCTGCGAGCCAAAATTGATCAACAGTGGCATCAAGGTTAGTACAATTGGGATGGGAAATATAGGAGCATAAAGGTTTATCCACTAACCATCTGTCCTTCCAAAAGTTAATGAGCTTACCATTACCTAACTTCCATTTTGAACCTTCACAGATCAGCTCCCGACTACTGATTATGCTTTTCCAAACACTTGAAGCTCCCTTTCGTTCTGGATTCTTGTATTTATGCAGAAGAATTTTAGCCTAGAGGCTATCCTGATGTTTTATAAGACTCCAACTGAGCTTAGCTAGGCAGGCCTGGTTCATATCAGATGACTTTCTAATCCCAAGGCCGCCCTCCATTTTGGGTTTACAGATTGAATCTCAAGCAACAGTATGGAGCTTCCTGTCTGTCTCTTTATGTCCCCACAGAAAACATCTGCTTAACCTGTCTAGTTTATTGCACACAGAAACAGGTAAGGAGTGAGACATCATATTAAAAATTGACACTGAGCTTAACACAGATTTGACCAGAGTTAACCTTCCGGTAAAAGATAGGGATTTTTCCTTCCAGCCACTAATCCTATTCTGGACCTTCTCTATCAGGTCCTGAAAATTTTTCCCCTGGGTTCTACCACGGTGAATATTGATACCAAGATACTTACCAAGATTATCAACAATAGGAATACCTATGCTTCTGCTGATACTTACTTTCTGAGCAGGATCCACATTCTTAGAAAACATGACCCTGGATTTCTCAAGACTTACCTTGCCACCTGACATTTTGCAAAAACCCATTAGGGCAGTCATCATACTTGAAAGATTATCTTTGGTAGCAGACCCTAGAAGGACAAGGTCATCAGCAAAAAAGAGATGAGACAGTTCAGGACCATTTCTACTGAGTTTAATAGCCTCCCATCTACCCTCTTGAACAAAAATATCGATCATATGAGAAAATATTTCCATACAAAGGACAAACAAATAAGGGGACAAAGGGTCACCCTGTCGAATGCCTCTAGAAGGGGAAAATTGAGTGGATTCACAGCCATTCCACAGAACCTTCACGGAAACAGATTCAACACATGACATAACTAAATCTACAAAACTAGAGGGAAGACTGAGGCAATTCAAAGTATCCCGAATGAGCCTCCAGGAAAGTCTATCATATGCTTTTTCCAGGTCTATCTTAATAACTGCCCAACCTTTCTTCCTCTTTACACTTTTCATGGAATGAAAGATTTCTTGCATAATAATATGATTATCCTGGATACTTCTCACAGGGACAAAACTGGTGTAAGTAGGAGAGATAACTTCTGGGAGGAAAACCTTAATTCTGTTGGCAAGGATTTTTGCAATAATTTTGTAAGTAACATTACAGAGAGCTATGGGTCTGAAATGTTTCATGTGTTCATGTGTAGAAAGCTTTGGAATCAGGCAGAGGAGAGTAGAATTGATAGTAGGATTAACCCTGTGAGACCTAAAGGTGTTCAAGATCAGACTATAAACATCCTATTTGATCAGCTCCCAATGGTGTTTATAAAACCAAACATGGAAACCATCCGGCCCAGGGGCTTTAAAACTGTTCATGCTCATAATAGTGTTATCTATATCCTCATGAGAGGGGGGGGGGGCTATTGCACTGGTCAAGAGAGTCACCAGATAGAGTGGGGAAAAGATGCCTAACAGTAAGGTATCTATCAGACGGCTCCTGTCTAAACAGATTACTAAAATACTCAATAGCCAGCTTCATAAGATTCTCCTCACCAATAATAGTGTTACCCTCATCGTCCCTAAGTGAGGTAACTTTCATTTTGGCACATTTAATGAGAACTCTCCTATGAAAATATTTGGTATTCCTATCCCCAAACTGGTGCCAACTTACCCTAGCTTTTTGGAACCAAATGATCTCCTCACAAAAGTGGATAGTTTCCATCTTTTTAGATAAAACAGATTCCAAATTCCTAAGGAAAGGGGATTGACCTTTCTCAAGAGCTCTCTGGATACCAGATATTCTTTGAAGAAGTTTCCTTTTTTGGGCAAACACATTCCCAAACACAGACCTATTCCAAAGGGAAAGTTCCTTAGAGGTAAACTATAGTTTTGGATAAGGGAATCACCCTCCGGCCAGATAGAAGAGATAAAGGAATCATACTCAGGATGGGTAACCCAAGCCACCTGAAGTCTAAAAGGTTTAGGAGAATGGCTTAAAGGAGGATTCTGGAACAGAGAGGATAGAATGGGAGAGTGATCAGAGCCAATTCTAGGGAGAATATGAACACAACTATCTGGGAAGAAATCGAACCAGTCATGAGAAACAATAGATCTATCCAGTTTAACAAAAATAGATTCATTTGTCCAGGAGAACACATTGCCTTTACTAGGAAGATCAATCAAGCTATTAGCACTAAACCAATTAGCAAAAGCTTTACTGCCTCTGTTCATAGATCTAATACCGCCTTTCTTTTCATTAATAGTGATGATCGAGTTGAAATCCCCAGTCAAACACCAGGGCCCAGAAAAATTACTTCTAAGGGAAGTAAGCTCAGACCAAAGAGCTATTCTACTACAGTCATCAGGCTTAGCATACACAAAAGTACAATGAAAGGAAATCTGATTACAAGTAATATAAGTATGAATAAACTGAGCCGTAGAAGACACAATAGAAATAGAGACAGCATTAACCCAAAACAACCATAACCCACCACTGAATCCTCTGGCTTCAACACGGAACTGATGTATAAAACCGAACTTAGAATAGACAACATCAGCTTTATCACCACTGATTCTAGGTTCGCAGACAAAAATAATATTAGGGCAATGGAAATTAACCAGGTTTTTAACATTGGGGAGGAAACTAGGTTTAGCAGCCCCGTAGACATTCCAAGACAGAATTTTCAGATTAGCCATCAAAAATAAACACACAAAAATAACATCAAGATTCAGGATCTGGGGGATCCTTATCCTCAGGACTATCCCTCTGATTCCCTAATTGTGGCTGTGCAGGAGACAAAGTAGAGATGTTAGCAGTCCCAGCAATAACAGAGAAGGAACTAATCAGGGATCTAACCAAGCCTCCAGGATTTGATGGGGACAAGGAGTTATCTGTGGATGAACTATTTGACTTACAAATATTTTTAGAGATAAGAGACTTACAGAGCTCATTCGGAGGGGACAACTGCATCCCCATGAGATGCTCCGGGGTCTCAATTACTCTTTCAGTCTCAAGAGAATCATTAACCTGCATCTGAGAATCAGAACAAGTAACTACCGGGGTCTGCTCCACCATACCTTCACCCACCGTATCCAGAGCTTCAAAACTATTACCCAGGAGAGGTTTATCCTTAACTGTATTGAAAAGAACCGCTTTCTTCACAGTTGAGGTTCCCGGGTTACTAACCATTGGTTTCTTCCCCTTATCAGCAGCAGTCACCTTTGGTTTACCATCCACTTTTGGTTTATCCAACCCCTTAAGTTTATCCAGCTTGTTAGGTCCTCTTTTCCTTCTTGGGGCTTTCATCCAAGGACCAAAAGGGTCATCTTCAGCCATTTCTGCCTCATTCTCTCCCTTCTGTTCTGGCTTTTGCACAACCTTAAAACCCTCCGACTCAGGAATAGAATCCTTGTTATTCAGGGGATAGGCAGGAATCTGATGTCCAAATTTACCACATCTAAAGCATAGGCTATGTATACCCTCATACATAACCCGATGCACTTTGTTCTTGAACCTGAATTTACCAATCAGCGGTTTTGACAAATCAAGTTTAATACACACCCGACCAAAGACAATGCTCCCAAACCTGGAGCGAATTAACCTAACTTTCTGCAGTTTGCCGATCTTGCTACCAATCAAAGTTAAAATGCTCTCCCTAAGATACACAATCTTTAAGTCAGGGAAATTCACCCATACACTCAAATCTTTTAACGTCTCCGATTCAGTATCAAAATCCTTAGAAAATTTCTAAATTGTAAGATAATGATCAGAGATAATCCAAGGTCCTTCGCTCAACACAAAATCTCTATCCTCCTTCTTTTCAAACTTGATGGCAAAATATCCATTACCTAAACCAGAAATTTCGAAGTTGTTCACTAACCTCCATCTTTGCGATAGCCTTTCAAACATGATCTGGATAGGAAAGCTTTTCCCCAGAAGTTTCACGATCACAGCATTTCTCCAAACTTGACTAACTTCACGCTCCAATTCCTTAGATAGTCGGATGACAGGACAAAAAGGTTCTTCCTCCACCAAATTCGTTTCTTCCTCCATATCTTCATCCTCAGACCAATCACTTTCCGACTCAACCACGACTTCTTGGGTAGGAGTCGCATTGAGGATGTCCTTGAAAGATCTACCTTCTTGAAAGCCTGCAGCCAAGCCTCTAGATACAGCGTCCCCAAAAGAAAAATCCTGGTCGGGGTTGTTTCCTCTAGATCGGGGACGTTTCCTCCTGATCGCTGAGTTGCATTCTCCTTCCTCAGCGTTTGCTCGGAACTGAAACAGAGGAGACGCTTCAGGAACTATGCCCTGTTGGTCCGCCATAAAAGCCCCAAAGGGAGGGAGACGAAATCGAGAAACTCAGCCGAGAAAAACAAAAACCCGTAAACGGGTCTTGGAACCCAACGGCCTTCACAAGCAGCGAAAACAGCCTGAATTCGGGATGTAGCAAGTAAGAGCAGGAGCGCCGGTGAATATGGGTGTCGCCGCCCCAGAGATCCACCCAAACCGTCGACAGAGACGAAAATCGGAGACGAAGAGAAGAGAGGAGGGAATCGACGAGTAGTCGAACCCTAGGTTAGAGGAGAGACGACGCGCCACGCGTTCTTTCCCATTTCAAGATAATATATTCCTAAGAGCATAATTATCAATATAGAAACTTATCTAAAATAATAAATAAAAAACATGATTTGTAAATGAGACCCACGATTTTTTCTAATGTGTTATTTAATATTACTAAAAAGAAAACTGTGGTTCTTAAAAAGAGTTTACATTAATAATATATCAATAAATTTTATTTTATTTTTGTTTTAAAAATATAATAACCTCTAATCATAAATAATATATTATTATAAAAATAATTAAAGGTTGATGTTTGTATTCTTACAACAATTAATAAGCATATTGTAACATGATATTTTTTTTGGATCGAGGGATATATTGTAACATGATATGTTAAATAGAATGAGATAATAATTAAGTAATGCATTTTCTAATGTTGCTATAAAGAAAACGTGGCCCTTAAAATAATTTAAGGTCACATGGTTATTTGATGATTGTGCTCTCATGCATCATAAAGGTGGGTAGATAAGCGAGGAGTAAGGCGTATTTCCAACGGTGTTGCTTTAAAGCTAGTGAGTCCCTTCTCCTCGGTCATGTCAAGAGGTACACTCTTCTTAGGGGCAATATCGAAGGTATGGATCAAGGAGGCGAGAACAAAGGCAATCACTTGAAGTGCGTAGAATTTACCAGGGCAACCTCTTCTTCCCATGGAGAAAGAAATTAGCTCAAAGTTATTATGGTACAGATCAATATGGTTTTGGGTGGTGAGGAATCTCTCTGGACGGAAAACAAGTGGATTGTCCCAAACAAGCGGATCTCGGTGGATCTTATGTATATTGATCAACAATAAAGTGCCTGCCGGAATGTTGTAGCCACCAACTACAACATCCGCCATGGACTCATGCGGCACTGGTATTGGTGATGGTGGGTGAAGCCGTAATGTTTCCTTAATTACCGCATGGAGGTAGACTAATTTGTTTAGATCTGATTCGATGTCTAAATTTCTTTCTCTACCGATGTGGGTGTCTAACTCTTGTTGCACTTTATTTAGAGAGTGAGGATTGTTGAGTAGCAAACACAATGCCCAAGTGAGAGTCACAGAAGTCGGATCAGTCGCGGGTAATATCATTGTCAAGCAAGTTGATTTTATGATGGTGTTTATATCCTTGTCGAATGTTTTTGCTTTTGACTTTTCATATGTCTCTATCAATGTATCCATAAAATCCTCTAGTACAGCTCTTTGACCCATTACTCGCGCTGCTTTCCGACGATGGGTTTCAAGCCATGACTCAGCAAAATAGTCCAGTTCTTTCGCAGTCTCCTTCATGAATTTCTCTTGTCCTCCAATGTCTAACCATCTAAGATAAGGGAATATGCATCCGATACCGTAAAAACACCAGCCAAATGGAAATCTCTTACTGCCTTCATCAACCGCTTTCCATCTTCATCCTTCAAGGATTTCCCAACAACCATACGCAGAATAATGCTCATCGCAAGGTTACCAAACCATTCCCTCATCTCCATGGCGATCACTTCTTGACCTCCAACGTTGACCCTTTTACCATATACATTTTTTATAGCTTCCCTTACTTCGTATACCATCAATTGCTTCAACTCTACCACCCGTTGCTTTGACAATAGCTCGAGTGTGGATATTCTGCGCAGCTCACGCCAACAGGGGCCAAAAGGAGAGAATGCAATTACGGTATAATTGTATGATAGAAGTTCCATGGCCAGTATCCTAGGACGGCTAGCTAAATCTCTGTCGTTAGTTACCAAACAATCTTTGACCATCTCCGAGCTGCTGACGACCACGACATGGCGTACTCCAATTCTCATCTTGAAGATTGGGCCGTATTTATCAGCCAGCCTAGCTAACACCTTGTGTGTGGGTTCCGAGTCCCACCCACTGAGTAATGGAAGATGGCCTAGAATTGGCAGAGAGCCTGCGGGCTCTGGTGGTGAAGTTCCGTTGATGAATGGTTTCTTCTGCTTCTTCAACCACCATATTATTAATAATAATCTGTTGGTAAAGTCCAAAAAACTGTTAGTATAGACCTGAAATGCCTACTCCAACGGATACTCTATCTGTTGGCACAAACACCGTCACTGTAGACCTTTACTAACGGATACAACATCCGTCGTAGTTGGTATTAGATCCTATACCAACAGTTTCTAACTATTACTGTAGCTTTTACTAACATATATAATATACTAGAAATATGTGGTATATACCAACACTTTGTTTCTGTTGGTAAAACCAATACAGCATATTTTTTTTTTCCATGCTCACAATGCTCACAAGCTACTATGATACAAGAGCACCACATTTGAGGTCACAAAGAAGAAAGCTTTATTTATAGAAATTTAATGTATCATATATGTTCATCCATACAAAAACTATACCATTTGAACTAGACAAACTGTAAAAGAGTTACAAGTTTCCAATAGGTAGAACTCTACCACTTATTATGTTGCTGTAAAAATATTTCAATTCATACAACTATGTAACAGTATGAACTTTATCATAACTATTGAGCCTTTGTTGAAGGTTATAACTATCTCCCTGATGCATCTGAGCTTGTAGTCTGTCATATAAATAAGAAACCATTCCATTAATCATACAATTGACTGAATGAAGTAATAATGCACTATAAACAGCAAAAAACCAACAAATCCATATATAATAAGAGTACAGCAGCAGCACTTGATCAATTGCCACATTTCACTAATCATGCAGTCCATTCAAATCCATATATAATAAGAGTACATCAGCAGCACTGAGCAATTTGTATCTTGTTGCCACATTTCACTAATCATGCAGTTGACTGAATGAATAAAAATGCACAATAAACAGCAACAAACCAACAAATCCATAGATTATAAGAGTACAGCAGCAGCACTTGAACCTGCTTCCAGAGATGTAATGATAATCCAGTCAAATTTAGTATCTATCAGGAGCAGAACGACATAAGCTGATTAGATTTGCTATTGGCAATTCGAGCTATTAATCATCCAGACAATGAAATACTAACTACTGCAGTGCATATCAATTTCAGACAGAGCAATCAATTTCAGACAATGAAATACTAACTACTGCAGTGCATATCTCATCCATTCAATAACTCAGGCATGCTGGAATAAGCGATCTGAAGGATCATCAGCATGATATGATGCCTAGAAGAAACTTCCTGCTTAATCATCCAGGACAGTAATTAATCATCAACCACTGTCTTAGCTTCAATCAAACAAAAATTAACAAATTAAACTATAATCATTCCAAAGAAGCATAATCAATCAAGCTTCCACGCATGGAATCGACAGTTGTGTGAGCTCCAGACAGTACACCAAAGCCACGAACAGAAATTTTAAGCTACTATAATTCAATCCTATTAGCACACTGCTTAACAATTTTAGACGATGAGTGATCCAGCAGAGCAATCGCACCAGATTTCAGGGTATAGCTTAGCCAGTTCAAAAACAGAATGGAAGAAGGATAGAAAATGTACCTGTCCATTTGAAGTCATAGCTTGTGCATCATCCACTGAGAAATTCGGGCACATTTGTTTGAAAGCAGCTAACAAACAAGTTAACTTGTTCTCTAGTTCAGCTATTCTACTATCAGCAGCACTCTCATTTCTTTGCTCGGAAGGTCCAATATCTTGTGATGCAGAAATCCTTTTTCCAATGCATCTAACACGTCCTTTTTTTTCTGGCCCTTGGTGCTTAGAGTACACATCACCAATCCAGGTATTGTTAGCTTCAGAAACTTATGCGGGATCAATATTCTCCAGGTCAGCTTTCATTGCCTCCTGATCAATAATTGAACAAATAAATTCATAGTTAATAGATATAATAGAATACTACTATTAGAATAAGCAACAACTTTAAGAAATCAAGATTTCATAGATACAATAGAATACTAGTTTTTTTATACCGCTATTTCAGCCGCTTCAGGTGTCGCATAATCTCTCAGCTTTGTGCTATATCGAGTTTTGATATAAATTACAACACGAGAAGGACGTCGGCCATTGTTCAGCAACATCTTTTATATGTAGAGATAAATTATGAAGTCAATATCATTCAAATGAAACATCATCCAACGAAATACTAACTTTCTGGTGAATATACCTACATCTTCATGAACAATTCTAGCAAATGACTTGGTTCCTGCAGCATGTGGCTCCTTTAACTTCTCCTTGTTGACTTTGTTTATCGCACTAATTTTCTTTACATCAAAAGAGCATCCATTTCAAATTAACAAGACACTTACTTACCAACAACATGATAAAGCTGGCATGTATTGTGAAAAAAATTTCAGAATAAACAAATATTGTAATTACTTAATACCTTTGCTTCGTCTGTCAACCAATATCTGATAAGCGACTTCAATTGCCCTTCATTAGCTCGTGCATCATTAAAGTTTTCCACCATTTGCTCCAAAGTCTTACTAGAATAAAAAACTTTCGACTTTAAAGTCTTACTAGAATCCAAATTTATATTCTTTCTTCCCTACAGTATAGAAACTGCAAAAGATAATTGAACGTACTCTCAAACATCTGTGCCTTGTGGGGGTTCCCCAAGGATTAAATCCGCCGGAAAAGCTGGGTAAATTCAGGCAAACTATGGATCTGATGCTGTATCACAAAACATGATATATTAAAAATCATAAGAACATAACTGAACATAAGGAAAAAAAAGGGTAAATTTTTAAACTAGTGGCTATGAACCGTGATCAGAACCAAGCCAACAATGGTTGAAGTCGTTAGCATAACAACAAATTAACTTCAATTGCGATGTTTCCATCAACTCGAATTTAAACCAAAAAAGCCCCCCTAGTATATGTAGAACTGATCTCCTGAGCCCCAATAATTTACAAATAGAAACAATTATTCTTTACCTTTTTGGAATATCGAGATCTTCCCACTGACCAAGTTTGTTCATGACCTTCGCGGTTGCCAGTTGCCCTATGTTTCTGGTATTAAAGCCAGTTTATGCAATAAGACAATGCTTCCTCGTTGTCTTGATGAAACATTATAGAGCAAAGATTTTAGGTAACTATTATTCTAGGCGCATGGCACACATTTCAATGCAAGAATATGCATCTGACATATAGCTCGAGCTACTATACTATAGCTTTTAGAACATGAGCAATTCTATGATCACAAAAGTAGTGTTAAAATTGCACAGATTCAATTAGTGTCAGGGATGCGGAAGGATTGCTTCAAGGCAGGACCCTCGTATTTTCCTTTTTAGAATAACTCGCAAGTCCAAGGGAAGAAAAAAGTACCCTGAAGCCGGATGATTAAGAGAAGCCAAAAACCCCCTGCTTGCATCCATGCTTGAGATAAGCACTCTGAGGAATGGGAAGATGATCAGAAACACAGAAGTAGGGAAAAAAAGGAAAATGAGTAGCAACCCCTTTAGTTCCTTCATTAGGGTAAAAGACAGATTACTTAGCAACGACAAGCTAGTGATTTCATCAATCATAGCTCAAACTGCATCATGATTACAAGAAAGCAATTGATATACCAATACCTGATTTCCCTTTTGACTTTTGAATTTTTCAGGATGCAGCTTACGCTCAGTATGAAAGGCATATGACACTTGTGCATCCATCCCTGTAGAACAGCACATACCAACTATCATTTCAAGACACAACTTAAGCATATCCAGATAAAACAATGTTTGTCAATTTTTGTAAAGATGTTCTCTAACATTAGGTGACTAGTTCTATAAGCCTACAACACAACGTTGGGACATAATACAAGAGCTCTTGATATTTTCCAGAGCAAATTCATGTAACAGTAACTGACTTAAGAGGTCAGGTAAATGAAAAGGTAGCATGGATGAGTACGGCTAGCAAGCATACAATTCAAAGCTGTTGAGAATATGTAACATCACATGCCCTACATCACCATTTCTGTTTACAAATCAGTAAACACTAGCCAAAGATAGTATTTCTTCCAATCTAGAAACAACACAGTAGAGTAATGTCTTACCCATGCTAAAGTAGTTCCAAAATCCACCTTGAAATGTCTGGTTTGTTTCCTATGAATTCCAAGTATATTTTCAAGAGCATCAAGAGCTGTAAGAAGCCAGCTGACCCGAAATACGAAAGTATAGATACAAAACCAGCCACTTATGAACCCAAAGTTTAAATATCTGTCGAACACAATTCGTTGCACTTTCACTAATAGCACATTACTTAGCTACAAATAAGCAAACACATCTTACATCCTCAGCGCAGTCACTTTGGGAGACGTGATGAATTTTATGCAAGGAATTCGGCAACCGGAGTGGTGGTATAGGATCACAATCTCCTACTTTTGGAACTGTCATTTCGATACGGATATGCCAGCTGGATAAAGCAAGGAATAAGGAACCAATTAGGCTATTTGCAGAAAACAACATTTCAAACTAAATAAATAAACCAATACCACAACAATAATAACATTTTTCCACGAAGTAGAGAATGGGAAGGGAAGACTTGGGAACCCAAAGCGGACTGGTGAATACAAAATGAGGATCGTACAAGATCCCGCCAATGCCCAAAAAACTGTGCAAAAAGAGATCATACAAGCACAACCCCTAACCTCGTTCACCCTTGAAACCTAAGCAAATGAGAACACCAAATCTTCCATCATCAATAATGAACTAAAACTGAATGAATGACAGAATTCACACAAAATAAAATCACGAGAGCACTACTGCATCCCACACCCCCTCCCTCTCAAGCACCATAATTCATGAACATCCTACTAAATCTTCCGAAACCCAGCAACTCTTTCACAACAGAACACCATGATACTATGCTACATTATCAGCAAAATCCTTTTTATGTAGCTTTGACATTTGCAGCATTCTTCAACTTCAATTGCAATGTTCTCATATTTTCCATTAGTCAAGATATAATTTGTGACATAATTCTACCTTCACGCACATAAAGCCAGTCCCCAACTTAGTAACCCATCTCAGTCCCCAATTTGTGACATAAAAGATCGTTCATCAAGCTTCAAAGTTTACTCAAAAATCATAATCGTACTTCCTACCACAAAATCCCTAAATTAAACATTCAAAATCCCTTAATGAAACACTCGTGATAATGTATGGTTCTGGCCAAAGCATAACAAGTAGATCTAGTTTCTGGAAAACTAGTTTTCCAGGCCGTGTCTGTAAGTTATTATCACTTTTAAAAATATTGTGTATTATGCAGTGATGAGTATACTGCTTGCCGTGGTTTCATATATGAAGGTTGAGAATAAATGATATGGAAATTCAAAGGAATTCGTTAGTTTAGTTGTAAAAGGGACTGAAGCTACTGTCGTTATCAAAATTTTGAAATCCCTAAATCAAACACTTAAATCCCTAAATCACATCATCGATTTAAATCGGAGATAGCTGAGCTCACGTGGAAAAAGGTAGATTGAAGGAGATAAAGGAGTAGCTTACTTGTGATGTGAAGAAATATTCCAGCGTTCTGCTTGTCGTCAACAGAGTAAATTAATTTCTTCTCCCGACTCGTAGTTCTCCACAGATTTTTTTTTCTTCTATTTTCCCTGATTCTTTCCAAATCTGAGTCACAGCTTTCCTTCTATTTGTTCTCCTGACTCGCAGCTCTCCTCAAAATTTCTGCTCCAGCAAACCCTAGAATCGAAGTGGAGTTCGCTGAAGTTGATTGTTGCAACAATTCCTCAAGCTCCCTGCGCAGGTATGTTTGGAAGATGAGATGAGAAGAGCAGATGGTAGTCAGATGACTCTAGCTTGGAGTTAAACGCCTGGGAGAAGAATCCATCAGAATCGATCAGAGATAGCTAAGCTCACTGGTGATAATGAGTACCGGGAGAAAGAAACCCGCGTACCTTCTTTCTCGCTTTTAAGTTTGTTTTGTTTTACTAGGAAGGGATAAAGGGAAAAGAGGTTATTAGTGACGGTAATAATAATCTGTTAGAATAGACCACCGTGGGTAAATGATAATTTTCTTGTAGCGACCTGTGGCATGACATCCCAAGTTTTGATGAAAAGGAGAACATGTGTTGTTGCACTTGCATGTGTTCTGTTCATGGATGAACGAGTGTATATATAGAGTAATCTTAAATCTATTATTGTATCCTGAATCGCAAAGGCTCAAATTATTGAGAAGAAATTTATAGGGCATCGATAGATAAAATAATCCACTTGTTGTGTGGATAGAGTTTAATGCCGTGTTTGTGCTCGTGGCTTGAAGTGGCACCATATATGCAAAATGAAATAAATTGCCCATGTGGTAAATGCATGCTCATGCAAAATGTAGTGTTCATGTTTTTTTTTGATAATTTGGGCATAAGCCATATATTAAAAATTCCTGGACAACCAGGCGGACGGGTATAACACGGGCCTCATTAAAACCCCCCTAGAAAAAAACCCAGGAAAAAGAGTACCCACCACATCCGAATACACATAAGAGTACAACTAAGCAAAGAAGAGGGAACTACAACGAGATCACCACAAAGTCGAGCAAACATATGCTCACAACACACCCCAATTTCGAACAAAAAAGACCCCCTCAACCTTCTACAAATACTCTTTCAGAGAAACAACTCCTACAAATGCACTACACGACAATGGATGCCTCAACTGTATTTCTTGCAACTGCATGTCATCCACCCAAGTTTGGAAATCTCTCAAACCTCTCGAATGTCGCGAAGCATAAGCCGGCATTCTTTCTGTAGGACTTAGTACTTCATTGAAGTCCCCAATAAACAAACATTCTTGTCGCCAATTTTCCTTGGCTTGGAGAATTTCTTCAAACATTTCCCTTCTCTCTCTAACGTCACAGGGGGCATACAGCACCGTAAATGCATTCATAACGCCTTCTTCCCTAGCTTTCATTACAACCATCAACCATCGCGCCCCTTTTTCTACACCTCGGACCTCTACTTCCTCCTCATCCCACATTACTATTATTCCTCCAGACCTACCCTGACTAGGAACCTCATCCCAAGCTAGACTTGTCTTCTTTTTACCCCAGAAACGAGGGACTTTTAGAGCTGCCGAGCCACTGTGCTGAGTCTCAACAAGCCCAAGAACCGATAATTTCGAATGTCTAATCTCCTCCCTTATCTTCCTTTGCTTATCCTTCGACCCCAATCCTCTTATATTTTGCATTCCTACAATCACCATTCTACCCTCTCACTACTTAGACTGAGGTTGAATTTGGTGTATGATATTAGCCTTAGATAGACTAGGATTTGGAATCTTGCAACCTAACTGTCTCAAAAGATCAATGCACTCCTCGGCTTCTTTTTCGGCATTAACAATTTTGCCTAGATCATCTCTTGCCGGCGCAACCTCCTTAGAATGAGGTAGAGGCGGAGTATTATGAAAAAGTTCTACAATCAAACTAATACCCTCCTTATCTACACCAGGCGAATTGCCTAACCTTATCAGCCGGCTATCAGCACTCTTGTCGATAGAGTGTCCCCCTACTGCAGCTTGATCCACCCCTGGCGTGGCTACAGCGTCGCCGGCACTTTGGTCCGAAATGGCTCGCTCCTGGTCAGCGCAGCCGACGTCAGACTGCCTCTGCATGGGAGACCGACATCGTGAATTTTCCGAGCCGCTCACGTACGTCTCCTGTCCGCGCGCCCCTCCTATAGTAGAACCCGCTCCTCTATCTATAAAATTTCTCGCCTTTAAAACTGCAGAGTGACGTTCCACCTCTTCCATAAAAGTAGCTTTATTATTATAAGCACTCCCAGACATTAACACACGCGGGCATTCACCAGAGGGGAACTTATTCTCCAACCTAGCATCCTGATTAATCGCAAGGTCCACCACGTGGCCCCCTCTGCGAGATTCACTGCCACAACTCCTCCCCTGATTTTCCAAACTTCCAGGAGACAGAGCATGCACCGCTCCACTCCCAAATTCTTCCCGATTAATATTCTTCTCCCTTCGGAACCGTTCACTCACATTATCACCTTGAGACCGTTGTAAAATTCTAAATGAGGCAGAATTAAATTCCCTCTCCTCTCCCGAATTCAACGGGGCTTTATTATGTGGACTGGAGCTAGCAGTTTCACCTTCTCCCTCCTTAATGTTGTAGTTACCCGTACCGGCCCTTTGACTTGACCCATTTTCCTGTTCAAAATTTGCAATTTGAAGTATGCTCTGTGACTGATCAACTTCCGTTCCCGGAGATGGCTTCTCCGCAACTTCAACCAGGCTTACCGGAAAACTGTGGCCCTCAACATTCACCATGATTTTCCAATTGATTAACTGGAGTGTAGATGTCTCAATCTGTAGGCGAATCTCTGCATTTTCTACATATTGCCCATCTTCCTCTTCAATTTTAATGACCTCGCCCACCGTTTGGGCTATCTTACAAACATTCCGATTGCTCCATGCATGTAGCGGGATGCCTCTCACCACAATCCACGTTCGTCGTTTCTCTACCTGATCAGCTATATTCCATTTACGGATTTCAATGCCTTCTTGGACCTTAGCCTTTTCTCGCGCTTGCTTAACCACTTCCTCCGCTTCATAAGTCGTATCGAATACCATGAGGAACTTCTTCCCTGAGAAAGCAAGTAATCCACTCATCTTCGGCCATCTATTCTGTAAAAAATCCATTGCTTCTTTTGGCGTCCTAACGTCTGGGAAGGTGATCACTGCGCACTTCTTCAGGCACTCCCTCATTCCCTCATCATGCTTAACGTCCACCGACAACCTGGCTACCGCATGTCCCTTTTCATTCCACTTCCTCCGCGTTTCTCTCCAAACGTACTGGCGTGGCCCTACTCCATCGTTGAGCCTGCTTTGCGGCCTCTCCTTATCTGCCTTGTTCCTTCTCACTTTACTTCCTTGGAACTCCATCCTCGCCCAAAGTTTGTCTCCATTCACATTCCATCCCCGAATACCCTCTATCAAAGACCTCGCATCTTCAACATGGTCGACATCCACAAACGCGCATGCGTTACGGTTCGACTTTCGTGATTTTCTGCTGATGTAAATCCTTCTCCAGTTGACGAATCTCCCTACTATTCTTCCAAGTTGAAACCTGGAAACTTCCCTGCGAATATTGTCAATAAAAACCGTAGAAGTGGGGACTTTTCTCCATCTTCTCTCCGTTAGACCATCCCTCTTGGTCTGCGATCCTCCCTTAGCGTCAACCTGGTTCGGCTCTCTCCTCCGCCATATCTCGGGCTTCCCTGTTCGCAGCGAGATTCTGGAGTTGTTCCGAAGCCCCTGCTCTCCCAGCCGCCTGCTCCTATTCGCAAAGATCCCAGATCCTGTGCGCTTGCGAATTCTCCGCACCGGACTGCCTTCTCTCCTGACGGCGTTGTTTCTCCTCCTCTCCGAGATCGGTTGCCACGCACGTCGCCGGTGATTAGAATACCAGCCCATCACGTTTGAAGATGATGAAAAGTAAAAAGGGCGATCCCATATTCTGGTGTAGGTTAGATTTTGTGATATTCTGGTGTTGCTTGCAAAATGTAGTGTTCGTGTGTATTAAATGCACAAATATATCTCATCCATTAGAATTTATCATGCATTATTTTTTGATTAAAAGTTAGTACTAAGTTGACAAAATATCTCGTAACTGTACCAATCAAGACAGCTTAATAGTAGAACTTAACCTAAATTTAGTTCAATAATAACCAAATTATCTGCGGAGCTGGTAAGTTGGCACCTATTTTGTCTAGTGGTTTATTATTTTGTAAAATTTTAAAATATTGTATTTTATTATATATGTCCAAATTACATAAATTTTATATCATTATTCATCATTTTCATGCTCTTCAAAATAAGACTAAACATGAATATGTTTTGATAAATTTTAAATTTTTCATTTTTTGTATGTAAATATTTTTTAATATTAATTGTAAATCTTAAGTTTAAGAAAAGTGAATCAAAGATTGTTAAAAAGTGAATCAAAGGTTGTTAAAAAGTGAATCAGAGAGTTGCTTAAAAGTGAATAAGAGGTTTAAAAAAAGTGAATCTCATAAATAGAGATTGTTTAACTAAAGTGATTCTGATTGTTTGACTATTGTGAATTAGGGGTTTAGAAAAGTGAATCAAAAGTTTTTAAAAAGTGAATCACTAGTTGTTACAAAGTGAATCAAAGTAATAAGAGTGAATCTCGTAATCATAGATTGTTTAACTAAAGTGATTAAGAGGTTTAAGAAATGTGAATCAGAGGTTTTTATAAAGTGAATCATGTTTTAAGAAAAGTGAATCAGAGGTTTAAGAAAAGTGATTCTCGTAAATAGAGATTGTTTTAACTAAAGTGAATAAAAGGTTTAAGAAAAGTAAATTAGAGGTTTAAGAAAAGTGAATCAAAGGTTTTTTAAAGGTGAATCAAAGGTTTACGAAAAGTGAATATTTTGTTTTAATACTAGTAAAAGTTAATCCTAGCACAAACTTGAATCCTTTGTGTTTTTTAAAAGTGAATCTAAACCCTGCACTACAAACCATAAAAATGCCTTCAACGTTTTTAGCTTTCCTAGGGCGGGTTTTAGGGTATTTGGGGGGTAGGGTTATCTTTTTGGTATTAGTTCTACACTTTATATTGTCGTTACTGACTCGACAGGTTTTTTAGGGTTTGTGGTGCAGGGTTTATGGTCTACCTGCACTACAAACCATAAAAATACCTTCAACATTTTTAACTTTCTTAGGGTGGTTTTTAGAGTGTTTGGGGTTATGATTCATTTTGTTAATGAATAAGGTTCATTTTATTATTAAAGAATATTCATTTTGCTAATGAATAAGATTCAATTAAAAAATACCTAATATATACTCATTCAAAAATATAAAATTTTAAGTTCATCAAAATATATCCATGATGCATCTTGTTTTGAAGAGCACAAAAAATGATGAACAATGGTATAATTTTTATTATTATTGCACTTTTATTTTGTAAGTTATAACATTTTGAAAAAAAATACAAATTCTTTTTCCTAACCAATTCAGCCCCCTCCCCTGCGCGTGTGTAGTTTTCTCTCTTTTTATTTCTTCTATTGTTTTTATCCAATCTCTTGTTGACACATGGGACTCTCCATGTTCTAATGTGGCTCCAGCTCCATGCTCTCCATCTTGATTATCTGAAATCGAATTAATCGATAACAGAATTTTTCCGTTCTTTTGTCGGATGAAACATGTAGCTGATGTCAGTTATGAACTGAAATTAAAAAAAGTAGAGAGAAAAAATAGTTGATATGATAATTGATGTATGTGATATACAGAGAGAATAAACTAGCTGATCAAATAAACTCGTTAGATAAGGTAATAAAAGAATGGGACCTTAGTTGCTGTTAAACTTAATAAACTCGGTTTACTGGAATTTAAAAAAATATAATTTTTATTAATATTTATATATTCTCTTTAATAACTGAAAACCAAACTGAAATAAAATTTAGTAAACCAAAATCTAATATAAAAAAACGGTGAAAAAAACCAAAAAAAAAATTGGTTATAACCAAATTGACCGAATATGGACACCCCTATATACTACTTCACATTTCATTTAATTAATTTATAATTTAATAATTATTTTTTATCTCCAAGTTTTAGATTTTAATATCTTTAATGGTGTTTATACTGAAGTTTTGTAATGATTTTCAAAGAAACTTTTCAACAACCAAATTAAAAGCAACCCTTTCATAAACATATTACTAATTTTAATATAGCACGTTTTCGAGTGAAAAGTAGACCTTTAATTACAATGAACATTTATAAATTGACCGGAATAATTAAAGTGTTTTATCATTTGGAAATCAACATCTTTTGATGAATGGTATACTATCAAATGAAAATTATAAAATTATTCACTAAAATGTTTAAATATATAACTAAATGTGTAAATTTGAAAATTTGAAGACATAAGGAAAAATTGCTCTTTCAAGAGGGGAGAGCCTAATGAAGTATCTCTTTTGTTTTTGAGGGCGTTAGCTCAAATGTCGAGTTTTCATCATTGCACCATCTTCATCATTATCTTTTGTATGTGGATTATTAACTTGTCTTTTTCCAGGCAAATTCTTGCCTACAGGTGATTAGGTGATTGTAGCCAAGATAGAGTATTAAAATCAAATTAATGAAAGTGAGGAGAGTAAGCGAAGGGAGCAGCAAATCGAGATATTTAAAGTTATCAAAATAATTTTTTAAAGTTATTAAAATATTTATGATTGGTCTTGTTTTAAAGAGGTTGAAATTAGTTGAAGAATGATATTTATTTTAATATTTTCGACTTATATATTAAAAATTACAACAAATTTTAAGTTTTATGATAAAAAAAAAAAAAAAGTGGACTACTCTCTAGATGTAGCTAAGTGACTTGTAGCCAAGACATGTCGTTCCCCAAAATCCCTTCTCATTTATATTCAGTATACTATTTTGTCAATTATTGGTATTGTTATGACGAAAATAATCCTTGTGGACAATCTGGGATCAATCACACCATCCGAAGCTAAAGAGCTAATAGGAGCGTCGTTGGAAGGTAGAAATTTTAGGAGATTGATGAAAAGTTTTGGGACCAGCCACGAATATCTTCCTGTCGTATTCGAGCTAAATGAAGCAGAGATCAAGCATCCCTATTTCTCCAATTTGTTGGTTGACAGAAGCGCCGCATGTGGCACAAGATCACCGTTCCAGTCTTTCTCAACCAACGTGCTCTTCATCTGGCACAAGCTCTCAAATGTTTGTTTTCACGGTTTACAGATTACTGCTCCCGTGGAAGTTGGCCATGAAGGATAGGTTCATCTCGCTAATAAGGAAGCAGTAGATGATGTTGTTTAAAGGATGGGAGAAGGGATACGCTACTCTCGCTGGTGAATAGGAGTTGGCAGGTTGGCTTCATTAGGTATACTTCAGTTCGAAGTGAACTTGCAAAGACTAATAGAGCTTGTTGTTCGAAGTGAAAGGCAATATACGAGGACTACCTCCTCTCTCTGACTTGGAAGGTGAAGAAGAGCATCAAGCCTGTAGCTTGAAATACAAGATGCAATGGCAACTCAACGCAGCACAGATGTATCGAAGAGTTACTCTCGACGCTAGTAGCATCTTAGTGACCGGCTAGCAGAGGTTAAGTTTTGAACATGATGGAGTGCGAAATGGAATTATTAGGAGTGGCCTTGGTGATGTCATCGACAAAGAAACCCACAAGGATCTGCCGCCTTTCCTAGATAAGCCCGATGCTTTATCTTTAGTTAGTTACTTAGGTTTTTTGCATGTCCGGTTTGGGGGAGAGGAACTTCACCGTTGCGCTGAAGGAAACACTAATACGGAGGACTTGAATGGGTTGATTGGGTATGCGGTGGAAGGTGGCGAGTTCCATCCGATAGTTCATACCTGGGTACGGGTGAAAGAAATTCTTCCACCCAAGAGGTTTCGGTAGCGGTAGAAGATGGGATTATTCTTTGGTCTTCGCTTGGACGAGCCAGAGGTCAACGCCAGAGGAACTCTTTGGTGACCGATGGAGTGGTTTTGTCCACCAACTGTAGACTGTCGGTGCATTGCACACTCCTGGTGAAACAAATGGAAAGTATGTCTCTGCAACGTGGAAATCTATGTGGGGGTGTTAAAAAAAACCGTAACCGTATAATCGATACCGAAACCGGGAAAATCGTACCGAAAATTTGGTTAACTATACCGATTTTCCGGTTTCGGTTAACTGACCAATTAAATAAGCCGGTTACGGTTACGGTTTCGGTTATCAGATTTAGTCCAACCGGTTAACCTGATTAACCGTTTAACTATTTATAAATTAAAAAAAATTAGATTTTCTAAAAGTCTTTATACACTTTCCTTTCTTTCTTTCCTACTTCTAACCCTTACATTTTGTGTTAGATAAATAATTTTTGAATTATAAGATATGGAAATCGATAAAGGTTATAGTTATCTTACAATTAATATTTTGTATCATTACTATAATATTTTCTATAAAGCTTATAGGAATGAAGGAGCTCACAGCGGAGCTACTTATAATAACAATTGATGAGTCTCTCGACTTTTCAAGTGATTGGTGAAACTTGGTTGGTATTTGTTAACAATACTTAGTTGTTGTAAGTTAATGGTAAAGTTTAGTTGTTTTTATGTAATGACAAAATTTAGATATGATGTAAAGAGAAACTAAGATGGCTTTCTGCAATAATAAAACTTATGATGTAACGGAAAATTTTATGATTTTGATTATAAGTTGTAATCTAAAATAGTACATTTTTTTCCTTTATCCGGTTAATGGTTAACCGGAAAAACCGTACCGAAACCGACGGTTAACTAAACCCGGTTAACCGTTTCTAAATGAAGCAGTTACAGTTATTAATATTGACTAACCGCCAAATGCGGTTAACCGGTTATGAACACCCTTAAATGTCATAATTTAACATGCATGATGATTACTACAGCTATGACTTGGGACCCATGAGGCAACTTTCGGGGACTCCGAGGGTTGATAGAACGGGCACTAGGTCGACTGCAGCTAAGATAAAAGCACTTCTGACAGTCACTCTATGACCTTTTACTCTTGTTCATCCAGGTCTCATGTGTCTTCTTTCTATAATAATGTTAGTGGTCCTGTGCACGTTTCACTCTCCTAGTTAATTGGTTGAACTATGTTAATCATAAGTACTTAGTTAGTGTTTTGAGGGTACAGTCGGAGACCATATTGAAAATAGCTTGGGCTAAGTTTTTTGAATAAATGGATATGTATATATTAATTAAGAAGTAATAGAAGTGTTAGATACATGGAAGTCCCATATATCTGATACAAAGAGAGTTAATTAACCCAACCCTAGTTATGAAACAAAAATAGCATAGCGCTAATTAATAACTATCCCGTCAAGGGAAAAAAGGAGTCCAAAAGAAAAGGGCAGTACAACTTAATACAAGATAAAAGCTTCTAGGAGCAGAGCACCCTGTCTAGCCAGCCGAAATCTGCGATGGAACGATTCATTTTAGTACAAATGGTGGCTTTAGTTGCCGCTTTGATGTCAGCAATAATGCTCTTGGGATCTCTGGATTGGTTGGCCATGGCTCGCTTGCACCTTTCAATCCAGATATGGTAGACAACGTTGGCTACTGCCGCTCTCTTCACCAGATCCACCGGTCGATGCCTCTTGCAATAGCGAATAGTCCAGGTTGCGCAGCTACGAAGACTTCTCCGGTAGGTGGGGATCCCCAGCCAGTCGCAGATCGCCCGCCAGATCCTATAAGAGTACTTGCATTGGAAAAATAGGTGGTTGCTTGTCTCTTGAGCAATGCTCACAGAGCCAGCAGGTTGGATGTTAGTGCGCCTTATGGTTGTACTCCTCGTTTGGAACTTGGAATGTCCTCTGTTTGGTGTCCTAACGTTGAATATGAATAAAAGTTATGCACTTCTTTGGAAAAAAATTTTGAAGACATAATTTCAAAAATATAAAGTGTACAATTTTGCAACAAAAAATTATTTAAACGCTAAAAGTGTACATCGTTAAAAAAAGAAGCAAAGTTGTCTAACTTGGAAGTCTACATTTGGAGATTAATATAAAAATAAATGTAGATACTTTTACTGAATTTATATATTTTAAAATTAAAGCATAGATTCCATCTAAAAGTGTACATGTTTTCAATAAACCTATATAGTACGGGTGAACACTTGGATGATTTAGTTATCCCAAATCTAAAATTATAAAAAAAAATTAAATTAGATTTTAGATTATTGGATTTAAAACCGAATTATCCCAAATTTAATTATAACCGAATGATCCATTATCTAAAATGTCTAAAAGAAAAAAAATTAAGAATTAAAGTGCGATTAGAGAAATCTAGAACTTCTATTTTGATAGTCGCCAGAGAGAAGAATATACGTCACTATATTATCTGTGTTGGCTCTTCAATCACTTAGGGTGCGTTCGGCATGCTCAAAATGAGCATAAATGGACAGCATATGCTGTTTTGGACTCCTTTATTTGTTTTTGCTGTTCAGCTAAAACAACATAAATGTCAGCATAAATGTCAACATAAATGACAACATAAATGTTAGCATAAATGCCCGCAGCAAATACTACTTTTTCGTTTCCGTGCTTTCACTTCCGTTTCTTTACTCACTTCATAATATAATTACTATGACTATTGATTTAAAAAAATTACAAGTTACTTTATTTGTTACAAATTACATAATGCTTCAAATAATTTATAAAAAATAGTACTACTTCTTTAGCCAAATTTCAAAAAAAAAACCCACATTTTATAATACAAATCTACAATATATTATTTGTAATAGCACGCATATTAATAAAATTTAAAAAACCAATAAATATACTCACTTGTTGATATATAAATTAAAATATTTAAATAGTATATAAAAATATGAATGTATATAAATTTATTAACATACAAAGTTATAAAAATATTATATATTATTAAAAGTTACAATTTCACTAAATAAATTCACATAACATTATCAGAAAATTTGAAACGCTTGTTTTACTTTTTTATGCTTTTATATTTGTAAGAATTATAAAATTTAGATAATAAAAATATATTGTTTAGAAGTTACAAGTTTTGGTTAAATAATAAAAATAAAAATTTTATTGGTTATATAAATATTTTTATTTTCTTTGGTTTCTCAAGTTTTTTACTGTAAATTAAATACTCATAATAATATATTGTTTGTGAATTTTTCTATTTATTTATACTAACAAAATATAGTTATGTAATGTAATATAATAAATTGTAATTGTAATACGAAAACGGTAAACGCATTACATATAACTAACTTAACCAAACATGCTGCATATATGCCGCACTGCCAAACAACAGTTTTCAAAACAGTTACATTTATGCCAGCACATTCCTGCCAGCAAATATGCTGCATTTATGCTAGTGCATTCCTGCTGTCAAATATGTTGCATTTATGCTGCCAAAACAGCCATGTCGAACAGAGCTAGAGGCGCAGAAAACACAAGAAATGAATGAAAAAGAGAGACGCTGAGAGAAAGAGTAGGAACATGTTGATGTTTTGGAAAGAGTGACAAAAATGTTATAAAAGAAAAATGGTGAAGATTAGAAAGAGTGGTTTAGGGTTCGGATAAAGAAAGGGGAAGTAAATGAGAGAATTTCATATTCACTTGTATTATTGTTTGTATCCGTATATTGTCCAAGAGGTATATATATGTCTATATATAGAAGAGACGGGTCAAGGGTCTGCGAAATATTGAACTCCGCATAAGGAAAGAAAACATCATTCTCCCTATACAACAAATGTGACATATAAACTCAAGGAAACAATTGATAATAAATGTGATATTTGACTTATAAAAAAAGAGTAACTTCTAAGCATGTTTTGAACAACAAATGAAGATATGGTTAAGTTCTAAACTTGAACTAACCATAAGAATAATTATAAGTCATAAAAATAAGGTTTTTATCTTAGAATTTTCAAGCTCTTCCCAAGGGATTTTCGGCCCTAATTTTCAGAGTTATTAAGTTGCTAAACCTACTCCAAATACAAGCCAAAGTGGCGGATTAAATAGCACAAGAACAAGGCTAGAAAACCTACTCTTTAAAAACACCTAAAATGGTGTTTTAAGGTTGGATTCGGCTAAACCTTGAAGATCTTGATATATCAACTGATCAAGTATGTAAAGGAGGAAAAAAATAAGCTTAGGGATCCAAAGAAATCAACCCAATTCGGCCATGACAACAACTAGGGAAGAAAATGGTTTTTGTGAAATTTCCTTACCTTAAACTTCTTAGAGGTTACCTTTGGTAAATCTTTGACTTAGGCACGACCTTCCCAGACCAAATGATTTTTGATTTCGAACCTAAGTCATGGAGAAGTTAAATTTGAACTCCAAGGTAATTAACTTGTGAATTACCTTGGAAAAGGAGGTAAAACAAGACTAATTTGACTAAGTAATGAGGTTTTCTTACCAATTGAGTTCTTACCTCTGAATATCCCTTCAATGGCGTGAAGAAAGGGAGGGAGAAGGCTGGAGCTCGGCAGCCTTGGAAGGAAATGAGTGAAGATGGCTCATTATGTATTAAAAATGGGAAAGTTGTTAATTTCTTAGTTAATTAGGTGGGGCATTAGGATAATGGCATTTGAGTGGGAAAATAATTCAGGTTGAGTGCTCCATTAGGGGCTGGAGGCGCAGCAATCAAACAAGACAGCTGGTAGTGGGCTGAATACTTTAATGTAAAGGTAATCCCTTGTAAAAAGGTATTTTACTATATTTTTTCGTACCTAAAAACGACCTTCTTTGTCCCAATGAGTCATCCTTGTTTATTATTGCATAATATGGTCAATTTATGACCGTTTGATGTCACAATTTCATAGCCCCCTAAAATGACAAAGGGAAGAAGTGGCAAAGTTAGGTAAAGTAAAGGTGTTTATTTTATTCTTAGTGGAGCACTTGCTCCTAGTGGAATTTCAGTGGAACATTAATGCTGAACTCAGGTCTCATGGTGGGTTATGGGCGGCAATGACTCATGGAGACAAGGGAAGTGGACAATGATGACTAGTGAGTGTGTTAAGTTAGGTAAAGTGATAAAAACAAGGAATTTTTAATAGCAAAATCGGCAGCCTTGGATGAGGTGTTCCCACCTTGTCTTTGTTTGATTAATACAGTCAACACATGTCCATTTTATGACATAAATTCGTGGCTCATTAAAAACTATGAGGTAAGAGTGTAAAACGCGTTTCCGAGACACTGTTTTGTGCTCCGGGGCATTTTTGTCCAAGATGAAAATTAATTTGTTCCAACCAGTTATAAGTGTTACTTGACCTTATTTATGGTCAATATAAACATTCTAAGGTGTTACATTGGATTACATTGGGTTATCTAGGCCCGTAACTCATTCCCGGGACTTTCAGGTCGTTTCCGGGTTGAAACGGTGCTCTAAGAATTTCTCCCGAGCACTTTGTGTATTTTTGCAAAACCAGATCAAGCGTTCTCTTTATAATGATGAATAATGATGGTAGGAACTCTAAGAATGAATTATATAGGAGTTTGTGCCACTTCGGCACCTCTCCGAGGCATTCCCGGGCGTTTTTAGGGTTTATGGGGCCCACAACGGTTCCTCCTAGCACTTTGCGTTTAATTGAGAATTTGGCATGAGAACTTCATCTTATATGTTTAATAAAGTGTTATGGTTCATTTGGAATGAAGTGTAATGATTTATTTCATCTTATAAAGCATTTCCGGGTGTTTCTAAGGCTTTTCGGGCCTTAAGGGAGGTGTGTCGACTCTCCCGGGCCTTTTGCATTTTTACTCAGTTCTAGATGAGTTCATATGTTTTAAGGGTCATATAACTATCCTTAATTGACTTGGTATGAGTTTTATAGTTTATATATCATGGTTAGCTTAAGGTCCGGCTTAGCGCACGGTTTTGACCTTAAGGCGTTTTTGGCGCGTTTTTGGCTTCGATGGCCTTCAATTCCCTTCTAGGGTTTGAATCCTCTTAAATATCCTTTATCACTATTATCAGCTTTGTTTAATGTCTTAGGGTTTCATAATCCCCCAAATTAATATTTATTTCCCATTATTTTATTATTTAATGGTTAGGGATATTTCAGCGAGGAAATAGGTTCGTCTATGAATAGAGATGGATTAGAGACTTAAATTTTTGTCTATAATATCAAAACTTAGAATAAAATATTTTGTTGATGTTGGTATGGAATAATTAGTCATACCTTAACCATGTCACTAAAATTACTAATCATCAATAATGTTAGATGTTGGTAATCACAGGCTAGAGTGTAACCTGCAGATTTAGGTTGGGGTTACTTCTCTCTATGATTGAGATGGTGGTTAGAATGTGATAACAAGTAGCAAATACTCACCAAGATTTACATGGTTTGGTCTTGAATGACCTAGTCCACAGGGGGTTTGACAGAGGTTTTCTTAGTAGAATAAGTGAGTACAAGTGGAGGGAGAATGCATATTTTAGAAGTTCGTCGCTTATCTCCTATGTCGTGTATTGTTTAATAAATGTGACATTGATTGCTATTTATAAGGAAGCTGATAAGGAATATGGTGAGCTCTCTTAGCTTGCCGCCTTTTTTTGCTAGCCGATTTGATGACATCATGCCTAAGATGGAACTTCCTCGCTCTGCTTCGGTTGCTCATCCTTAATTGCGGAAAGAACACTTGCTGTCTTGAGGCATTAATGGTAGGTCAGAGAGACGTGTAAGTTGGTAACCATGGATGCCTAAGACAATAATGGGGTTGTGTGATGAGACTGATTGGATAGATCATCAGAGGGGTGTGTACTGAGTCATGAGTGCTCTCTTCATGGTGAAGGGAGCCAATCGAGGTTTTTGTCGGCAATGTCTAGCTATCTTTGCCCGGCTTCGAGGTAGGGCGAAGCCTGCTTTCTGGTTTTGCTGCCTGCTAGCCGGGGTATTCCCCGACCAAGGTCCTTGTACCTCGATCGTTGGTTTGTCACCCGGGTACGTGTGATTATAAAAGGGAAACGTGATTAGTGCTCTTAATAGTATGGTTAAGGTATAAGTAATTATACCATACCAACACTAATCTACCATGTATCGCTTTTGGAGTTTCACTAGAGAAGTAGACTAAAGTTTTTTGGATATTGAAAGAAAAATTTAAGACAATGAAAATGAAAGGTTGAGGGGTTTTACCCGGATAGTTGTTGCGTAAAATATAAATGAATATGGCTTGATAACTAATGGCCAGTGAACCTATTCGCGTAGTCCAATATGTTTGTATCCACAAGAACTTCACAACTATCTAACTAATGATAAATTTAGAAATGTGCATACATATATACAAAAGTGCATACATGTAAATTTGTTTGGGGTTTTGGTTTGATAAATGGAAAAATTAAAGGAAACCAATAAAACGAAACTACTAATCTAGGATAGATGTACCCTGGGATGGATCTTTGCACCGATCGCCCCTTTATTGATTGTCGATTCTTGAACATACATCTAAACAACGGGAACACTTAATTAACTAGGAACCAAACGTTGGTTTACCAATCCTAACCAAATTTGATGAGTACTATTGAAGGAAAATACTATAAATAGTAAAGACCTAAGCTAACACTAGGCAAATGCACCCAATTTGTTGTAGTACAATAAGTGTCGTATCCACAAGGAAATCGGTTTCTAATTCTTGAGCTTCGGTATCCTAGTAATTGCCATAAAGAATAGTAAATGGGGGTTTAGCCAAAGACAAGATTGGTTGTTCATAATTCACAAACAAAACAGTAAAAGTAATAAACAAAAGTGATTTAGATGGAAAGTATGGAAGTGTACTCTAGGATAGTGGATATCACCTAAATTTCCAAATTACACTCATAAACACACCTCATTGTAGTTGTCTATTAGAGCTAAAAAAAATTCCCAAATCTTTGAGCAATAAAATCTTACCTAATTAATCACACCCTATAATTCAAAGAGGGCTACAGTCACTAGATAGCATTAAGTTCAACCTCCTAACAATAGCCCTAAAATTCTACTTCCCTAATTCTAGAGCATTGAAAGTTAGGGTTTATCCTCAAATTCCAATTTCTAGCTCAAACTCTGATTTTGCTAGAAATTGCAATAAATGCCATGAGTGAACAATCAAAGATATTAATGAAGCATTAATGGAGATAAAACAACTATTATAAATGAGGCAAATTTTTACAAGCTACATTGGAGCATTCAAGGTGCAAATCTCATCCTAAAGCACACTTAAAGACTACTCAAGCATGGAGAAGAGAAAAACAATAAAGGAGTAAGAAGAATCCATTGATGGAGGTTGGAATCATGGAGAAGGTGAGCTCTTTCTTCTCTTCATTCTCTTCTTCTTCTTTGGCTCTTCAAAATTGCCTCTCTCTCATCTTTTGAGTTGAAGTTAGGTGGAGTGTAAAGTGAGGAAGTGGGTCTCATTTTCCCATTTTGAAACAATAGTTCTAGGCAATCTTTCGTTCCGACTAACCCACGTGGGTAGGTCCTGTGGGTTGGTCACCCTCAGAAGAAGCCAGACACGTGCTCAACTTAACTCCGACCGACCCACGTGGGTCGGTCGCCTTAGGTCGGTCCATTCTAGAAGGTTGGGGAAGACTTTGATCGACCCAGGTGGGTCGGTCCTTCTGGGTCGATCTGTTTCAGAAGCTTTGGGACGAGCACGACCAACCCACTTGGGTCGGTCGCCTCTTGAAGGGCTTTTTTCCACTGAAAACTTCCCGAACTGCTTCGTCATTCTTGATCTACTTCCCACAATGTTGAATCTTGGCCAAAGCATCTCTTTAGCCTAAAAAACATGCTCAAATAAGCTTTTACCAAAATTATAGCCAAAATTGTATAAGTTCACCTATAATAACAAAATGCACTATAAAGTGATGAAATAGGTCTACAGTTGCATGAAATGAAGGTGAATAAAGATCTTATAATTATATTATTTCACCACTTATCAACTCCCCCTCACTTATCTATTTGCTTGTCCTCAGGCAAAACTAGGAACCACATTAAGGATGAATATTTAAAGGAAGAAACTGTTCAAATGAATTCTTGGATAATAGTGCAAAAAGGTGGAAACACTCATGAGGAGTGCACACCAACCTATAATGGTGACATTGGTGTGCTTAGGGCAAATAAAAAGATGGACTTTCAAGTTATAATCTAGAGTGCTTCAAAGTTCTTAAAGATTATGGAACTTGGGATCTTTTACCATGGCCAACTTTGCTGACGAAGATGCCATTGATGAGGTCGCGTTGAGAGTAGCCCAACGCCAGGTCTGGGTTAGTGGTGGTCCTCCTAGCATTTCGGCATGGTCGATTGTTCATTTTTCTGAAACGGAAAAGTAACACAAAAGAAACACAAAAGAAAGAAAATGACAAATAGAGAAAGTTAAATATAGATACTAGAAGAGAATGCAATAAGTGCTTACACAAATTATCAAAAAGAGCAATGGAGAGAAAAGGACGACACATTTCTATGAAAAATTTGGCATACTCTCCCGTTTTTCTTCTCTTTCTTGGTTCTAAGAACCTCCACAATTACACCATAAATGTTGTCATTCAGTTATTCCAGCACACCAATAACCATTTCACCCCATAAGTTTTAAGCTCACCAAGCATATAAACAATTTACCAAGTTTTCACATTTTAGGCCACCACACATTTCAACCACATTAGTGCACTAACTTAGGCAATTCAGACTCAATTGAGCACACTAATCATCTAGCAACACCCACAATTCAATAGCATGAATTTAAACATAATTGAATTATGCTAAACAAAGTTTTATTCAATTTAAGGCCTTGATCACAAAATTATGCTAAATACCACAAAACTCCCACTTTTTTTCTCCACGATTTCCACAAAAACCCTAGAATCAACATTCATGAGTACTCCAATTTTGCAAAATTTACAAATTTCAGCCTAAGGCCCTGTTTGGTTCGCACTTAATTTAGTCAAAGTGTAAATTTTATAAAACTCCACCAAATTGACAAAGTAGTAGTAGAATAACATACCTTGATGTTTGGATGAAGAATTGAAGCAAAAATTTAAGGATTTGAGTGAAAAATAAGAGAAATTTAGATTTGGAGGGAAAATGGGATTTTAGGGATTTTAGTGGGTTTGTGGGGTTGTTGGTGGCTGCTGGTGTTGGCGCTGGTGTCGGTAGTAGGCGTAGTCGATCGGTGGCGGAGACGGAGGTGCGGCGGTCGTCGGAGCTTGGCTGAATTGCGCAGGCGCGAAGAAGAGAATTGGGGGGGGGGGGGCGCTGGTGACCAGGTTTCTGGGCAGGCTTTGGTCGAGGTGGTAAAGGAGAAAGAAGAGGGAAAAAATAGAATAAGAGAAAAACACATCGTTTTTTGCCCCTTTTTTTTCAAAAATTTTGTCCCGACCAACCCACCTGAGTCCCCCATGGGTCGGTCGGTTCCAGTATGTCCGAAATTTCAAAAATTCGTCCTGCCCGACCCACCTGGGTCGGTCGATTCTAGTAGGGTCAAAATCAGTGTATGGGTAGGTCCAATGGGTCGATCGATTCCATTAGGTTTTTGATTGACCCACCTGGGTTGGTCCTATGAGTCGGTTGACCAAATTCTCTCCTTATCAATGTTTTTTCCTTTACCAAAACACTTATTGATACCCACAAAGCAGAAAAACACCACAAACAGATAGAAACAAGCATAATAAGAACTCAGAACAAGCAAAAATAAATAACATAACTACAATACTAAAATGATGCAAAGGAGATGGAAAGAAATCCGGGTTGCCTCCTGGAAAACCACCCTTCTTTTTAATGTCTTTGGCTAGAACATAGTGAGATTTAGATCAAACCTGATGATTAGTGTAAAATTGATATGGCTTTATAGGTGCCAATTCTTATTAAGAAGAGTAAAGGGTATTAAACTAAATCTCCATGATAAGAACTTTTTAATTGATGAGATGATGATAATTTAAGATGTTTCACATATTTTATAATAAATGATTTTTGTGTAGAAATTAATAAAGTAAAAATAATATTCCTAGGAAAAAGTAAAATAAAAAATTGAGTACTGATATAAGCATATCAAGTTCGTTGCATGTACTTTTATAAATTCATTTTTTGTTGGTAACTTTATAAATTCACCGTTCAACGAGAAAAAGAAGGAACCTTAGAGCATCCACAGCAATGGATAGTCCTTTAACATTTCTTTAGGTGAGATACAACTAAAATAATATATTATATTTGTTAAGGAACTGCTTATGCTACAATAGTAAGATTTTTACAGAAGATAGAGGGGATGATGCGGGAAAGTAGAGAGGAAAAAGAAGAAAGAGAGGGGAGAAAAGATAGAAAATATGTGGTTTCTGTAATGTGCGGTTTAAGAGCCAATAAAGAGAAATGAGATTGAATAAAATTTTAATGCACCAACCAATTTTTGGTCCGTACTGTACGGAATTTCGCTCTCCTTTGGAAGCGATTCAGAGGCGATTTCCTTCGTCTTCTTGGTTCTCGTCTGGTTTCAGCGAGATTGGCCCTTCCTCCTTCCTCAGGTGGTCGTCGGCTCCTATCCAGTCCTTGGGCTTCTCTGGTTCAATCTCCGTCTTTATACAGAGGTTTGATTTGTTTTGGCAGCGAAGCTAGGTGATGGTTATTTGGGTTTCTTTTCTGGTTGGGTCCCCTGTCTCTTCTCCTGGGGTTTGAGTTTACAGAGGGTCTAGGCGGCGGATTTCTTCCAGGGGTCTCTCGTGTTGGTGCGGTTCAGTTTTCAAGTTGACGGGCAGTGGCGGCCTCTCCCAGTATTGATTAGTAGTAGTCTCGGTCTACTCTGGGATTAAGTCTGGAGCGGTGCTGGTACAGTTTTTGTATCTGGTTTTTGTTTTCTGGGTAAGTCGCCGGGGTCTCCTCTCCGTTTTAGCACTGTTCTTGCCCCGGTGTATGTTACTGCAGGTGTGGATTTTTGCCTCCTGATAATTCTGGTGCTGATTGCATTGTTGTTGGCTGCGGTTGTTTGGGTTCTCCTTTGCGCTTGTCTGTGACAGCTTCAATTGGTTGGCGTCGGTACCTTTTTCGATTGGAGGAGTGGTCTTCGAGGAGGCTTGATATCCTGGTTTTGGTTGTTTGGTTCACCTTGGTTGATTTCGAGAAGTCCCCCAGTCTGGTTCGAATTGATTAATTGGATTGGTTTCTCCGTTTTGGATAGGGTCCAAGAGGGGGTTGGTAGAGTGATCTTTTCCTCCTCGGTCAGGCCTCTGGTGGTCTACTGGGGGGTTGTGCTGGGTGGTTCGGTCTGGTTGCTTTATTTGGTTTGCTTCAGCCCTTGAGGTCTGTTGCTGCTGTCTTCATTTGATGAGCTGTTTAACGCTCAATTGCAGGGGTTTAGGTAAATCAAAGGCAGTCTATTGGGTTAAGAGTTTAATTCTAAAACTTAACCCAGATATCATTTTCCTCAGTGAGACGCATAAGTCGGACATTGATATGGATGTCTTCTTTGGGATGTTCCCTCTATATAGTGGGCTAGCGGTTTCAAGTAGAGGGAGGAGTGGTGGTCTCTGCCTTATGTGGAAAAATTCGCTAGGATGTTCGATGATCTCTCAATCTAGGCATCATATGTCCGCCCGTATGTCTATGCCGGGATCTACATTTTGTTTTTACCGGTTTCTACGGGTGGTCCAATTGGTCTCTCAAGCATTTATCCTGGAAACTGCTCCGAATTCTTGGTAAGCAAGTTAGCTTGCCCTGGGTGATTGCCGGGGATTTCAATCAGATTCTGCATGCCTCAGAGAAGATCGGGGGTAGAATCAGGCAAGAGGTTCACATGGCCCCGTTCAGAGAGGCCATAATTGAGTGTGACCTCCATGATATAGGTTTCTTTGGAGAGAGTTCTACTTATACCAATTGCCAGGATGGGGATTCCCATTCTCACAGTAGATTGGATAGAGTGTTTTGCTCCTCGGCTGGGCTACAGGCCTTTCCCAATATTTCTGTGGAACATCTACCCCGGGAAGATTCGGACCACTGTCCTCTTTTTATCAGGTTCTTTGGTACCCATAAAGTACCGGCGAAAATTTTCAGATTTGAGAACGGTTGGTGTTTGGATCCCAAGTGTGCAGAGATAGTTACGGATGTCTGGAGTAACAATTATCCTCACATTACGACTTCTCTGGGCTTATGTGCTCGGAAGCTTAGTGAATGGAAGGGGTGGTCGATTTCCAAGATCAAATGGAAGATTAGATAAGAAGAAGAGTTAGGTAAGATCTCTATTAGTGATAGCTCTTTGGGAGCCATCAACAATAGAAAGAGGCTCCTTTTGGAAATTGAGTTACTTTCTTTCCGGGAGGAAATATGGTGGAAGCAACGATCCAGAGATAAGTGGATTAAGGAAGGAGATAAGAATACGGGTTACTTCCATGCTAGGGCCTCCTCTAATAAAAGATCCAAAGAGATCTTTGGTCTCCTGAACTCCGGGAACACTATGCAGTATACTTGGCAGAGTATAGAAGTCATTGCTAGAGAGTACTTCCAAAACCTCTTTTCTTCTTCCCAACCCCAGGTGGATAGGGACCTCTTGGGAGCGGTGGAGGGTCGGCTAAATGGAAACTTTATTTCTGAGCTGAGCAGACCTTATACCAGAGAGGAGATCATTTCCGCCGTGAAACAATTAGGAGCCAACAAAGCTCCTGGCCGGATGGATTTAATGGTAAATTCTTTACCACCTTTTGGCATATCATTGGGAATCAAGTTATTGATGCAGTCATGCCTATTCTTAGAGGCCAGCCTCTCCCTGATTCTTTGAATGAGTACTTTATCACTCTTATCCCAAAGATGGCGGGGGCGACGGAGATTGATAAATTTAGACCGATTGCTCTCTGTAATTTTGCTACAAGATTGCTTCCAAGACCCTGGCTAATAGGGTTCAACATATTCTTCCTCATCTCATCTCCCATAATCAATCAGGGTTTGTGAAAGGAAGGCTTATTACCGACAATATCATCCTAGCAGGCGAGCTCCAACATTATTTAGAGAAGAACCAAGCTGTTAAAAAGGGCTTCTTTGCCCTCAAGTTGGACTTTAGCAAGGCCTATGACAGATTAGAGTGGAGCTTCCTCCAAGATGTTCTCCTCTCCATGGGCTTCCCTTCTCATTGGACTTCTCCAGTTATGAATTGTGTCCGCTCAGTCAGATGTGCTATCCTCATCAACGGCAAGCCGGGTAACTCTTTTGTCCAGTCTAGGGGCATTAGACAAGGTGATCCTCTTTCTCCTTTCCTCTTCATTTTGGCCCAGGAAGCTTTGTCTAGTTACTTAATAAGTCTGATATAAACGGAGATTTCCATGGTATCAAGCTCTCCCCCCTCTGCCCGTCTATATCCCATCTAGCCTTCGCTGATGATCTCCTCCTTTTTGGTAAAGCCAATCCCACTAATATTTCCCGCCTGAACCATATTCTCACAAAATTCCTGCTAGCCTCTGGCCACAAAATCAATCATCTCAAATCTGAATTGGTGTTCAGCAAAAGATTATCCCTCCCCATTAAAGACAATCTCTCTAGCCTGCTGAATGTCCAAGAGGTGCCTTGTTTCTCTAAATATCTGGGCCTTCCCCTCAAGATAGGTAGGAGAAAAATGATCTCTTTACCTATCTCATTGAATCAGTTCACAAAAGGGTTTCCAGTTGGACTAAACCTATGGCACAATCAGCAAGATCCGTCATGGTGTCTAGTGTTCTCCAGTCAATCCCCAACTACACCATGTCCCTATTTGCCCTTCCCAAGGGTATTATTGCGAAGCTCAATTCTGCTTTCTCCTCTTTCTGGTGGAGTGGGAAAGTCGATAAAAGAGCACTCCACTGGACCAAATGGTCTAAGGTTTGTGATCCTCCGGATCAAGGAGGCCTTGGTTTCAGAGAAGTGGAAAATTTCAATAAAGCTCTTTTGGTTAAACAGCTGTGGAGACTACTTTCTTGCCCGGGGTCTTTAGTAGCTCAAGTTATGAAACAGCTCTATTACCCTGACAATAATATTTGTGAGTACTTCCCTTCAAATAAAGACAGTCCTATATGGAAGTCTATCTCTTCGTATTAGACTTGCTCAGAGAAGGGTCTCGGCCTCTACCTTCTGTTGGGGACGTGTCGTTGTCTTCTATTTCTCATGACTTGGATATTTCAAATCAGTGGACCTGGGTTTTTTCCAAAGATAATAAGTTCTCTGTCAAATCAGCTTATCTCTTTCTGGTTAAAGAAACAGGGGTGGGAAGCTCCTCCAATCCTCCCCTCTCCATTGGTAGGATTGGGAAGAAGCTCTCAAGTTCCATTTGCTGCCCTAGAGTTAAACTTAATCTCTGGAAGTTCTTGGGAAATATTATCCCTTGTTAGGATAATCTGGCTAGACGGATTGGGGGTGATTCCAAGTGTTTCTTCTGTGGGGATAAGGATAACTTGGCGCATTGCTTCTTCTTTTGTTGTGCTGTTAAAGATATTTGGAGGGGCCTGGTGGATGTGAATGATATTCCTAATAATGTGGAAGGTATGCTGGACTGGTTTTTTTGGATGTCTGAGGTGTGGAATGTGAAGAAGCTATCTCTTATAGCTAATAAACTTTGGGTTATATATGCTTCGAGGAACAAAGTCAAGCATAATCCAGAGCTCTCTTGGTGGAAAGAAGTCGAGGTAAATAATTCCTTTACTGAAGCTTATCTTTTGGTAATGAAGGTTCCCTCTCATATCTATTCTCCTATGATTTGGCACCCTCCTCCGTCGGGCTATCATAGCATTTGTACGGGTATGCTTGCGAGTCGTTATGGTGACCAGACCATAGCCGGTATCATCCGGGACGATCGAGGTATGCCTATTCTAGTTTTCAATCGAAGAATTTCCAGCACTAGTAATGTGCAGTATGCTGATATTAAAGCAAAAAGAATTGCCATGGAGCTTGCTATCTCGGTGGGTAGCCATAGCATTTGTTTTGAATCAGTTGATAAATATTTTGAGGAGGTCCTCAATTTGGGAGATATCAGAAGACCCAATGCCAGTTGGGAGGATATCTCGATGGTGAGAGGATTACTCTCTAGTTTTGTTAGTATTATTAGGAGTGATTCTCTTGCATACGATAAATACCTAACTAAGATTATTTGTAATTTGGGGAACCCTTTTGTTGAGAGTAACCGGGTGTGGTTGGGGGAGCATGTTCCCCCTAATATTATTTTGACTTGTAAGCTAGATATGGAACTAGCATGACATGAGGGTTCCTTCCTAATGCATGTTTATTATTAATATATGGTCACAATGTTATTAAAAAAAAAAAGAGAAATGAGATTGACTCAAAACTACTGCAGTGTTTTTTTTTTCCATACTGAGATGGAAGTTGGAATCAACTAGAGTTGCTCTTACAAATTTGTCTTATTGGGTAAATAGTTATGAGATGAATACGATGGAAACGACTCACATATGAGCACAACAACAAAGCACAAAATTTGGGCTAGCACGTTTGCTTTCTGTCTATATTTCTCCACACAAACGTAGAGCATGCATCTCTCCCTCACCCTCACCGCTGATTTTGGCATTGGACTTGAGTTTCACTCTTACGGCACCTGCAACATGTCAGCTTCCGATATATCAATGATTCTATTCTAGAAAGAAGGAAATTCGGTACTCCCTCCCACATTACGGTTAACGAAGATAGGTGCGTAGCTGAAATTTTCAAGATGAGTTTCAATGGTTGATCCAAGTAAGTTTTGATGAAATGGGGATGAAATTGTGATTTTAGAACGTTGCTATGGGTGACGCGATACTTGGGATTGTTTTTTGTTGTGATTCCTGCAATTTTACATTTCGAACGAGGAATTAGGGCTCACGGTTTTGAGATTTATATTCAGACATACGAAATTAGGGTTTCTTCCTACTGGGCATTTCTCTGGCGTACTTCGATATATTTTTGCGCCTCCAGTCTGAATTGGGGGATCGTTTGGCTATTCCAAACTACTCGTCGAGTAGAAATGCGCTCCTCGTTTTTTTTACTCTGTGCACTTTTACTGTGCTTTTGCAGCACTTTACAAATTTGACATTGGATGGATTCCTTCAGAACAATACTCACTCTGTCAAAAAATTGAACTGAACTTGCATCTCCTCCTTAATCAAGTGAGACATTCTAAGTGTGAATGTTTCTTTTTTCCTCCAAAGAGTAATACAGCAGAATGGAAAAAAATGTTGATAATTACGTACAGGGCTACTAGTTGTTGAGGATGAGTTTTCTCTTTCGGAAGCATATTAGATGATTTTATGATCTTGGGTGAATTATATTCTGTCTTAAAGTAGTTGCTGCTTAATTAATTCCTTGATTGTTCCATGCAAACATTGATGGTATAATGCTTAATTTTGCCAAATCAGTTTCTTCTGTCCAAGAACTGATTCTTTTGGATGTTTGATGCAGAACATCTTCTGGCTCTCTATATGAAGAAGGGGTAGCTGCTAGACTACTCTGAACTGAAATACAACTTGGCAAAGCATGGCTTATTCCCACATCATAGATGTCATAGGTTGGACAGCACTGACAAATGTATAAAAGGTGAGTTTGAGCACCTTGGCAAATCATACCTTTCTCGGCCTTTTGGCTAAGATCAAGTGTAGTATCTGTTCTTATCAGTTTAATATCTGATACGTGGGCCATCGGCTCACATGATATTAAATTAATTTTTTAAAGGGGAGTAGCCCGTTAGCAGTGGCTTGCCACTGTGGGTTGCTCACGCGTCGCCCTTGCGTTGCACTACTGCATGGGCCTGGCGCACCCCCACCAAACCCTAGTTTCAATCTTTTTGTAATCTATTAGCAGATTTCAGTTATTATTTATGTTAATGTTGTGTTTTTATTGATCTGTTGCTGCCACTGATAAAAAAAAATTGACACTCGATTGACTAGTCATCAGACCCCCGGCTTCAGGTTTCAGTTTCTGGAATTGAGTCATGTCTAAACATGTTGCTGTGAGTCTATACTTGTACAAAAATTGACACTTTGACCCTGTTACCTATTGGCAGTGAGTCATGTCTAAACATGTTGCTGTGTACTTCCTGAACATGCACTTCTCTCCAGGTTCATACACCCGCCTCTACTCATTTCAGTTCAGAGATTCTCATAGTGAATATGTAAGTTTTGATCCTAAGTGTAAATCCAAGTGCAATATTGTAGTTGAGGATGACCTGTTGTCTTTCAATCTAGAGATGGAAATAAATGGTAGAAACTGTTTATTTTTTCGTATATTGGTACAATTGCATCTATAGCTCCTTTTATTGTTTGTGCATCTCTAGTTCCTTCGGCATGAGATTGAATGTTAATTAACTAGAATAAATGCTAATGGGAAATTTTCTTTGGTTAATGGAGGTAGGGGTCTTCTTTTTGTAATGATGTTAGCTAGTTCGTAGAAAGATTTGTTTTCTACTGTTTAGAAGCATATGCTCTATGGTGAATGATCTTTTCTCATAAAATAGTTACAGTATAATTTGTCCCAGCTAAGGATTGATGGTACTACAGTGATGCTTAAAGTAGAGTTGTTTGGTGTGTTTTGAAAGAAAAGAAGAAGAATGAATTTACTTTTTGAGTCAGAAAAATTTTAAAAAATTTTGAGGAGTCCTTTAAAGGTTTCACCTTCTCAGGTATGTATAGATGTGGAAATCGTAATCTTACTGCTGCTTGCGTACTTGAGTTCATGAAAGACATTTTGATGAAACTAGACTTGGTTTCAATTTATGGTAATATTGTACTTGATTGCTCCACACATGTCCCTTCTTATTGCTCCTTTGCTCCTCACATGTCATAATCAAAGAGATTGTTACAGGAGTCTCAGCCACAGCACAAGATTGTCCATCTGGTGCAGCGGAATTGATAAGAGTTTGTACTCTGGGTCAGAGGTTTCAACTTCTCAGGTATGTACATGTAGAACTAGATGTGGTATTAAATCTGCGTATTGAAGTTCATGGATGTTTGTTTGTTATATGCTAGTGGCTACCCTCATCCTTGTTAATAAACCAAAAAACCACAACCAACCTATCTACCCTATGCAACGAACTTCCCGCAAAAGATTGCGTGTTTAGTAGACTAAGAGAGCAATTATCATCAAGCTTGATTGGCCCCGAAAGCCCCGAAAGCTTCTCTCAAACACCTACAACACCTGCATAAGACAGCCAACCACTAGCACTAGATGCCATAATAACGTGAGGAAACTGCATATCTTCATCGACAAAATGAGTTCAACTCACCAACATCATAAAGATACTAAGTGACACTAGAAGGAGCCAGCCGAAATTTACAGTAGGAAGGATGACAAAATGATGATGATCTGTTCTCCCAAACATGACACATTGCAGAGCTGAGAGTTCCAAAAAGAACTAGCTACATGAGCTGTGTCCAAACTCATGCAGCTAGCGAGACTTGTTCTCATCCCCCATGGCGACCCTAAGTTAAACCCAGGGTCACCCTTCCCTTCTGTTGATCACCGGTACCATCATGAAACAAACCCAAAAATTCGAGCTAATCATGCTGCAGCTGCCCCTTCATATTGTAGTTTGTTTTAGTTCGACTAATGTGAGTGACATCTTTCCTTGGTTCCAGAAACCAGAAGTCTTTCTCTTTCCTGGGGTTATTAGCTTTATCATTGGCTACCTAAGTTGTTCAGATAATCCAGATTAGTTATTTTCATTATCTATAATTTCTCATGGGAACCTGTAAACCATGTACAACCTGATTGCCTTCAAAATGTTGACTTCTTGTTCATTCACTGCATGTTTCTAGCTCTAGCTAACTCCGAAGTCTTTATTTTGAATCTATATGATTCTTATATACCAGTTTTTCATAGTTGCAAACTCTTACATTCTTCATATCAAGTTCGTAAGTGAATCTAAGAGCCTTTGGAATTTGGTTTGCCATTTCTATTGAAACCAGTAGTAGTAGTAGTAGGGCTGTTTGTGGTGTACAGCATGACTTCTAGTTCTAGCTAACTCCAAATTCTTTGGTCTGAATCTATATGAATCTTATATTCCAGATTTTCATAAAGCTTTTGGAATTTGGTTTGCCATCTCTACTGAAACTAGCAGTAGTAGAGTTGTTTGTAGTGTACAGCTTGACTTCTAGTTGTAGCTAACTTCAAACCATTTTGGACTGAATGTGTATGAATCTTATATACCAATTTTAGTAGTTGCTATTTCTTACATTCTCTATATCATATCCATAAGTGAATCTAAGTGCATGTAGAATTTGGTTTGCAGTTCTATTGAAACCTGCAGTAGTAGTAGAGTTGTTTGTAGTGTACAGCTTGACTTCTAGTTGTATTGAAACCTGCAGCAGTAGTAGAGTTGTTTGTAGTGTACAGCTTGACTTCTAGTTGTAGCTAACTTCAAACCATTTTGGACTGAATGTGTATGAATCTTATATACCAATTTTAGTAGTTGCTAGCTCTTACATTCTCTATATCATATCCATAAGTGACTCTAAGTGCATGTAGAATTTGGTTTGCAGTTCTATTGAAACCTGCAGTAGTAGTTTACTTTTTCTAACTCATCCATGATTGTGGATTGATTGGCCAAGTGCCCTCATTATCAAAAAAAAAAAAAAACCTTGCAGTAGTAGTAGGGTTGTTTGTGGTAGGAAGGAAAAAAATGTAGAAAAATTGTTGGCAAGCAGAGAATCTAAGTGCATGTAGAATTTGGTTTGCAGTTCTATTGAAACCTGCAGTAGTAGTTTACTTTTTCTAACTCATCCATGATTGTGGATTGATTGGCCAAGTGCCCTCATTATCAAAAAAAAAAAAACCTTGCAGTAGTAGTAGGGTTGTTTGTGGTAGGAAGGAAAAAAATGTAGAAAAATTGTTGGCAAGCAGAGAATCTAAGTGCATGTAGAATTTGGTTTGCAGTTCTATTGAAACCTGCAGTAGTAGTTTACTTTTTCTAACTCATCCATGATTGTGGATTGATTGGCCAAGTGCCCTCATTATCTCAAAAAAAAAAAAACCTTGCAGTAGTAGTAGGGTTGTTTGTGGTAGGAAGGAAAAAAATGTAGAAAAATTGTTGGCAAGCAGAGAATCTAAGTGCATGTAGAATTTGGTTTGCAGTTCTATTGAAACCTGCAGTAGTAGTTTACTTTTTCTAACTCATCCATGATTGTGGATTGATTGGCCAAGTGCCCTCATTATCAAAAAAAAAAAAACCTTGCAGTAGTAGTAGGGTTGTTTGTGGTAGGAAGGAAAAAAATGTAGAAAAATTGTTGGCAAGCAGAGAAAGGGAAAGTCTGTCAGCCAGCCAGAACTGTCTTGTAAACCTCGTACCGTCTGCCTACAAAGTGTTGAATTCCTGCTGTCTAAATGCAAATATACGGGTTGTGTTTTATGGTCATAAAAAAGAGTTGAGCCTGTCAGACAGCCATGTGACCATCTCAGGTCCTGAAGGAGCCCAAGAACGATCCTCTACTGTGTTCAGAGGGAGACCCAATGACACTGTTAATCACGCTGAGGTCACATGACCATATTCTCTCATCCACCAGACTTTGTTTCCTGTCTCCTTAGAACTTAAGGATACAGATGTACAAGCCTATAGAACAGATCCTGTTCAAGTAAGATCGTGTCATGTAGTCTCGCCTCAAGCATTATTAAACTGGCATAGCTACTACCGACGTATCAATGTGGGAGGCAACTGCTAGATAGAAAAGACTTGACACACCCAGGGTTTTGGCTATTCTGAAATTTCAACAAATAATTCTGTGTTCAGTTAACAAAATATTGAGATGTGTTGAATTATGTGTCCCTTCTTGATGCTCCTCAGGTTCCCCTTGTTTCACTTATCGGTAATATTGTACTTGTTCTCGTCCTGTGTACCTCTCCGGTTAAATCTAATCTATATCACATCTGCCATTTTGCCCTTTAATTCTGCAGTTGTGTGCTCCCCACATGTCGTGTACTAGTAGTAGTAGTCCCTTGCCATTGTTGGGTGATAAATATACTCAAATAGACTGTTACAGGAGTCCCGGTTCACAACACAAGCTTGTCCATCTAGTGCAGCGGAATTTACAGTTCATAGCAAAATGAATTAGAGTTTGTACTCTGGTTCAGAGGTTTCACCTTCTCAGGTATGTACATGTAGAACTAGATCTAGTATTATGTCTGCAGGTTTGTTATAGGTTAGTATAGAAAAACTGTGTTGTAGTAGTATGGGAAACTGCTCAAGTAGGGACCATAGTAAGGTTGAGATTAAATCATATTAATTTTACTCTTTTCATAATTTTGAGTATTTAAATATCCGAATGATTAGTGTGAAATTCAAAATGCAAACCAAAAAATAATTTAGAAACCGACCGAAATTTAAAAAAAAGTTATAAAATTTGGATTGAAATCTAAATTATTTTTGCAACTATATCAGATTTTGGGTTAATCCAAGATATGCTGCTATCCAAATCCAAATGCTCACTGTTTAAAATACCTCAACTCTACGGATGAAAATATAGATCTTCAAAACTTAAATATGTTTTCAAACTTATATATCCTGATTTTTATGTTAAAATATTTTAATTAAATTGTTTTCTATAAACACGACAGTTTTGAAGTCGTTGCTCATATTAGTGTTTAAAATGTCTGAAGAAAATTGTTAAAGTCCTTAGATTTTTTGTTTTTGTATTTTTTTTTTCTCTCCAATCTAATAGTACACTTTTATCTTGGACATCTTGCTCAAATTAACATTAAAGAAATGTGCTTACACTATTTGTAAACTCCGCATTTATCACAGTGATCATCGTGCTCTTGTTAACCATGCAATGTGAGTGACGCTGGAATGATCGTGTTTCAAACACGGGGCTCAGTCCGAATACGAACATCTGCATTCTTGTAACTTGCGCTTGCCGCTTTGTACCACTAAGGGATTATTGATTCTTGCTCTCAATAGAGTACACATATCGATCGCCTATTCCAAGGGACATTCTTAAAAAAAAAAACAAACAAAATCACAACCATTAATTGATATTGAAGTAGGAATATGGCTTAGGGTCTGGACAGTTGAGGTCCCTGATTTTTCTGGATTGAATTTAGTTCTTTAGATCTAGAGGAAAGTAATTTAATGGTTAAGATTATGTAGCTATTTTTCTGACATTTTTATTTTTTTAAATGATAAAGCAACATCAATTAAAGCCCAGCAGATTTATTTTACGGCCTATGACACCTATATTATAGATTATAATAATTGTTAGACTCTTAAAATTCCATAAACAACTACCAAAATTACCAAAACCAATTTTTCTATCTTCATTCATTTTGTTGCCGATCATCTTTTCCCCTATTCTCTCTCAATTTTTTTTGAAAGTAACCATTCCCTCTCATATTCATTCACCAACGTACACATAATTCAATTACCTCAAATCCATTAATCACTCATCCTTCAACTTCTACGATATTTGCATTATCGTCTTCACTAATCATTGACGTCGTAGAAGGGAAACTACCGCTTTCAAAATCTGTTTGACAACGTCAAACAACCAGGTATTTCATCTTTATTTACTAAGCTCTCTCTCATCTTGTCTGATCTTGCTCTTCCATTCATTCTATTTACACTTTCTGATTTTTCTCTCTCACCATTTTTTGCTCTTTCAAGGTTTTCTTCATTCTCACTTATTTTGCTCTCATCCATTCTCTCTACTCATTCGTTGGTAACTATGTCCAGTTTTCTTCACCAATAAAAACAATGGAGTTGGAACAACACATTGGTAAAACCAAATCAAAGAGAAAAACAACGGTGAGTTTGTTCTCATACTAAAATGAGCATATTTTTGTTTTGATAAAGTATTCCACTTTTTTTAAGTTAAGTATTCGATTTTTTTTATAAATTAAGTGTTTGACTGCTTAGATATTAAGAATAGAAACCGACAGAAATAAAGTATTCGACGGTATTATACTAAGTACATGGAGCAATATAAATAAAGTATTCGAGTGTTTATATACGAATATATATATATATAACGTATTCGACTGTTTTTAAAAAAGTTAAGTATTTGACTATTTTGGTATCAATTAAGTATACGACTGTTTAGACATTAAGTATAAAATCTATATAATAAAGTATTCGACTGTGTAGATACTAAGTATTCAAATATATAGAAATAAATTATTCGACTGTTTAGATATTAAGTATGCAAATCTACAAAAATAAAGTATTCGGCTGTTTAGATACTAAGTATGCAAATCTATAAAAATAAAGTATTTGACTGTTTAGATACTAAGAGGCTGTTCACTTTGGGCTAACAAGGAAAGGGAAACGGTTTCATTCCGTTTGATATTGTTTGTTTAGGTTTTTTAATAATTTTGTTTCCCCAAATTTCATTTTTGTAAACCCCCAAAATCCCTCTTTCCTATTCCCCGCATAACTCCGTGGAAAACTTTTCTCTTTCCTCCACCTTTCTCTCTTTCCTTTAGGTAAATAATTATCTTTTCCCAAAAAAACGTGAATCATCATTTGAAAATTATTTTTCCTCTCTTTCCTCTAAACAAATAATTAATTCCCCTCTCTTTCCTCAAAATAATTATTTTTGCTCTACACAAATCATAGTCACGGGTGAGAAATTTCTGGAAAAAAATGTTTCTCTGACAAATGAAACTCACGAATGATATTAGATTCGTTAATATATAAACAATAATATTTCATTAAGAATTTTTTTTACAAAAAAATATTTTGCAAATCTAATAATAATAATAATAATTTATTTTACTATTTAAACTAATATTAGCTTCCCAACTTATCATATTATTTTTATCATTTAAAATGAATATTACCTGATTTGAAAATGGTAAAAAAAGAACATAGAATTATGGCGTAAGATTTTAAAAACAATTTAAAATATATAATTAATTAATAATATGGGGTATTATAAAAAAATCTGGAATAACTTACATTTTGAAAATGATTAAATACGCTAGAATGATTACATTTTACAATGAAGAGAATATTACTATTGAATGAAATAAGAATAATTTTCAGAAAAATGGTGAAATACCCCAAACCTTGATATGTGGTTTAAATATCAAACTATGTTATATAAAGGCTAAAAAGTGCCTTAGAAACATCAGTGGACAATTTAAAATATAGTAAAGTGCAATAAAGCACTAAGACACAGTATGAGCAAAAACATGCTCTAAGCTATGAGTGAACTTGGTTAGGACCCAAAGAGCCTACCAAGACTGGATAACATTTAATTAGGATTTAATAAGGCTAAATAAGTCCTTAGGAAACTTTGGTGGACAGTTAAACCAAATAAAACACAAGAAAATACCTTAAAGTCAATAAGAGCAAAAATGTGCTCTAAGCTTGGGATAAATATGTATAAGACCTAATGGTCATACCTATACTTTATAAATATGTTAATGAACGTATTAAATCACTTACCAAAGAAAACCAAGCTTGAAAACAAGTTAAAACACAAAATGTGCTTTAAGGAGTCTTAAAGCACGTTTTTGAAAAATTGTCTTGTAAATGAGTTTTGAATGGCTAAATGTCCATCATTACTCTTTAATTAACATGTGTACTATATAGTATCACATTTGGGTGGCTATATTAGTGGGAAATCAAAAATTTCACTTCTAAGTGCCTTGTATAGGTGAATAGTGATTTTTATAAGCTAGTTTGTAACATATGATGTTATAAGTAATTAAATGAGTCAATGAAGACTATATTACCCTTCTAATTAAATGGTGGCCGGTTTTTGTAGTAGTGAGTCACCAAGTTGTAAAATAAATCAAATAAGTAAAGTAAAACTTTAAGGAAAGTACTATTTGCTTTATAAGTTACAAATATCTTCTTAAAGCAAACTTATCTCCTTCTCTCTTGTCCTTCCTCCATTTCACACGGTTCCAACTCCTTCTTCCTCTCTTCTTCTTGTTCTCTCTCGGTAATATATCACCACCACCATGGAAGTCCACCTTTGAACACTTGTAAAATCTAGCTCACTTATCCAAATTTAATTTCAAGACCACCATTCTTCTAGTTGGAGCAAGCTCTACACTTCTATCTTTTTAAATCTTCAAGAACTCAATTTGGTGCCATGGAGATTCACCATTGAAGGAGCTTGAGCCCATCTTTTCACATATTCTTGTTCTCCTTTGCTTCAAGGTAAGGAAACTCAAAGAAAAATCAAGTTTCCTTCATGTTTTGTGTTGTCCGAAAATCCACCTCACCATGGTGTATTTATCTTGCTTGTTTTAGCTTCATTTGAATCTTCCAAGGGCTAGGAGGAGTCCTCTCTTGATACTTATTCAAGTTCTCTTCCAATCCAAGGTAAAACAATTACCTTAAAGTGTTAAAACAATAGTGTAACTAGGGTTTACAATGAGGTGAGGCACAATGCTGAATACTCATTCTATTGTTTGTATATGTTTAATAGTTGAAAAGGGACCAAATGCCCTACCGTTTTACAAGGAAACAAGAAAGAAATTTGTGAGGAAAAGAGGTAAATATACTATCTTAATGAGATTTAAATGCCTTAGGAGAAATAAGCTTATAATGCTTGTTAAAACTACCTAAGGAGCCAATGGCAAATGAGCTAGTAAAATGCTCTCAAGGAGACTAGTAAAAGAACATATGTATTGGTGTATGTATTTGCAGGTCAAAGGCATTATTGATGTGGGAAATTCAGTGTTTAAGGTTATGCAATTTAAGGGCCTAAGAGCCATGTTATTTAAGGGCCTAAGTGCCAAGCAATTTAAGTTATGCACTATATTGTGATGTAGTGCTTAATGTGTGAAGTTTGTGTATAAAATTGTGTTTGATGGATTTTAGGTGTTATGAATGGAATAAGGTAAAAACCTAAGTGTTTGGGTGTGAGTATATACAAGAGAAGCTATGGCCAAATTTGGGAAAAATGTGTGAGAAGTTCTAAGTGTTTTAAGTGGTTTTGGTGAACTAGGAAGTGTTAAGGTGATTTAGAGTGATGCAAGGATTTAGGTGTTATCTTGGAAGTTCTAGGAATTCAATGTGTGTTTTGAGGATGTATTTAAGTCTTGGAGAAGTTTGTTTAAGGTTTAGGAATGTTGATCCAAGGAAGAAATGATGTTTAAGTAAGGTTTTGAGAAAAGAATTCAAGGAGTTGTAACAAGGAGATTTATTTAGTAAGAAAAGGAGTTGAGAGATGATGTTAAGGTGTAGAGGAAACACCTTGGTGTAGTGGTCATTATTGGTGAACTACCACTTAGAAATCTTAAGGAGAAAACATCCTAAGTGCTAGGAATTTTGTAAGAAACTTGTGAATGATAAGATGGTTTTGGTGAGTGACTTAAAGAGTTTAGCACATGGCTAAAGGTGTGTTTGAAGTGCCCAAATGAGGTTAGGGGGTACTAGGTTATATGGGGTGAAGTTTGGAGTTGAATGTGAAAAGGAAAAACAAAGGTCTGGGGCAGACCGAACTTGCAACCGGACTTGCAAGTTCGGTCGAGCCCAGTTTACCCTGCGAGAATGGTTTCTGGAAAAGGCGACCTTGGGGACCGGACTTGCAAGGTCGGTCGGGCTTGTGTTTTGTGTACGGATTAAGTTTCTGGAACCGACCGAACATAGGACCGGACTTGGCAAGTTCGGTCGGGCCAAATTTTCAAAGGGGAAGAAAGTCTCGGGAATAGACCGAACATGCGACCGAACTTACAAGGTCGGTCGGAGTAGAAAATTTTGACGGAAATGTGTTCTGGAATGGACCGAACTGGACAAGTTCGGTCGGTAAGGTCGGTCGGACCAAAATGTTGTTTATGGTATAAAATGATATGTAATGATGGGGATTGATAGGTAATGATGTTATAAGGTTGTGTGGACATGTTAGGTGAGTTTAAATGGCAATTAAGTGGGTGAAAAGTTGTATCAAAATGTAAAAGTAAAAACAAGTTAAAATGTAAAGTTATGTAAACTAAGTTAACGGGGGGAAAAAAGTTAAGCATTGGACATTAAATAATCAAGCAAACCCCGATGTTAATAAAAACACATGTGATGTTAACAGTTGTCGAGAATCGCTCGAGGAACATAAGTGGAGTGGGTAACGTGGACTCCGGTGACAGGTATGGTTTTCTTGCAACCTGTGTCCTACCGGATTACACGGTTGTATGCCAATGTGTTTTTCTGTAGTTTGCCACGTTATGAGATAAATCATGAAACGAGTTTACAGTCGTTATTGTTATTGTATGTTTACGTGCCGATACCGGTAACCTCGAAGCGCTTGAAGGGCTAGTTAACCAACTATTAGGTAAACGTAGGAGAACGGTATCCGGTAACAACGTTTCCGACTTAAGGAACGTTCTAACCACGGCTATGCGTGAGTTGGATATGTGATGTTATGCGTGATGTTTGTATGTGAATGTATGACTCTCTCTTCCTTGTGTATGTTAATAAGACTTAACCCAATGTTTGTGATGTTTAATAAAGTTCAAAGTTGAACTTCTAACAAGTGCTAACGGGGGAGTGAGGAGTCGGTCTGTTCCGGCCACGCGTGTGAGTATGGGGGTCGTTGTATAGCAGGTTCGATCCTCTCTGTATGTTATGGTTGTTCCAATTTGGTTCCCAACCTTCCCTTTAGTGAACCAAGGCTATACTGACTCACGTCGGGCCAACAGGGGCATACTATTGTTATGTTGTTTGTTCGGTGTGCTTGGATCACATATCCGAGACACCTGTGTTAAGTTAACGTTCATTTAACGAGACGGGTAACGAGTTATGTAACGAGCTTATCATGAGACTGGCCAACAATCTCTAGGCTCACCAGTGTATTAGTGATGTTGGGTCGGTACCTAAGAGGACCATTCCCGTTATGTTATGTATCTTTGTTGTGATGCAATATCTATTGCGGTGTTATGTTGTGCACGTGGAAACGTGCAAAGTGTTGTGTAAGTGTTGTATGTAGTGTATGTTATATGTTGTAAAATGTGGAGTGTGTGGATCATGGATATGATTCCCAGTTGTGATAAGAGGAGGTTAAGGATAACCCGATTTAAGGGTATGTGTCGTCTATTAAGGAAGTAGCTCGTTGGAGAGAAACACTCTAGGGATGATGAATACCATGGGTGACTTGTAAGTAGGATGTATTATCCGATTGTTGAGGCCCATTGAGGCGAAATGTAAGTGTGTGTGTTATTGTCACATGCATGATTTAAATATAATCAACTGCATGCTAAGACGACAATTAGTGTGCGTGGCCCGGTAGCATGTGGGCTGCGGGATTACCAATCAGCAAAGGTGCTGAGCCCCTTGGGGCCACCCCTTCTCTATCTTTCCTATTTCAGGTACGAAGTGCTGGAAGCGTTCGAGAGTAGGACGGGTAGTCATTGTACATGGGTAAACTTTTAAGTGTATGTATACAGTAGGTGTAGTAAGACCGAAATTGTTGTCGGCACCAGTTTATAAATACTCGGTATAGTTGGAAGGTGTATGTTGTGTTGTGTTAAGGAAAGGGATAGTAATGTGTAGACGCTCGGGAATTTAGCCCATCAGACCGGTACAATGTGTATGTATTAGCCTTGTTAGCCACCCCGTGGGTGGCTAACGGCGTGTAACACCAACGAGTTAAGTAATGTGATGAGGTTGTTTCTTCCGCTGCAGTTCATTGTAAGTATGTTAATGTTGGATGGGGTGTTACAAATGGGATGATCCCCATGTCCAAAACCAAACAATACAAAGGGAATCATGGGGAGTTCTATTCCGTTTTTGGGTCGGAACCAAACAGACTCTTGATTGGGGGAACCTTTCCTTCCCATTCCCTTTCCTGATTCCATTCCGTTTCTTTGTCTCGAAGTGAACGCCCCCTAAGTATAAATAAAGTATACGAATGTGAAGTGTTAAGTATAAGAATATTTACAAATTAAGTATACGAATGTGATAGTGTTAAGTATACGAATTCTCACAAATTAGATACGAATATTACATGTTGTGATTGGATATATATATAGTTACTAATTAGAATGCTTTTTTTATATACATTGTTTTTTGTACAGTGACAGAAGAAAAATGACCCAAAGTCGTTATGTCTTGTCAAGGTTCAACCGCTCGTCTCATCGACTTAATCCAGGGACTGAAGGTGATCATATGAGGTTGCTTAAGGAAAAGCTCTAGAAAAGGAGGGTTTTGGTGGTCCTGCGAGAAACCATTGCAAATTAAGTATACGAAAATAGTGTTTGATTGTATTTAAAAAAGGTTGGGTTTGGTGGTCCTACGAGAAAGCTTTACAAATTAAGTATACATATAAAGTGTTCGAATGTAGTTATATAAGTGTATGAAGGTTGGTTCATATAGTATACGAATATTTCCATATTTGAAGTATATGAATATGGTAGAGAAGTATATAACTTGTACTAAGTTTCTTTTAACAAAATAAGGTATTAGCTTCTTGTATAATAAGTATAATTGTTACAAAAAATAGTGTTTGACTGATTAGATCATTAACATACAAATTTGTGATAGTGGTAAGTATACAAAATATTTACAAAAGTAAGTATATGAATGTAATAGCGTGAAATATACGAATGTAATAGTGTGAAGTATACGAATGTAATCGTGTGAAGTATACTAATGTAACAGTGGGAAGTATACAAATGTTTACAAATTAAGTATACAAATGTGATAGTGGTATACAAATGTTTACAAATTAAGTATACCAATATGTTGAAGCACTGACGTCTTCTATGCTCATATCATGGGTGGCTCTTAGCATGTCCAACAAGTGACATGGAACAGGGCCCCCAATTTTAGGGGCCCCCAATTTTTGGGACCTATTTTTTTTTAAGTAGAGTCAATTATCTTGTAGTTTATATAATTAAAAGGTTACATAGGTTTCTAACATATTCATTATAACATATAAATAACAGTTGGTTGAATTTAATACTATTAATGTCTTTTAGCAGACAAATAAAATTATCGATGAAACTGTTTATATTCCAATAATATCTATATAAAAAGATATAGATATATTGATCTTCCTCTTTTTCTACATAGTAAATCACAATCTCTTCAACTACGTACTTCTATACAATCAAATACTAACACTTATTTCTTCAAGAGCTTGTTGTAAAATGCTAGTAGAATCAATATTTTTATGATTATTCAATAAAAGTAAATTTCTTCTAGTTTGTCTAAATTGTCATTATGTCATTAAATAACTTAATATAGAATAATATTGTGACACAATTAAATTAATAATTCTATATTTTATATTTAAGTTTTAATTTATAAAGGCCCCGTTAAAATATTCTGCACAGGGCCCCACAAATTACCGAGCCGCCCCTGGCTCATATAACAATGTGTTTAAACATTCATACATTTAACTTATAAATATAGTTATAGTTAAAGTATTGGTATACTTAATTTGTAAATGTATGTATACTTAACACTTTCACATTTGTATCTTTACGATATCCTTATTCATATACTTATGTACACTATTTATACAACCGGTTACTTTAAGTATATGTCCTTTACTCGAATACTTAACATATAGTCAGTTGTTTACTTAAGTACTCCATACAATGTAGATATGATACCAAGAATCGAGAAAAATATTATATTCATGGGTAAATGGTGGTGAAGTGAAATGAGGAAGAAGAAACTAACTAGTATTAAGTAATTCTGGTATGCTATGTGAGAAACATATATATATATGTATGTAATGTTTATTATTGTTTTGACTATTCATCTACCAATTCCTCAGTTTAGTTTTATGTCCAGTGGTTAATGAAGAAATACCGACTCTATTGTTATATGTATACTATAAGAAGCCTTACTCAAATACTAGTCTGTGTTAAATTCATTTACTAGATACTACTTTTCGTTTTAAATACTAAGTGAGTTCTACTTAAATTATCATGCACACTTATAATCATATAACAGATATGAGAAGTATTAAACTACCCCATAATTATTACTCTATAACATTGAAAAACGTGAAAAGATGTAAATATATTAAAAAATTTATAACAAAAATACATTTTTAGTTTTTCAAAACATACACACTCAAATACTAAATCAGTAGTATATCAAATACTTATAACAATATATTCAATTACTAACGCCTTCTACACTCATATACCAGATATCACTTGACTATTAAGCTACCACATCATTATTACTTCTACGATATTAGAAAATGTGAATAAATTCAAATATAACAAAATTTTTATGTCAGAAGTGCTTTTTTAGTTTTTCAAAACATATACGCTAAAATACTAAATTAGTACTAGTTCAAGTATTCATAACAATACCTTTAAACACTAACATGTTCTACACTCATATACCAGATACCGGGTGACTGTTAAGCTACCACATAATGATTTCTTCTGCGATATTGGAAAACATGAAATTTTTTAATATAATAATTTTTTAATGTCATAAATAACTTTTTAGTTTCCCAAAACGTATACACTGAAATACTAATCATAATATATCAATTACAATAACAATATGTTGAATTACTACCTTCTTTTACAATCATATACCAATATCCCGTGACTATTAAAACTACCCTATAATTATTACTTCTATACTATTGAAAAATGTGAAGAGATTTAAATATAGTTAAAACTTTATGACAGAAATACCTTTTTGGCTTTTCAATACACCAATCATCACCAAATAATTAAATCAACTAATCATTTATATAATAAAAAAGGGAGAGTGGATCCCAGAAAGGACCTCATAATGCCTTTACCATAAAGGCTTTAATAACACTCGTTAGATCTACAACCATTTAATCAATGGTTGAGATTAAAACCTAATACTACTAACCTTCTTCTCCTTCTATTTCAGAAAAGAAGACAAATCACCGCACCGCACGAGACTTCATTCTCCTCTCTTCTCCTCACCTTCTTCCTCAGCGACTGCTCCGACTTCGTTCTCCTCTCTTCTCCTCACCTTCTTCCTCAGTAACTGCTCCGACTTCGTCTGCTCTCTTCTCCTCACCTTCTTCCTCAGCGACTGCTTCGACTTCGTCTACTTTCTTCTCCTCACCGTCTGCTGGGGTCGGCGACTTCAGCTTCTTCTTCTCGCTAGCAAATTGAAGGTAAGTGGTTGAAATGTTGCTGTTGAATCCTGGTGTCTGCTTCGTTATTTCAGTGGCTTTAATTTTGTTATTCTCAATTTCTCATCTAAAGTTCTGCGATGTAGCCGATCTTCTGTTTACCCTAACCATGGAAATGCGGGCCAACTTCGATTGTTCACTTACGCTTATTGTAACATTTTGGTCTCATGATCAGCGCTCTGAATGTCCATCCTGTTATCAGTTTGAGAGGAATGGATATCTCTTGCCTTAATTCTTTTTTACAGATGTTGTTGCTGCCAGAAAACTACTGTTGCTTCTTCCTGTTAGCATAATTTTAATCCAGACCCGACTTCAGAGCTCATTTGTCAGTTTAATTGCTTGAGGTGTTGTGAATTTCAGGTGTGTGACTAATAATGCTTAATTCCTACAGTGGTGGAGAACTCTAGATACTTCTTTATAAATGTATACACTTTTGAGCACCAAATTAGTTTTCCATGTTTGTTTGAGCACCAAACGTACACAATTCATGAGCTGGGGAAAATACAAACGACATAGCAGCCAATGTCTTATGACAATCATTTTTAGGTTTCTATTGTGCTTGAATTTTTGGTTTGTTTGAGAAATCTTCCAAAATCATCAATTGCTCATCTCCAATTTTTCTTAGATGTGGAATCTCATATTGATATGTACTGCCACTAATTCCAAGTCTTAGTTTCTTGATTAGTGGCAATTCTAGTTGTCCTTTTAAAACTTTGGCACTGACTGAATTTTATATCTATGCTAATGTTGTAGGTACACTGACTATTATACTGTGCTTTTTGTTTAAAATCTTTAGCAGCTTTAGAATCAATGTATAGATACAGAGGAACTACACAAGGGATAAGAACAATTGTCGACAAGTTGAAAAATAATGACAAAAAAATAAAAGCAATAAGAGAGGCTGGCTTTGGTAGCTTCTTAATGATCACTGAAAATTTTGTTCGAGCTGAAATTAAGGAGTATATACTGGAGCAGTATGATGCACAAACAAAAACACTTAGATTTTCAAATGGTAGAGAATTAGAGATCACATCAAAGGATGTAAATCAAGTCTATCTTCTGCCAAATGAGGGAAAGAAAATCAAAGTAGAAGAAGATCACAAAGAGCTCCTCATGATTCTTGATATGGAGTTGGACTTGAAAATGAACCAAAAGGGTGGCACAAGTTTGGAGTTTGTGAAGAAGAGGTTAGAAGTCACTGAAGATCCTGAGAAATTTGCCAAATTATTTGTGCTTCTAGTGATTGCAACATTATTCCGGCCTACATCTGCCTATCTTATTGATCTAAGACCATATAGTGAAGTGCTAAGGGACTTGAGATCAATAAGATATTATAATTGGTGTGAACATGTGTTAGAGCTTATCCAAAAAGATTTGCAAAGGACAAACAACACATTTCAGTGTGACTTGTTCTTTTTTCAGGTAAATAATATTCTATACAAGTTTAGTATTATGCATTTACTTTCTAGTTTCTTTGTGTAGCTGACTTTAAATATTGATTTTATGTAGACACACATGTTAGACTGTCTGTTGGGTCCAGATGAGAACCCGATGGTTGTCTCACCAACATGCACATTGTGGACTAAAAAAAGATGCAAGAGTAAGCTGGAATGGCTGAACAATAGTGGCGGAATACATAATGCTAGATTGCTGAATGAGTTACACACTGTGGAAAATGCATTAAACACAGAAGAAATCTTGGAATAGCTTTAATCTAATCAAACTTTAGTTTTGATATTATTGTTGTTTAATTTTCTAAATGAATGATTTCTTAAGTTATTTACTATATTTTTCTGTTTGTGTATAGCAATACAAAAGAAAGGAGGAGCTGGAAATTCTCATAAAAAGTAGCACTGCACAGTTTGATGATATAAATCTAATGATTGCTCAATCATTACCTCCCATGGAACAGAATGGTTCTGAGATAAAAGAAGGCAATGAGAGGGGGGAGGGTGATGGTGTTGAACAAGTTTTTGAAGAAGTAAAGGATTTACCTATGGAGGATGAACAAGAAAGAGAAGACATTGGATGGACTGAAAATGAAATGGAGAAAAAAGAAGATGGGACTGTTGAAATGAAAAAGGTGTCAAAGAAAAAAAAAAGAAAAAAAGTGATAGAGTCCATTGTTGATGATTTTGAAGACTCTCCTTTGAAGCACAAGAGTCCAGTGCAAAAAAGACAAGTGAAGCCTAGTAGAATGTTGGAATCACCATACAACGATTTGAAAACTTTGCAAGTCTCAAAATTCGACATCGATGTTGCTGAATTTGTATTCAATGGCAAAGCTGATATGTAAGTTTTACTCATTTTTAGTTTACTATTCTGTATTCATTTGTAGATTTTGATATATTTGACTAAGCAACTAATATGATTTATTTTTATCATCAATAGGAATACCTTGATGTTTGATGATGAAGACAATCAGTTGTATAAGAAAGACTAGCTGAAGTTAAAAGGAAATGATTGGCTAGATGACAAGATTATCAATTGTTATGCAAGTAGTTTGAGCTGGAAGGAACTACAAACTTCCACCAATGGAAACAACCCAACGCGTTTTTGTTTCTCTACTTATGTTCTGGTAAGATTCCTATGCGATACTATGGCATTGTTACACATCTATAACAAAATCTATATTTTCTGATTAAGGAGATGAGGATACTGTGGCATAGCTGTTGTTGATAAATTTTAGGCCCATTTTGGAACTAGCTTGAAATTAGCAAAGCTGAATAGTTTAGAAATATATATGGTTGATTTTGTATCACAGAGTAAAGCTGAAGGTAACAAACAAAGGAAGAAAAATTTCCTTGAAGCCTACCTTGACAAACACACGAGATGGGGGAGATATCAAACACAATTGACTGATTGTGAAATGGTAAGATAGTAAGAAGGCATAATGGTTTATTGACATAATTGTCTCTTCTAAAGCTTGACACAATATATTGTGTTGTGTTATCAGATTTTTTCCCCATGCGTAAAGAATTCACATTGGAGATGTTTTGTGATAAATACGCGAGAAGGAAAACTTCAATATTTGGATACTCTCAAACATAACAGATTCAAAGAGGTGGAGAAGATAGCCAAATTCATTGTAAGTTGCAAGTACATTTAAAGTTTGGATTTTAATCTTTTGATCATATTTATGTTGTTTAATGTTTATGCAACTGTAGGTGAGTATTGTTGATGAATACATTGTATCTTTCACAAATACATCATTCAAGAATAAAAAGTGGAATATAGAAACAGTGCCGATTCAAGATGATGGAGACAGCTACGGGCCGCTAATATGCAAGCTGATGGAGAAATGGAATGGACATAGTTTGCCATCTTGGATAGTATAATGGCCAAAACAGAACAACATTAAGCTATTGAGGGCTCAGATTTGTGCTCAAGTTGTGGTGAGTGATGTGATCAAGAAAGCAGAGGAATTGCTGAGTCAAAGATGGAAGAATGAAGGCAAGCGACAGAAGAGGACAACTAGGAGTGTGGCCTAGAGTATGGTTGCAAAATAAAATGAAAAAAAGGAATGTTTGAGATTGGTAACATATTTGCTACTTAGCTTGGATTTTTATCAAAACTCTTCCCTCTTCGGATTAGCGTGGGTTAGCTGCTTGTTTCACAGCTAGTTATTTTAGTTGTAAAGTTACTGTTTGGGCCAATGACAGCTAATATTTTATATGCCTACAACACTTATGTTTTTACATATATGGCATAGATTCTGTAATGCCTATGGTTAACATTTGTTATAGAAACATAAACTATTAAATAAAGGAATGTTGCGAAAAATCTACGGCTTGCCCATATTCCCTGCACATTATGGTATATTTAATGGTTATTGTGCAGGCTTCTCTGATGGAAGAGACAAACTAGTTCTGAGAATTGGCTTGTTGGTTAATTTGTTTATGTTGGAACTGTTCTGTTTCAGAAGGATGGTGGAGCTATTAGTCTAGGAAGTCCAATTTATTCTGATGAATGGTCAACTTCAGGAACTAGCTTAGATTGTGGAGAAAGTGATGATGACTGCGATAAAACGGCAAGGAGTGTGCCAGAATCATTTGTCAATTTTCGTGGCAAATATTTCATGGGTCTGTGGCATATATATTTGTTCACACATGGCATATATTGTTTAATGTCTATGGCTAACATTTGTCCATGTCTAAAACTTCAGCTAATAGCAGTACATGTACAATATAAGTTCAATATACACATAGGGTCATTAAATACAATTAATCTGTTAGAATCAAGCAATGAATATTGAGTAGTTTTTGTCTATCAACGATATACATTCGTGGCACATATTTCATACATGTATGGCACATATATTAGTAAATACATGGCATATATTTGTTAAAGCAAATGGCTAACGTTAATCTGTATCTAAAACTTCAGCTAATAAGGGATTATTAGCCATACATGAACGTTATAAGCTTTAAAATTTTATCCAACCAAATATATACTAGTTTCATTAAATACAATTGATCTGTTAGAATTAAGCACGATTATCGAGTACTTTTTGTATATTTACGATATACATTCGTGGCAAATATATCATGGGTCTGTGGCATATATATTTGTTCACCCATGGCATATATTGTTTAATGTCTATGGCTAACATTTGTCCCTGTCTAAAACTTCAGCTAATAGCAGTACATGTACAATATAAGTTCAATATACACATAGGGTCATTAAATACAATTAATCTGTTAGAATCAAGCAATGAATATTGAGTAGTTTTTGTCTATCAACGATATACAGTTGTGGCACATATTTCATATGTGTATGGCACATATATTAGTAAATACATGGCATATATTTGTTAAAGCAATGGCTAACGTTAATCTGTATCTAAAACTTCAGCTAATAAGGGATTATTAGCCATACATGAACGTTATAAGCTTTAAAATTTTATCCAACCAAATATATACTAGTTTCATTAAATACAATTGATCTGTTAGAATTAAGCAACGATTATCGAGTACTTTTTGTATATTTATGATATACATTCGTGGCAAATATTTCATGGGTCTGTGGCATATATATTTGCTCACCCATGGCATATATTGTTTAATGTCTATGGCTAACATTTGTCCTTGTCTAAAACTTCAGCTAATAGCAGTACATGTACAATATAAGTTCAATATACACATAGGGTCATTAAAACAATTAATCTGTTAGAATTAAGCAATGAATATTGAGTAGTTTTTGTCTATCAACGATATACACTCGTGGCACATATTTCATACGTGTAAGGCACATATATTAGTAAATACATGGCATATATTTTTCAATGCAAATGGCTAACGTTAATCTGTATCTAAAACTTCAGCTAATAAGGGATTATTAGCCATACATGAACGTTATAAGCTTTAAAATTTTATCCAACCAAATATATACTAGTTTCATCAAATACAATTGATCTGTTAGAATTAAGCAACAATTATTGAGTACTTTTTGTATATCTACGATATACATCCGTGGCAAATATTTCATGGGTCTGTGGCATATATATTTGTACACCCATGGCATATATTGTTTAATGTCTATGGCTAACATTTGTCCCTGTCTAAAACTTCAGCTAATAGCAGTACATGTACAATATAAGTTCAACATACACATAGGGTCATTAAATCTGTTACATGAAACAATTGGAAATTAATTTCTTGAAGATGGGAAATGAATTTCAATTGCGACTAAAAGTCTTGCAAAATTTGAATTACATTCAAACAACGAGTGCATAAAAAAAGTATAGAAATGGTATACATATTGTAAGATATAGGTATCTATCACTATTTTATCAAATAATTTAATGAATAAAACTGAATGTTGAGTTCACTAAACAATGTTGCATCAATGTTGCATTATTATAGTACTGAACTTGTGCTATCATCTATATAAACTGCATGAATGGTTGAGAACCGTCATTCCTAACAATAGCCTTGCTCTTCTTCTTTCCTTCTCTTGTTGAAGCTCAACTCGACTCCTCAGTCTTTTTTTCACCTTAATAGTAGATTCTTTCATTTTCAAAGTTGTTTCGATCACAGAGCTACTCAGATGACCTGCATAAACAATGACAACACACATGATACAATTAATAATATACAACTATAAAACCATATACACATATGACATAAATTGTGCAATAAGAAAAAGTTAAGTTATACAACCTTGATGAGTATAAGCATGACCAGCAACTTCATCAACGGGCTTAATCAAATTCTCCAAACTATCCTTTAAAATCAGAAGATGAGACTGAATGATCTCATATGCATCGTTGCGGTCACACACCCCAACTACAAGCTTGGCAAATGCAGCAGTCAAACATGGGAAACGATCTTTGATAGGAGTAGAGTCACCGGTCAATGAAGAAGGATAAATGCATCCACTCTTAGCACTTTTAGACCAACGAGAAAGAAGATACTTTGCAGGAATAGTGGACATCATCTCACAACATGTTACTGCTCATCACATCCATAACTCTTAGAATATGGCAACATAATATACCAAAACTCTCAAACAACAAACAAGAGCAGTGAAGAAGAACATGCTCAATATCAACAACCACATGACGGATATCAACCTTAGCACCGTCAATCTTTTTAAACACCTCATAATGTGTTTCTGATGACACACATACTCCACCAAGTGGCTCAAACTTGTAAGAAAACATCAATCTGAACTGCTCTTGGAAATACTGGAAAACATTATGAGTGTAAAAACTTGCAGCAGCACAAACAATGGGTGATGCTTGAAAGTCATTACGAGGCAAGTACTCAATCATATCAAAATCTAGCTTCACCTCTTCACACCTCTTACTATCAAGCACCTTATTAAAATGGTCAAAGAACTTGTCAATATCCAACGGAGAAGCTAGAGTAGACTTGAAGGCAGAATTAAATGACTCACTGAGCTGAGTGGATCTCATTCCAGCAGTGAAGTTTCGTCTCATCCAGGCAGAAGACCATTGTTGCCTCTTATGATATATCCTCTCCAACCATGGATGACCATGAGATCTTTGGTCTGGAAATGCAGTCTCAACCATCAACAACCATGACTTCTCAAAATCATTTTCAGATTCCACGTTATACATAAGATGGTTTAAATGATCCCTCACAATCTTGAACTTACTACCTAGCCTTTGCATCCCATTTTGAAACAAATGCCAAGTGCAAAGACCATGAAATGTGGTAGGAAACACTGCCTTGATGCCACCAGCCATTGCGGTGTCTTGATCGGTAAGGATAGTCATTGGTGCCTTGTTGTGCATACATCTCAGAAAGGAATTAAACAACCAAATGAAAGAATCCTTTGTTTCATCATATAATAGTGCTGCCCCAAAAACAGTAGTCTTTCTATGATGATTCACCCCAACGAAGACACTGTCAATAGCAAATCAAGATCTTTTAAGATTATCAACAAGTAAACAATACACATAAAAATTTAACGAATATGCAAAAAGTTTACCATTACCCATATAAATAGTATCCATAGATGCATAATATCTTTTCCATATATAATAATAAATTAGCAAAAGGGAAAAAAAATGCATCTCAAGATTGGACAAAACATGCATACCAAGTGGCCGGTTGGCTTTATTAGTTCGGAAGGTTGTGTCAAAAGTAACAACGTCACCAAAGATTGAGTAGTCCAACCTCATCCTTGCATCAGCCCAGAAGATATTTGCAATCTTCTGATCACGATCAACTTCCACATTATAATAAAACAAAGGAGAGCGGAAACTTTCATCACGGAAATGTTCCATTAGAAGTGTTCCTTCGAAAGGTTTCATGTACTTTTGTCTTTTTCTAGACAAATGGTTCTTCAAATCCTGCTTTAAGAAACCAAGAGCATCTTTACCACCAGCAAAAATACCCATAAGCTCGTATGACGACCGCAAAGGAATTCCAGCTCTTTCAATAGATGAAGCTAGAGCAGATTGAGCTTCATCTATACATCTATTGGACCTAAGAAGATGTGAATCGGATTCGTCATGCAAGGGATGGTTGTGAACAGTTTCCCATCTATTAATCATATAAACTTCCTTATGTGCAACGTAGCGGAAGTATATATGAGCTTTACAGTCCGTTCTAGTCACTCTCGTTTGACGTTTTTTACGTCTTTTACGGATTCCTTTATCAGCCCTTTTCTTAGCCCCTTTATCAGCCCTGCTCTTAGCTCCTTTATCAGCCCTTTTTCATCCCCCATCTCTGCAGTTTTTTCAGCCACTTTCTCAGCTTGTTTATCAACCTAAGCTGCCTCTTTTGTTACAGAAATACCTTGCTTACTGCAGCAAAAGTTGATATAGCTAGGAATATGCAACTTTTGTGTTCTTTTTTGTAGTTTTGCCTGATGCCAAAACCAACTTTGTTAGCATACAGAGCGTAAAAGGATCTGCAATCAGTAACCGAGGAAAATTCCAACTTGCTCCAATATTCCTTATCAGAAAGATCCAAAGCTTCATGACCTATGATGGAGACAAACAGAAAAATATTTACCACTATCAGGTATTGTATTAACCATTTAAGATAAGCAAACATAAATTTAAACTATAATTATATTGGAAAAAGATCAAACATGAAACGAAACTAACCATCACAATTAGCTTCATCGTCACAACAAACTGTATGAGGTTCAGAATAACCTTGTTGGTCACCTGTAATACCCTTGAGGTTTACCTCCCACATCGGTTGGAGAGGAGAACGAAGTGTGCCTTATAGGTGCATGGATACCTCTTCCTTGTGTGAGGCCTTTTGGGGCTAGGAAACCCCAGGAACAAAACCGTGCGGCCTGCGTGCCAAAGCGGACAATATCACAAATGTGGGCTGATTAGGCTGGGCTGTCACAGATGGTATCAGAGCCAGACCCAGGTCGGTGTGCCAGTGGGCCCGCGAGGGCGCTGGGCTCCCAAGGGGGGTGGAGTGTAATACCCTTGAGGTTTACCTCCCACATCGGTTGGAGAGGAGAATGAAGTGTGCCTTATAGGTGCATGGATACCTCTTCCTTGTGTGAGGCCTTTTGGGGCTAGGAAACCCCAGGAACAAAACCGTGCGGCCTGCGTGCCAAAGCGGACAATATCACACATGTGGGCTGATTAGGCTGGGCTGTCACAGATTGAAATACCCCAAACCTTAATGTGTTAATTAATTTTGTAATTATAATTCTCTAGGGCTAATTAAGTCCTTAAGATCGTTGGTGAAGAAATAAAAACCAAAAAGAAAAAAAAAGAAAGTGCGTAAAAGTCACAAAACGTGAAAACGCATATTTAATTATTCTAGGGGGTACATAACCTTCGTTAGGGCTAAAAATATATTTTTATATATTAATTACACACTAAGAACGTGTGGGAAAAATTCCGGAAGAAAACGGATCCAAACAATGCGATAAAACGCTAATGGAGTCTTAAAGCGCGTTTTTCGAGAAAATCCGAAAAACGTGACTTTAAATAGTTAAATGACCCCGTAAAAATAATAGTTGATTATGTAACAATAATTAAACATTAATAGGAGTTTAATAACCATAAAATTAAAGGAATGAGAAAATTTCCGGAAAACGGTCCCGGTTAGTGAATAGTGCTAAACCGGGTAAATAAACGAGTGTTTTCTGTTAAAGGACGAAAAACGCTCCAGCGTGTCTTCAGTGGTGGGCCGGTTTTATTAATGTAAACAGCTCACTCACATAAGACTAGTTAACTAATAAATAAAGTCAAAAAATAGAAACACCACTTATACCCCCACACTCTCTCTCCTTCCTTATTTTCTTTTTCCTCTCTCTCTCTTCCTCTCTTTCTTCCTCCACCGGTTTCCCTTCTCCCTCTCTGCTGGTTGAACGTTTTTGAAGCCTCCATGGCTACTACCATGTTCAACCTCATGCCCAAGCTCCCTTTGAGCTCCAAATCAAAAATAAATCACATATTCTTCTTCCTCTCATCTTCCTCTATCATCCTCTCTTTTCGAAATTCCAAAAGGATGAAGTTGACCTCCATGGGTTTTCCCCATTTGAAGAGAAAATGGCACCAATGTGAAGCTTGGAGTCTCCTCTTTCTTCTAAGGTAAAAATTTCCAAGAAAAAGTCACTTCCTCTTCATCTCTTGGTGTAATCGATTTTTCACCATTATTGATACCTTGTTTTTCTCCTTGTTCTTGAGCTCCAAATTAATCCTTCAATGGTGGAGTAATCCCCTTCTTGATTCAAGGGTGAGAATCCCTCTTAAAAGCTTCAAAAAGGTAAACCCTAGCTTGTGTTCTAAGCCCCTTTGATTTAATTGAGTTTTCTAAGGGTTTAGATAATTGATTGAGTATGTTTTGTGTTCTTGGATGTTGGGATGGAGTTTGGAAACTCCATACCCTCTTGACCGATTTTGAAGAGATGAGGAGCAAGAGGAGAATTAAAGAGACTTGTGAAATTAAGGTAAGGAATTCACCTTAAACCTTGTTCTAAATTGTTTAAGTGTTTGGGATGGGTAAACAAGTTAATGAACCCAAATTGTGGATTAAAATCTGTGTTGTAATGTGTTTAGTTTGTTATGGAGATTGATATTGTGGTTATGGAGTTTATGGTGATTATGTTGTTGTTGATGAATTTGAGGATTGGTTATGTGCTGATAGGACCCTTGAAAAGGGTGTGGCTAGATTAGGAATGAGGAGGATGTGTTTTGATGAATTGGAGATGCAAAGTTTATGGGGAGGTTATGGCAAAATTTTAAGGGAAAATGAGTGTTGAGAATGGCTTTATGGATGAGAGAGTTTAGGTGTTCAGTTGGGATGTTTAATGTTGAGTAGAAGGAGTGTTGGCCTTGTAATGGTGAATGAATAATGGAGTTAAGAGAGTGGTGAGAAAAATCTGTAGCATAACACTTGATAGAACTAAGCATTAGTTCTTGTAAGAGGAGAGTGAGAAATTTGGTGAATTGGTTAAGAATTGAGTAACAAGCGTAGGTGATGAGTTAGGTGAGTTTAAGAGGTTGTAATGGTGATGGAAAATGCCCAAATACATGTAGGAACCTTGGAGCAACAATGGGAAGAATTTGGAGTTGAATGGGCATTTAGAAACAAGGGTCTGGAGCCGACCGACCTTAGGACCGGACTTACAAGGTCGGTCGAGCCCAGTTTAACCCGTCGGAAATCTTTCTGGAATCGACCGACCTTGGGACCGGACTTGCAAGGTCGGTCGGACTCAAATTTTGTGCGTGGAAATCTTTCTGGAACGGACCGACCTTAGACCGGACTTGCAAGGTCGGTCGGGGTAAAATTTTCAAACAGGAAGTCGTCTGGAATGGACCGACCTTGGGACCGGACTTGGCAAGGTCGGTCGGAGTGAAAAATCTTGAACTCGGACGTTACTGGAATGGACCGACCTTGGGTAAGTTCGGTCGGCCACTTATAAAAAAAAAATTAAAAAAAAAATTTAAGTTGTCTAATGATGAGGATTGGTATGTAAAGATGTTATAAGGTTGTTAAGGATATGTTAAGTGAGTAATAATGACCATTGAGTGGTGAAGAGTTGTAATAGAAATGTGGAAGTAAACAAGTTAAGAATGTGAAGTTATAAAACTACTGAACGGGGTTAACCATGGGCGCACTAGTCTTAAATAGCTATACTACCCCGATGTTAATAGAAGTAGTTATAATGTTACCAGTTGTTCAAAGAGTTTCGAGAAACATGCGATGGGACGTTGGAGTGGACCTTCGATGACAGGTATGGTTTTCTTGCAACCTGTGTCCTACCGGATTACACCGGCTTGTATGCCAATGTGTTTTTCTGTGTGTTTGCCACCTTGCAAGATAAAGCATGAAATGAGTTTATAGTAATTCGTTATTGTGGCGTAATTAATTCCGATACCGCTTAACCCTAATTATGTGTTAAATAATAGTTAACCGACTTTAGGTTCACATAAGAGATCGGTATTCGGAATAAACGTCCCAACCCACGGGAACGTTCTAACTACGGCTATCCGTGTGTTAGTGTATGTTGTGATTAAGTGTGATGTGTGTGACTTGTTAGTACGTTGTGGTTATTGGATACTGTTATCCGTGTTGTTGAAATGGGATGCGATTCCCTTATGTGATTAACAGAGTTAGTAAAACTATGTGATGTATGTATGTGATAAGTTCCATAAAGGAACCTTTAACTAATAAGTATATGTTATGTATGGTGAGGAATCCGGTCGTTCCGGTCGCGCGTATTGTTTGGGAGTTAATATATATATATATATGTGAATTAACTCCCATCCTGTTATGTTAAGGGTTGATTTCCTTCATTGGATTTCGACCTCCCATTAGCTTAGCCAAAGCTTACCTACCCAACTTCCAATCGGGTATGGGGAAATCATGTTTAATGTTGGTAGGGTGTCGATGCCTAAGTTCGCTTCGACTCCCTCTTTGTTATGTTACGGTTGTTTTTCCTCCTTGAATTACAACCACCCACAAGCTTAACCAAGGCTTACCTAACTCATCATTATTGGAGCTAGGGGAAATTATGTATGTTGTGATCGGTCGTATATAAGGCCGCCACTCAAGTAAAGAAAATGTATGTATGTTGTGCTCGGGCCTATACTACCCCGGCACATCCTAAATAAAGAGTATGTCCTCTAAGAAGAGTGAAATCAAGTTTGTGTATGTTATTAAGTGAAGTGTGTTGTTATGTTGTGTGTGCTAATCAGGTGTTTGTGTACCTTAATGGATGTGTGCTTTTAAGCATGAAGTATGTGTGTAGTTTGCGTATGTTTAAAATAAAATCAACCGCATGCTAAAACGACAATTAGTTGTGCGTGGTCCGGTAGCATGCGGGCTGCGGGATTACCATACCAGCAAAGGTGCTGAGCCTCTTGGGGGCCACCCTTTTCTTCTTTTTCTTGTTTCAGGTACAAGGAATTGGAAGCTGTTCGAGAGTAGGACGGGGTAGTTGTTTGTATGTGGTATGTGAAATGTGGATGTATTGTAGGTGTAGTAAGACCGAAATTGTGTCGGCAGAGTTAGTAAATACTCGTACAGTTGTAATGTAAGTGTATATTGAATGTTGGACATGGAACGGGATTAATGTGTAGTTGCTCGGGAGTTTAGTCCATCAGACCGGTACGATGTATATATGTTAGCCTTATTAGCCACGTGGGTGGCTAACGGCGTGTAACACCAAAGAGCTGAGTTATGTTGTGAGTTGTGATTTCCGCTGCAAAGTATTGTTAAGTGTGTTATTTGTAGTTGGGGTGTTACAAAAAGTGGTATCAGAGCGAAGTATCGCTCTGATGACTGGAATACCGAGCTTAGGAAGTACCGAGTTAGGATTTTAGTACCTTGGGTTAAGGGTTGAGTGATAGCGTGAGGAGTACGCTAGTTAGGGAAATACCAGTGTGTACTGGATACCTACAGTATTCATCCCGCCCTCCACAAACCCTATTTTATAACTCGGGAAAGAACGCCAGAGAGATGAGAGTCATCTCTTACTCGGGAAAACCCGATCTGGCAGCTGATATTTACCCCTGTAAGTACGGAGGACCTGTTGTACGGTAGATCCCGAAAGGTGTGATCCCGAAGACGGTCTCCATTTTAACAATATTAACCGCTCTTGTTAGCGAAAAGTGAAGAATCTTATGCACAAGAGAATGGAATTTCCGGCAGCCTGGGTCGACATGCCGAGCAGTCGAGAACAACCAGCTTGCAACGCACCAACTGTGCAACAGGCAAGAAGTGAAGTTATAGAACCCGAGACGAGTGTCTACGGGACTACAAATGTTAACTAATACACCCACGGTATACCAACCGATTAAGGAACTACAACGTGGTACGAAGAGGATACAATACTGTGTAAAAGGGGTCTCCCAAAATGGGAACCACCCTAGTAATGGTTATCATGTAAAGACAGTGAGAAGTACCCAGAGGATTTATGTTAAGGCTGTAAGACCAAGTAAGGGCCAGCAAGGCCACTGATGTTAGAGCGGGCGGAAGCAGTACCGCAATCAATGTGTATTGAACCAGTAGCCAGTTAGCATGGCGCACTTGCCAAGGCAAGTGCTGCTATAACAAGACGGTACGGAAAATTTTAAACAACTACCAGTATTTGGTAAGGTACCATGAAGTTAAGTGAGATCATCATAACTGTGGAAGAGCTTAATAGCTTGACCTCTGTACTTGGAAATACACCAGTCAGCGAGAAGCTAGACTTGGTTAAGGCAAGAAAATGTTGTGAAACCACGAGAATTTTTCTTTCAATTTAAATTCATTTTCAAAACCTTTTTCAAAACCAAACTCTCTTTCAAACCCATTTTCTTTCTAACCTTCTTTTAAACAAAACCAAAGGACCTACACTGGCCTCAGTGCCACATGGTGGGTAAGTTTTGCTCAGTTACTTTTAAAACAACCGGATGGAACCAGTAAACCCAAGGGTAACCACCCGAGGAATGGATTGAGTTCATAATAATACAACAGTGGATACACTTCCCTTGATTAAGTTCGGGAAGCATGGAATGCATATTATCACAGGATAATATAAGAGGAGTTGACAACAGAATACTTCACATAGGCGGGTGACGGACACTACGAGTGTACCAACAGTAATGTGGGACGACCGCACTCGATAGGAGCTTGTGGGCCTGACAAACCTTCTTATGAGGTAGTCGGGCAAGTAGCAATGTATCAGTAGGATACCCCACATATGTATACGAGTGGAGTCTGGAACACGGGAAGTAGTCGACTCCATACTACGGTCCGAAGTAAAAGTCAAGCAAGAGAAGGAATTATCAAGAATGGTGGAAGTAAAAGAACCCAGTTAAGTTAAGGAGACTAAAGGAATCAGTGAAATTATTTCGAGGGAATGTTTAAGAATCGAAGTGCACTGACTAGTAAATAAAGACATCGCATATGTCTTAAGAATCCTGAAGGATGAATGTAATAGCTGGAGTAAGTACCCAACTTCAATATGGCGAGGCAGATGCCTACTATGGGCACGTTAAGGTGCAATGATCGGGATGAGACTCCCGGAATGATCACTTAGATTATCCGGAGATATCAATCTCACTAGAGAGAATAATTTACCAGCCAAGAACGTAAGGCAATATAGTTGATTAAACGTACTCATAAGTACAAGCCAGATGTAATGGCATAACCTAATGACACCCAGGAGCTGTCCTTAAAAGGGTGTTTGGATCAACAATGGTTGAACGAGATAACGTGACAGAAATGCAAAGACTGAAGCTAACACCCAGATTAAGCATAAGTCGTCAGGACAAAGTCTGACATCCATGAGGGAACATACCATGAAAGGAACAACGACCTTGTCATGGAGCCCAATACAATCTATAAACCGCGTAATGTGTACGGAGAAGTAAATGTGTGTGAACAGCCTGCAATGAGCAGAGCTCCAGGAAATAGGCTTATAAGCCACAAGTAAAATGTGTTAAGAAAAATTTTATTGATTACGGAAGTTTATGTTATATAAGTAAGTAAAGTGGATAACGAACCACTGCTTTAAGAGTGGGGATACCTCTTGATACTGTGGGACCGCAACGGCGGTAGTTATGTGAACTAAGTTCAGGGAGTGTGTTAAGAATTGACCATGTTGTTACTACCCAAGAATGATTTGAGTAGTCGTTTTACGAAATGAAGTGTTATACCAGTTGTGGAGACCGGAAAAGCAATAAGTCTAAATGGCCACCACCATAGGTGTGTGATGCTAAATGTGTGATGAACAACGCTCAAGGAGCATAAAGAGTATTCAGCAGTCAGCCGAATAAGTGGCAAAACACAGTGTAATGGTGGAAGCTAATATAATAGCGGATGCAGTGTAAGTTAATGTTATACAATGAGTAACCGCACGGTGCACAGTAAGCGACCGTTGCATAAGTATTGTTAAATAATAATGTGGCAAATAAGACCAGTTATGAGTGAAACTCAATGGACATACAAGTAAGTGATAATAAACAGACTGAGCAATAAGCCAGTAATTGATACTATGTGATAAGAAACTCAGTGTGAATTCCGGTGGCAATCGCATAAGAGATTTACTGTCAAGAGTTTACGCCTCTGCACTCTGTAGGATTGAGTGTTTTGGTATTGCACTTGCGCGGTAATGATCGAGTGTGATAGCTAGGAAGTTTGGGTAATGTCAATTGTGATGGAGGAACAAGAATTATGGTGTGATAAAACCTATGCATAAGAGAAGCACGGTCGTACCAATCAAAGGGTACTTGATTGGCATAAGTGACTACAATAACACGATTGTTAAATATCGGTATGGAATATACCTCAAGTGTTGGAAATAAACGACAGAGTACTACACAATAGGTAGTAGCTCAAACGTAACCGACAGTGAGTCGGAAGAAATTAAGTAAATCAGTGTGGAATACAGTAAATTATCATGGAAGTAAATAGAAAGGTTGTAACTCACCGAACTCGCTCTTGGTAAGAAATACCACGCGTCGGTTGAGAAATCGTTATTACCAAGATGAAGGTGATAATCCAAGATATGCAATATAGTAAGAATAATGAAGGGGGCAAACTAAGCTCGAAGTTATCAAGAGTCGCGCAGCAGAAACTAGTGAGCCAGCGATTCAAGAGTTGGATGTCCGTTGTGAACATGAGTGAATGGCAATTATTAATGCCTAGAAGTTTCATAGGCCAGAATCGAAATTGGTTATGAATTAAATAAACTCTAAGGAGAATTATTGGTTAGGGACTAAACCGCCAATATGGCTAAGATCCTCAAACCAGAACATATTGTATAATAAACCGCATGGAGATACAACACTTCACGACGGTAGGACGTTATAAACCAGTGGTTAAGTGATTGATTACGTGGGCGTAATCCCTTTTAAGGGGGGTAGAGCGCGAAACCGTTTAGTGTGTTTTACCGCACAAGTGTACGTGAACAATGGTGTGCATAGCACAAAATAATTTGTTTTGATGATTGGTGTGTGTGTTGCATAAACATACACATTCATTCATGGTGTAATCGTGGTAATTGCGCACAGAAGATGCGAATACCATTGTGATAAGTGTGTTTATTGTGTTAACGGATGTATGTGAAGTATAAGTGTAAGGGAGTAGAAAAACTCCCGGGGAACTAAAACCCGACAGTAGATGGTCATATGATATCAAATGTAATATTGTGTATTATATTTTGATAAATATATATATATATATATATATATATATATATATATATATATATATATATATATATATATAGATTGTATATACAGTGTTGTGATTTATGGAGAGGTATGACACCAATACAGAACCTAGTAAGAATTAAATTCCCTAGGTAACTTGGATTAAGTTGAATTTGGAGGATGATTGATAGACGGAGTTCTATCCCTTGGAGATGTAATGATTATAACTAGGAAGACTAAAAGATAGAAAATGATACATGCTTGAATTAGTTGTTGGTTGAAAATGAAGTGGGAGGTGAAACTTGATTATCATGAGATCAAGGGAAGCCGAACACAAATTGGGGTGGAAAGATAGTTCAACGCTGATGCTGATCACATTAGGGTTGGATGATTCTTGAAACTCCCTATAAGTGGTCACAAATAATCACACCAAGAATAAGATGCAGTTAACAATAATTGGACTTGGAGTTGTATGGTGTTTTCAAAGAAATTTTAAATTGGTGGTTCCAAATTTTCAATTGGTATTTTCAAGACTTCAATTAATATCTCTAAGATTCTTAAGTGGTATTTTCAAAGGAAGGACTACTTTTACTTGACCTTGTAAAAAGATCTTCAACTGGCATTTTCCAATAAAGAATTTCATTCTACTTAACCTCATATAGAGTATTTCGTATACTTGCTCACGAGCTGAGGACGTATGAGCCTTTGTCTTCGGACCGGTGACATGAGAAGTATATTTTAAAGATGTATGCAATCATTTTGATCTCCCAAAGGAACGGGGACCAGAGTGTCCATCGCGACCGGGTTCTGCGGGATCACAGTGTATATGTACTCAACATGGGTCTCGAACCCATGAAGAGATGGAAAAGGAATTTCTGGTTGATATACATGCTATGACATGTTGTGTGGTATGTGTAATAATTATTGTTTTGACCTTGATGAGTCCTGATGTGGTTAAGTTCCGGAAGTGTTATATTATCAAGACCTATGTGTCTAAAGGATGTTGTGTTATCAAGACCTACGGGTCTAAATGTTGTTATGTTACCCAGACCAAGAGTCTAAGGGTTGTTACGTATGTGCAAATGTTGTTAAGGTACCCGGACCATTAAGTCCGAGGATACTATGTAAGTATGTTATGTCATGTTATGCATGTATGGATGTGTTACCCGGACAGTTAAGTCCGAGGTTGTGATGTAAAGTATGTTTGTTATGGAAGTTTATGTTGCAAGTAATCCCTGTGTTCTAATTCAAATGACGCTAGGGAAGTGTGAACTTCGAGGACGAAGTTCTTTTAAGGGGGTAGATTGAAATACCCAAACCTTAATGTGTTAATTAATTTTGTAATTATAATTCTCTAGGGCTAATTAAGTCCTTAAGATCGTTGGTGAAGAAATAAAAACCAAAAAGAAAAAAAAAGAAAGTGCGTAAAAGTCACAAAACGTGAAAACGCATATTTAATTATTCTAGGGGGTACATAACCTTCGTTAGGGCTATAAATATATTTTATATATTAATTACACACTAAGAACGTGTGGGAAAAATTCCGGAAGAAAATGGATCCAAACAATGCGATAAAACGCTAATGGAGTCTTAAAGCGCGTTTTTCGAGAAAATCCGAAAACGTGACTTTAAACAGTTAAATGACCCCGTAAAAATAATAGTTGATTATGTAACAATAATTAAACATTAATGGGAGTTTAATAACCATTAAAATTAAAGGAATGAGAAAATTTCTGGAAAACGGTCCCGGTTAGTGAATAGTGCTAAACCGGGTAAATAAACGAGCGTTTTCTGTTAAAGGATGAAAAACGCTCCAGCGTGTCTTCAGTGGTGGGCCGGTTTTATTAATGTAAACAGCTCACTCACATAAGAGAGTTAACTAATAAATAAAGTCAAAAAATAGAAACACCACTTATACCCCCACTCTCTCTCTTCCTTATTTTTTTTTCCCTCTTCTCCTCTCTTTCTCTCTTTCTTCCTCCACCGGTTTCCCTTCTCCCTCTCTGCTGGTTGAACGTTTTTGAAGCCCCCATGGCTACTCCATGTTCAACCTCATGCCCAAGCTCCCTTTGAGCTCCAAATCAAAAATAAATCACATATTCTTCTTCCTCTCATCTTCCTCTATCATCCTCTCTTTTCGAAATTCCAAAAGGATGAAGTTGACCTCCATGGGTTTTCCCCATTTGAAGAGAAAATGGCACCAATGTGAAGCTTGGAGTCTCCTCTTTCTTCTAAGGTAAAAATTTCCAAGAAAAAGTCACTTCCTCTTCATCTCTTGGTGTAATCGATTTTTCACCATTATTGATACCTTGTTTTTCTCCTTGTTCTTGAGCTCCAAATTAATCCTTCAATGGTGGAGTAATCCCCTTCTTGATTCAAGGGTGAGAATCCCTCTTAAAAGCTTCAAAAGGTAAACCCTAGCTTTGTGTTCTAAGCCCCTTTGATTTAATTGAGTTTTCTAAGGGTTTAGATAATTGATTGAGTATGTTTTGTGTTCTTGGATGTTGGGATGGAGTTTAGAAACTCCATACACTCTTGACCGATTTTGAAGAGATGAGGAGCAAGAGGAGAATTAAAGAGACTTGTGAAATTAAGGTAAGGAATTCACCTTAAACCTTGTTCTAAATTGTTTAAGTGTTTGGGATGGGTAAACAAGTTAATGAACCCAAATTGTGGATTAAAATCTGTGTTGTAATGTGTTTAGTTTGTTATGGAGATTGATATTGTGGTTATGGAGTTTATGGTGATTATGTTGTTGTTGTTTGATGAATTTGAGGATTGGTTATGTGCTGATAGGACCCTTGAAAAGGGTGTGGCTAGATTAGGAATGAGGAGGATGTGTTTTGATGAATTGGAGATGCAAAGTTTATGGGGAGGTTATGGCAAAATTTTAAGGGAAAATGAGTGTTGAGAATGGCTTTATGGATGAGAGAGTTTAGGTGTTCAGTTGGGATGTTTAATGTTGAGTAGAAAGGAGTTTTGGCCTTGTAATGGTGAATGAATAATGGAGTTAAGAGAGTGGTGAGAAAAATCTGTAGCATAACACTTGATAGAACTAAGCATTAGTTCTTGTAAGAGGAGAGTGAGAAATTTGGGTGAATTTGGTTAAGAATTGAGTAACAAGCGTAGGTGATGAGTTAGGTGAGTTTAAGAGGTTGTAATGGTGATGGAAAATGCCCAAATACATGTAGGAACCTTGGAGCAACAATGGGAAGAAGTTTGGAGTTGAATGGGCATTTAGAAACAAGGGTCTGGAGCCGACCGACCTTAGGACCGGACTTACAAGGTCGATCGAGCCCAGTTTAACCCGTCGGAAATCTTTCTGGAATCGACTGACCTTGGGACCGGACTTGCAAGGTCGGTCAGACTCAAATTTGTGCGCGGAAATCTTTCTGGAACGGACCGACCTTAGGACCGGACTTGCAAGGTCGGTCGGGGTAAAATTTTCAAACGGGAAGTCGTCTGGAATGGACCGACCTTGGGACCGGACTTGGCAAGGTCGGTCGGAGTGAAAAATCTTGAACTCGGACGTTACTGGAATGGACCGACCTTGGGTAAGTTCGGTCGGTAAGGTCGGTCGGCCACTTATAAAAAAAAAAAAATTAAGTTGTCTAATGATGAGGATTGGTATGCAAAGATGTTATAAGGTTGTTAAGGATATGCTAAGTGAGTAATAATGACCATTGAGTGGTGAAGAGTTGTAATAGAAATGTGGAAGTAAACAAGTTAAGAATGTGAAGTTATAAAACTACTGAACGGGGTTAACCATGGGCGCACTAGTCTTAAATAGCTATACTACCCCGATGTTAATAGAAGTAGTTATAATGTTACCAGTTGTTCAAAGAGTTTCGAGAAACATGCGATGGGACGTTGGAGTGGACCTTCGGTGACAGGTATGGTTTTCTTGCAACCTGTGTCCAACCGGATTACACCGGCTTGTATGCCAATGTGTTTTTCTGTGTGTTTGCCACCTTGCAAGATAAAGCATGAAATGAGTTTATAGTAATTCGTTATTGTGGCGTAATTAATTCTGATACCGCTTAACCCTAATTATGTGTTAAATAATAGTTAACCGACTTTAGGTTCACATAAGAGATCGGTATTCGGAATAAACGTCCCAACCCACGGGAACGTTCTAACTACGGCTATCCGTGTGTTAGTGTATGTTGTGATTAAGTGTGATGTGTGTGACTTGTTAGTACATTGTGGTTATTGGATACTGTTATCCGTGTTGTTGAAATGGGATGCGATTCCCTTATGTGATTAACAGAGTTAGTAAAACTATGTGATGTATGTATGTGATAAGTTCCATAAAGGAACCTTTAACTAATAAGTATATGTTATGTATGGTGAGGAATCCGGTCGTTCCGGTTGCACGTATTGTTTGGGAGTATATATATATATATATATTATATATATGTGAATTAACTCCCATCCTGTTTGTTAAGGGTTGATTTCCTTCATTGGATTTCGACCTCCCATTAGCTTAGCCAAAGCTTACCTACCCAACTTCCAATCGGGTAGGGGAAATCATGTTTAATGTTGGTAGGTGTCGATGCCTAAGTTCGCTTCGACTCCCTCTTTGTTATATACGGTTGTTTTTCCTCCTTGAATTACAACCACCCACAAGCTTAACCAAGGCTTACCTAACTCATCATTATTGGAGCTAGGGGGAAATTATGTATGTTGTGATCGGTCCTATATGAGGCCGCCACTCAGTAAAGAAAATGTATGTATGTTGTGCTCGGGCCTATACTACCCGGCACATCCTAAAAAAGAGTATGTCCTCTAAGAAGAGTGAAATCAAGTTTGTGTATGTTATTAAGTGAAGTGTGTTGTTATGTTGTGTGTGCTAATCAGGTGTTTGTGTACCTTAATGGAGTGTGCTTTTAAGCATGGAGTATGTGTGTATTTTGCGTATGTTTAAAATAAATCAACCGCATGCTAAAACGACAATTAGTTGTGCGTGGTCCGGTAGCATGCGGGCTGCGGGATTACCATACCAGCAAAGGTGCTGAGCCCCTTGGGGGCCACCCTTTTCTTCTTTTTCTTGTTTCAGGTACAAGGAATTGGAAGCTGTTCGAGAGTAGGACGGGGTAGTTGTTTGTATGTGGTAGTCATGTGAAATGTGGATGTATTGTAGGTGTAGTAAGACCGAAATTGTGTCGGCATGAGTTAGTAAATACTCGGTACAGTTGTAATGTAAGTGTATATTGAATGTTGGACATGGAACGGGATTAATGTGTAGTTGCTCGGGAGTTTAGTCCATCAGACCGGTACGATGTATATATGTTAGCCTTGTTAGCCACGTGGGTGGCTAACGGCGTGTAACACCAAAGAGCTGAGTTATGTTGTGAGTTGTGATTTCCGCTGCAAAGTATTGTTAAGTGTGTTATTTGTAGTTGGGGTGTTACATCACCAAACTCAAATATATCAACGTCTTGATTCAAATCGATAAGTGTTGAAGACGGTGAGGCACAATGAGCAACTTCGGCATCATTTAAGTTGATATTCAGATTAACAGAAGCAACCTCCATCACAAATAACCTAACACATAAGTATTGAAGCACAATAGGAAAATAACAACAACAATGAGTACACAAGATAAACATTGCATCATAAATCAATATAGAGCAAAACAGAATGAAGGGGGGCATAATGACCAGAAGACAGGATAATTTGTGTCGTTATTCCAGTATACATCAATTTCGTCACAGTAAGAGATAAACCACCAAAATCTATAAGGGTTCTTAGAAAATGAATCCATCAATCCCTTATAATACAGTTCACTCAATCATATATTCTTATTAATTAGCAATATTACATCTCCAGCTCAATCTTCATTGATATATCTTTACATGGTACATCTGATGGAAAATTGACAATTGAAAGAGATCATTATTAGAAACATATCCTATCATATTTTTCCTTGCTGTTGTACACTTCCTATCAGTGATGATGACCAGAAGATAGGAAGCCACAAATAATAACGGTGACTGCAGATTCAAAGATACAAATAATAACGGTGATTACAATGAGCATAGCAAGTTCAAACTATGATGATAATCGACGACCTGCTTCAGTCGATTGCTCTGGAAGGAGCACAACAAGCCACAAAAGCATCCAGAGCATAATAAACTCAGGTGTTAAATTTATTATAGGAGGATGATGTGGAAGAAGGGAAGAACCAGAGTCATTGTTTTACCTTCTCGATCTGGAGCAATTGAAGTTGTTTCTGCAGAATGAAGTGAACTGGAGAACGAATTGGTAATATTACATCTCATCTGGAGCAATTGAAGTTGTCCTGAGGGGTGTTCGTGACGTCTGCTGCAGCCGTGTCGTGTTGAAACTCTGCTACTCTTACGAGATAAACATGAGCGGTGTTGGACTTATGCTGTGTGTAATCTGTTCGGTACAAACAAGTGTTGGTAAGCAAGGAGACATGACTATAACAAGTGTTGGTACGCAATTGAAGTTGTCTTCTCGATCTGGAGCAAATGAAGTTGTCTTCTCGATCTGGAGCAAATGAAGTTGTCTTCTCGATCTGGAGCAATTGAAGTGGTTAGAAATGAAATGTGAGCATGAATTGCTTGTGACAAATATAGAGTGAGAGGTTAGAAATGAGTCAGAACTCACTCATTTAGATGAACCCTAAATCTGACGATGATGATGATGATGATGATATTGTGGATGCCATTAATCAGTACAGCATACACTCTTATGTTTGGTTTTTGGCCAACGAAAAAACAGAGAAAGAGATAGAAGAGGAGAAGAGAATGAAGAGGAGAAGTGGAGAAGATGATCGGGATGGTCACGTGCGTAGGCGTCACGTGGGGAAGGAAGGAGATAGTTGTAGTTAAGAAGGAAATTACATTAATGAATAGGATTAGATCATTTAAATCCAAGGGCTCACATTTAAGCCTTTAGATAAAGGCAAATGATTAGCCTTTATACAATCCTGAAGCAAAAAAAGGCATTCCACCAATGAGAATACATCCAGAAAAATCTGGATTGCTTGTGAGACCAGGTCTCAAGCCAAGCCCTTGAAGTAGGGATACACCCTATCAAGTTTGATCTCATTGGGACGTGACATGGGTAGCTAGAAAGTCTGATTGTCATCACCAAACTCTAGAAACCTATGCATCAGGGGTGGATGTAAAACGACATGATCCCACATTTTTTTTAAATTTCAAAGATTTTAATTTGTATGTTTGTATATAATATAAATGACCCCATATATTATATAGTTTGTAGTAGTCTAGTGACGAGAGATAATCTCAGTCATATTTTTTCCCATCTTCAATTAAAATAGTTATTTTATTTTGTTATATTTTCCCTTCCCACCATAATCAACAGTTGTTTTCAATTTATTTTTCTTTATTTTTTATCTCTCTTTTTTGTTCTTCCTCCTTCATAAATACTTAAGCCACCCTAGAATTACTCATCAAATTTGCAATCATTATAAGTAGATATCCATAGGTTTTTCTGAGTTTTTAGAAGCAGCATTGGAAGAGATACTGATTGTGCTTCCTTAACAACGGTAACACTTACAAATACCAATCTCTAATGTTTATTCTCTATTATTAGTTTTAGAAATTTATTTTATAAATCTAAAACCTTTATTCTAATTTGTTGAATTTTTGAATTTTGATCAATTTTTTTACAAATGTGTATATTTCTTTATATAATTAAAATACAAATATAACTAGTTTTGTCCAATTATAAAAAAATTATCTATTGTTTAAAGTTTGAGCAATATCATACTAACTAATTATATTTTTATGTTTTTCTTTAAAAAAACAAATTTTAGAGTTTATACTAATTATTACTATTATAATTTAGCTGCTTCAATAATAATAGTGATCCAATATATTAGAAATGATGTGGTTCCGCCCCTGCTATGCACATCACTAAACCTTTAACTACTAATAGGTAAAAAAGACTAAACATTCTAAAGAACAAAGCAACACAGCTAAACTAACAAACTACGGACTATAAAATATAAGACGTCGTCAAAATAACCACGTGAGTTATGGATATGGAACACCTGGATCACATGAACATGCCTTGCACACCATCCGGCTACACAACTAGCAAGGAGAACCGGCCGCCTGATGCTGAATCGTCTTGCCGGTGACGATCCAACCCTTTTCAACGGGAGTGAATTTGGTGATGGAGACCAATTATCTGTCGCACGACCGAATCATCTTGCTCTAATCATGACGTTTGGTGAAATTACACACCCCATCCAAGAGGTTTTACAAATTACTTTGCCTACCCATGTGGTTTCCGCTATTTTACATCCAACAACTTTTCTAATATTTGATCAACTTAAAAGATGGTTAAATGTTATCCAAAATTGATGAAACTTTACATGGTCGATGCTAAGGTGTTAAATTTTGATCTGACGTGAAATCCAAAGTTTTTTAAGCTCATATGAGATCCGTGGGACCCAATGAAACATGTGACATGTGAAAGTATTTTCATTGGGTCCCACAAGTCATATATGACCTTAAAAAACTTTGGATTTGGTATTGGACAAAAATATAACACCTTAGCATCATTCATGTAAAGTTTCATCAATTTTGGATAACATTTAACCATTTTTTAAGTTGATCAAATATTAGAAAAGTTGTTGGATGTAAAACAGCGGAAACCACATGGGTGGGTAAAGTAATTTTTGAAACCTCGTGGGTGGGGTGTGTAATTTCGCCAAACGTTATGGGTGGGGAATGTAATTTTCCCTTTTTTTATGCACCAGGGAAGGCCGAGGTGTATGATTTTTTTTTATGCAGCAGGGAAGACCGAGGTATATGGTATTTTTATATTTGTTTTCCTTTTATAAAGATTTCAAATAATTTATCAATTGTACAAAGCATTTTACATGGCTATATATACATATATGTGATTATTGTAAAATAGTTATTTAAATATTAAAATATCTTTTACTATATATGTAAATATCCAAACAGGGGAGAAATGTGCGGTAGAATCAATATGCCTCTCAGAATCGAAATTCCTTGTGGTCTTCGAATCACATGAGCAAGCGAGGCTTTCATATCCTTGAACACTGGCAAAGATCTGAGATGGACAAAAAAGCTTTGGGAGCCAGCTGATCAACTTGCGACCAGGAACGCTAACATAGCCACCAGGGGAATCCCCTTGCAGGCCTGGTCTGCAAATGCGGTTCACGCGATCACAAAACATCTGGGGAGAGTTATCAGGATTGAATCAGACATGCAAACATTGCCACAGTTCCTTGAAGCTCATGCTCTCCTTGAAACTGAAAGTAGATCCATTATCAACAAGGAGATTTCAGTCGAAGTTGAAGGAGCTGTTTGCAAAGTCGGAATAATCGAGTATTGGTCCGAGGATTTGTCGCAACACGGCCAGTGTAGCGATCAGCAAAATCCTGATGCCCAGAAGCCGATGACTCCAGTGGTGGAGGAGCACGGCGCAACCGACATGGAGGTCTGATCCATCCAAACGATGAGTTTGACGACACGTCCGGCAAGGCCCAGGATAGGTAGTGACCCCTCAGTCCCCTGCAACCAAACAGAAACATTTCGGCGCACTCAATTAATGAAAAGGCAGGAGAAGTTAAGCGCCTTCCCAGAGTTTGTTGTTTATGGCATGGATAATGGCAAAGACTTGTTATTTTTTATGGCCACAATTAACTCTCTAGAAACCCTAAACAACATCCCCCGACAAATTAGCCTTCTCTTTTCTTATCCCAATATTTTCTGAATTTTAATTTCCTGCGGCTACAGAGACAAGCGTCAATTACTACCTCAACCCCAGTCACATATATCTCTAATTCCCTAGAGACTTCTGCTTTACCGCTTCCTGACTCCTCCCTTTCCAATGTCCCGTGCAGCCAAAGAGAAGAGGAGCATAATGATTATGTCCCCTGCTCTCCTTCCAGTCTAACCACCCCCTCAATTAATCCTCTCTCGCCCTCTCTTTCCGATATTCGTACTCCCCTCTTTCCCACCCCTCGCAATCTCTCAATTCACCTCGTACCCCAATCAACAGCTCCCTTCCTTTTCGTTTGCCGGGCGATCCCCCCACCCCCCCTTTTTCTGGTCCCGCTTCGCAAATCCCAGATATTAATTTGGAAATTGTTCTTTCTACTGATAGCTTGTCAACAAATTTCAGTCCATCTCTTTCTAATGCCTCATCCTCCTCTCCTCCCAGTCCTACCCTTGTTGAAGCCCAAGGCTGTCTTGATTTTGGCCGTAGGCTTGGCTGTCATTATCCTCACCCTAAATCCTCTTTGCAAAACTATAGCTGTATCCTTAAGCGTAGTAATCTAGCCCGGGATAAGCCATCCGCTAAACAGTTCACGAAACCATCTCCGCTGACAAGAGGAAGCGCTTGCAAGCTCCCCCGACCAGTGCCCAAAGCTAGAGCGAAAAATTCACATCCCTGTCATCAACATGTTCAGAATTCCCCACATTAGATAGATGGAGAGAAGTTTTTCTATTGTCCCAGCAAACGGAGACAAGGCGGAACAACCCTCATCCATGGAGCTCAGTAGTGATTTCTGTTTGATCTCAAACCTATGTCAGGACTTACAACTTCTAATTCTTTCATCCCGTGTTATCTTCGTTGCAAATTGTGTCATCTCCTTTATATTAGATATGCTTTTGTAATCTCCTTTTTCTATGTCTGGCGAGAGAGGCTCTATGCCAGAGTATTGCCATTGTAACTGGTTCTCCAGTAAACTATGAAAAAAATAGAGCATATATTAATTTAAAATATATGCTTTAATCAACTGAATAATATATTTTTTAAATTACAAATTAAAACTACTAAGCTAATATTTATATTTTTTCTAAATTTAAAAGTGATGTAAACACCAGACACTATGACTCGAAAAGAATTGTCATGTTAGAGATATATAACCGTTAATGAGTATCATCTTTTTTTAATAATGACAAAGCAATTATAGAAGTTTGTGTGCATGTTTCTAATCATAATGAAAGCATTTATAAATTATTGGTGATATGCAAACCCAAGGTTAATGAATACATAAAATCGAATTCAACAACTCAGTTTATCGTTTCCAAATGTTTAAAGCCTTCAAGTTTATCAATTAATCAAGCTCTATAAACTAATAAATGGTAAGAATATTTTTCTTATACACAATGATTTGATAAGAACTGTCAAAAGAAAAGATATATAACAATTAATCATCTTTTTTTAAAATTGTGATGGAAACGATTATAAAAGGTAGTGTAGATGTTTCTAATCATCAGTGGAAGTATTTTTAAATTATCGTCGATACGTAAAAACCAAGGTTAATAAATACGGAAATCGACTCCTTCAAGTCAGTTTATCGTTTCCAAACATTTATAGCCTTTAGATTTACCAATTAGTCAAGCTCCGTAAACTAATAAATGATAAGAAAATATTCTTATACACAATGATTTGGTAAGAATGGTCAAATGAAAAGATACATAGGTGCTAGTGCCATCTTTTCCATTATAGTGATGAAAACGATCATAGAAGGTTATGTATATGTTTCTTATCATCAGTGGAAGCATTTATAAATTATTGCTGATACGCAAAAACTAAGGCTAATGAATACGTGGAATCGACTCCAACGAATCAGTTTATCTTTTTCAAATGATTATAGCTTCCAGATTTATCAATTAGATGTAAACTAATAAATGGTAAGAATATATCTTATGCACAATTATTCGATAAGAATAGTCAAAGGAAAAAACTCATAACTATAACACCCAACTCTTAAAACCATGATTATCTCATAAGCCTCCAAGCATATATATAATAACACAGCGAAAATATTCTACAAGTCGGTGTTACCGTTAGTCACCCACATGACTAACTAGGCATACGAAATCCCCAGTTTCTAGCTACGTACGGCCTGATAGACCCGAATATATCGAACGTAAGTATTTACAAAGTCTTAACCAAAAGATAACGAGTATCAAGTATCTCACATGCTAACATAGTTTACAACAACCTCTAATATCGACAAACGAGTGTACATACACAGCTCGTATACAAAAGTAAAACCCATAGCAAGTCTACCCGCTCCTACTCTCAAGGTGGGTCTTCTTCTGTCGATTACCTGAAAAGTAATATGGATGCCCCGAGGGGCTCAGCACCTTCGCTGGTATGATTAATGTGCGACCCATAAGCTAACAGGGCTACACACGACTATTTTGTCGTATACATGCAATTGATTTATCATACAAACAATAATAAGAAGTACGATAACACACAACACAATCATATGAAATAATCATAGCTCAAACAGATCGAACGACGTAATGGACGTTCATTAAGTAAGTGAGTTAGCTTTTAACCCCTTAAGTTTGAGAACATTTAGTTTCTCATGTCCTCTCTTATCTCAATATGTCAACCGTTCTTTAATTAGATTGAGTTGACACCTTAGTCCATTGTTTATTTTTGTCGGGTCAAAAGTAACCCTAGCCAATGAGCTATCAATTCCATTGGTTTAAACAAACAATATTTCTTAAATTGGGATTTAGGTGATCCCGCTGCACCATCTTAATCTGCCTCCCACCTCAAACAGAAATTCGAGGTGGTCAAGTCTATTTGTCGACTTTAGGTGACAAGCCCAAAGACGAGTCTCAATGGAAGTCAGATCTGATACAGATACCGACCTCTTCCTTCAAACACATGTGACTGGACAGTCCCAGATTCCTCACCCCAAGTCCAGTTAGTAGAAGTCTCAAGACATGTTTGTTAGTTGAACCTCTTTCGGGTATTAACCAACCAATAATAGGGAGTGATTCATAATCTCATACAATTGTTTACTAAGCGTTGTGAGAAAGTAAACTCAAAGGTAAGTCGTGGTAGTATATTACAAACTCGCAAATAAATACGGTAACCGGTTCCATGATTTATCTTGTTTAGTCTTAACACATAAACATACAACACACAAACTGAGGAACACCTCGTTAGCAAGCAAGCTACAAGAAAACCATACCATTCACCATTGGTCGTCGGTTGTCTACTCTCCTCCGGAGTCCACTTACTCAAACCGTATAACATTCACTGAATTGGGTGGTTAATTCCTTTTAATTAACCTAGTTTGTTTAATCACTAATGATTTTCGACTAATAACCACTAAGTCATTGTAGTTCAAACTTAACCTCGTAAGTTAATCATTTCTCATTATATCTTACACTTGTTCACACTTCTAATGACCATTACATGTCACTAAACAACTCCTAACAATCATATAATAGTATTACCAAACAAGCCCCCACATTTCCCTTCATTTTCTAACCTTCGGTGCAAATTTAGGGCTGGTCCGGGACATGGTCCGGATCTTAAGTCCCGGACCAGGTTGTCTAGCAAACCTTCGGCATAAAAATTTGTGTGGTCTGGGACTTTATCCTTAACTAAGTCCCGGACCAATGTTCTAGCACATTTTCAGCAGGTTTTTAGTGCTGGATCGAGACTTCTAACAAGACTTAGGTCCCATACCAACCTAAACATGGATTTTAGGTAGTTTTTCTTGTGTGGTCCAGGACTTTATCCAAGGACTAAGTCCCGGACCATACATTAACCTTTAACATTTTACAGTTTTAATCTCTCTTTTAAACTTGTTTCTTTGCCCAATTCTTCCCTCACTTCGTGTGGGGGCACCCTGTTGATCCAGTTCTTGACCAAGTTGTGGCGGAATGATTTAGCTTTGCCGCCCACCGCAGAAAGAACGGTCTTCTTCACTTCTTCTGGGATCTTGTACCGTTCTTACACCTTCTTCTAGATGGTCTCCTTAACTTCTTTCGGGACTTATGGTCATGTGTGGTTGATGGAGCAATGTGATCTGGACAGAGTCCCTAGCATACTAGCGAACTCTGACCTGCTGCCCCCATAATACCTCCCATACCGGTCCCAGATAAGATTGATCTCATCCAGTTTCTGTAGCTTTAGCCATGGGTCGGGCCTCTACCTCTGGGTCTCTGAGTAGCACTCGTAGAAGGTGCACTCATGAACGCGGCAACAGTAGTAGTGGTAGCTGTAGAAGGGCCAACAACAATAGCGGCTGATGTAGAAGGGCTAGCAACAGTAGCGGCACTGGTAGAAGGAACTGGTACCATTTGCTGATCATTTTCTAACTCGTGGCAAAATAACTCGAACTCTTCAGCTATGCCTGCAAAACCGGAAATAAAATTAAGCATTAGATAATGACACAAAAAATACACGAAATTTAATAATGGTCATAAACATGCATTACATAATAACTTACATACACCATTATTTCTCAACACATTCCCTCCTTATGATTTGATCGTATATTCTCACGATAACCAGTGACCTCATCCTCTTCCAATGAAATAGGAACAATTAGAGGTTCATCTTCTGCGTCATACTCATCCTCATAAATCACACCATCCACACCAACTATTCATCTTCTCCCTTTAAGCACCACAGACCATCTAGGATTGTAGGGATCAGTTACATAAAATATCTCTTAACCTTCGTCCCAACAACGAATGGCTTAACCATAGGAGTAGCTCTAGACAGTTCAACTAGTTTCATACCTTGCTCCTCCTCACGGTAGCCATGAATGTTGTCAACCCAGTTACACTGGAAAACACACATTTCGTAGTTGTTGTATTCCAATACCTAGATGTCTTGTATAACACCAAAATATGATTGTTTGACTGAGACTGGACTGCGACCCACACCGCTGATGTCATATAAGTCTTGATAACTGAAATACCCCAAACCTTAATATATTGATGAACTATCTAATTATATTATACTAAGGCTATAACATGCCTTAGAAACATTAGAAAAGAGTTAAAAAACAATGTACACAAAAACATGCCTTAAGCGTTTAAACCGAAAACGCACCTTAGAGCACAAAAATGTGCTTTAAGGAAAAATGTGCCTTAAGCATTTATACATGGAACTAAAAGGCTAATGAGCCTAAATACCAATAAGAAATAAGGGAACAACAATAAAATGGTCATATGAACCATTACGTATACACATAAAACAAGTATACAAGTCCACACAAAAACAGGTACTAAACTGACGAAAGTCAAGGAGAAACCACTAAACGACTTGGTTTAAATTGGAATGAGCAACATGCTATTTCACGAACAAAGTATCTAAAGGTTGTAAATGTACTAAGAACACATTTAAACTAGCCAAAACAAATTGCATAATCAATGTGAACCCGGAAGCACATAAAATGTGTTTTAAGGCATTTTTGGCTATGTAACATACCTAACACATGGTATAAGTAGTTATGAACGCGTTTAATACATAACATGTTACATAAATACAAGGAAAGAAAAATCAGATCAAATGAGGCATAGGGCTGCCGACATGGGGTGACTCACCAAGGCTCCAAAATGCTTTTAAATTCACTATTTCAACTACTAAGACTTTCTTTAATTGCCAAATCATCTTGTCCCCTTAGTGAATCATTAAACAGACTCTTACCTGTCATATGAGAGCTCCCAAGGTCGTAGCTCATCCTCTCTTTGAAGAAACAACACAAAACAATTCCAATGTTCTTAGTTTTGAGCCTTAAAGAACACCTTGCCTTGCAGAAATCATAACTTTCTCGTCCGAACTCCAAATCACAAGCTTGATAGCTCGTTGGAATACTCTTTTCAAGAGCTTTACAATCATATCTCATGAGCTCCCATATTCTCAGGAAAAACCACGAAGAAGTGCCTTTGATTCTTGAGGTAAAACATTTCCTTCTTGAAAACTTCTTGTTCTTTGGTTTTTGTTACATCCGATTGGCATGGGATACTAACCCATCTTATTCTTTATCTTATTGTATAATTTTGGGGACAATTCCTTTAGCAAATTGCTGGAAAAATTTCTAAGGAATTCAAGCTTAGATATTAAGCTAAAAGTTTAATATACAAGGTAAATCCTACAACTACCTATTTCAAGGTTCTAAATATTGATCTATATATGATCTAACATATTGTATACCTTGTTTATTATTGCCGAATTTATTAGGTGTTAGATTTAATTTTTGGCACCTAAAATGTTAATATTTTGTAAATCTAAAATTAGATTTATAACCCTTATGATATGAACTTTAATATAAGCTATCATAATATATAAGAAAGTTCATATACTATAATTTATGGGGTGGCCGAAAATTAAGAGAACTTATGTGAGTTAGGAAAATTATATAACTAAGTTAAATTAAAGGAATTAGTATATTTAAGAGTAATATGTAAAATTTGAGAATTTTTAGCTATATATTATAATTGCTGAAAATATATATGAAGTATTATGAATTTTATGAAGTTTTGGTGATGAGAAAATAATTGTAGAATTAAGTTTACAATTTATAAAGAGTTTATAAGTATTACTAGAATTTATAAGGTTTTTGGTATATTTAAAGTTAATAAAAGATAGTATATGTATACTACAACTTTAGATAATTAAATCTGGTGATTTAGAGATGTTTAAAAAGATTTTTGATGTTCAAAAATCTGTAGGAAAATTAGTTACGAAAATTAGAAATTAATTAGAGTTAAATTGGTTAATAAATGAGTTAGGATAAAAGAAAAGACCACAACAAGGGTAAAATGGTAATTTCCCTCGTCAAACATGGTCAACTTGGTCAATGACAGTTTGTAAAATGTTTAGAGGAGCTAGAATAAAATTTGTAGCAAAAGATTAGATATTAAAAGGATAAAGGAATAAAAAGTTAAGTTAAATTAACTTTAGGGGTAATATTGAAATTATGGAAAGTTAGGGGGTTTGACCATAAAAGACTGGTCAAACTTGGGTATATTTTGGTAATTGACCAAAAGTATAAAAGAAATTAGTTAAATAAGACTTTGGAAGAAATTAGAAATAAAAATAACAAGTTTAGAACTTATTATGAATAAAATAGAGATTAAGAGAAAACTAAGGGTAAGTAATGTAAATAACACATTTTTATGTGTTTAGAAGGTTAAGGAAATTAAATAAAGAATTTAGAAACAAGTTGTAAAAGAAACAAAGTTAAGACGGGGTTAAACGAGACCCGTATATAACTTAAGGTATACGAGGGGTATACCCGTAATTTAACAAGTATAGGAGAAATCAATACTTAAGGTATTTCTAATGAAAGTACAAGTTATATTAGAAAAAGAAATAAATACGTATGATACGGAGTATCATACGGACGTATACGAAAATTTTTAGTGTACATGAATAGTACTCGTATACGTGAATAGTATACATATACATGAATAGTAAATACGTATACATGAATAGTAAATACGTATACATGAATAGTAAATACGTATACATGAATAGTAAATACGTATACATGAATAGTAAATACGTATACATGAATAGTAACTACGTATTTAAGAATAGTCAAATATGAGACGTATACGTGAATAGTAAAATATGGTGAATAGTGAAAATACGAAAATTAAGTTATTTAACCACGCCGTCCTAATGAACTATAGGAGCGGAGTAAGGTGACCAGAATAGTCGAGACGTCATCTGGGAGTGGACGAACGTCGGTAGGCTAAGGTATGGGATTCTTGTAGCTTGTTTGCTAACGGGGTCTACCTCGGTTAGTGTGCTATGTGTTATTGTGATACGACCAAACAGGATTAAGCCGATTTACTGTATTGTTATTGTGTGTCCATTTCACACTAACATGACTTGATTCAGAGCTTGTTCATTAACTATGTTTAGTAACAATTGTACAAGGTTATAAATACTCCAAGTTGTTAGTAGGTTAATACCGAGAGAGGTTTAACTAAACAATTGTCAATGAGACTTCAACTAACTGGAACTTGTGAGGAGAGGAATCCGGGACTGACTCCGGTCATGCATGTTTAGGATAGGAGGTCGGCATCTGTATCAGATCTGTCTTCCGCATATGGCTCGTCTACGACTTGTCGCCTAGGGTCGACAAACTGACCCGACCAGCTCGAGTGAACAGTTCGAGGTGGGAGACAAATTCAGGAGGCGCGGGAGGGTCAAGCCTACACCCCTCATAACTTAAGAATTAGTGTTTATTAAACCAATGGAGCTAACAACTCATTGGCTAGGGTTACTTTGACCCGACAAAAATAAACAGCTCAGTTAGAGAACAACCAATTCTAATAGGAGAATGGTTGACACTTATAAGATATGGTCAAACACGAGAACTAAACAATTCTCAGGCCTCAGGAGTTAGGGATCTAACTTACTCATTAATGAGCGTCCATTACGACGTTCGATTTATTTGAGCTGTGAATGTTTCACATGGGTGTGTTGTTTGTTATCGTACTTCTTATTATTATTTTGTATGAGCCCCTTGGGGCCTGTGATTTAAACTTTGCAGGTAGGTGCCAGACGAGGACCCAACCTAAGAGTAGGAGTGGGTAGAGCACTAAGGGTTTAATTTGCATTACGAAGTGTGCCTGTACACTCGTTTCATAAACAATGGTAGTAAGTTGTAATAATAGGAGAGATACTTTGAACTCGGTATTGTATTTTGTTTTAAGACTTTGTACGCACTTACGTTCGGTACACTCGGGTCCGTCAGACCGTAGCTTGAGACTGGAATAAGCCTAGTTAGTCACGTGGGTGACTAACGGCGGTAACACCAACTTGTAGTATTTTTCCGCTGTGTTGTAATATTGTTGCAGGTTTGTTATGTGATGGTTCAGGTTTAGCAGTTGCGGTGTTACAAAAAGTGGTATCAGAGTGTAGTTACACTCTGATGACTAGAGTTACCGAACTAGAGTAGGTACCGAGTTAGAGTAATAGTCATGGGTTTGGGTGTGAGATAGTAGTGTGAGCTGAGTCAGATAACCACTAATAAGAGTGGATTATCTTACTGTCTATAAGGATGTTATAAACGCTTAGACCAAAGCCTTTGTAATCACGAGCTTACTTTGCATTTATACTTATTCAGATGTCAGGAAGAAGAGGACGAGGCCGTGGCGAAGAAGGAGTTGAGGCTGCTGAGATCCCGGGTGGACAGACGATAGCTGAGATCGTTGCTGCCGCCCTGGGGCACATGGGCTATCAGCCCGGTGCGGGACCGCCTGCTCCACCACCACAGCCCCGGGAGCCAAACTGGGTGAAGAGTCTCGCTGACCTTCGACCCCCACCGTTTAGAGGGGAGACAGACCCCACCAAACTTGAGGCGTACATCTCAGAGCTGGAGACCGCCTTCGAGACCCTTGATATACCTGGGAGCCAAGGTAAGACTTGCTGCGTTCTACCTGAAGGATGCGGGGGCGATTGGTGGAAGCTAGTTAGGGCCGATCATGTGGCCAACCCCAACTTCGGCTGGGAGCAGTACGCGGCCTTGCTGAGAGCCAAGTACTACCCCACCCATGTCCAGACTAAGAAGCGTTTAGAGTTGGACGCGCTGAAGCAGACTGACAAGATGACGGTGGACGACTACTACTCTCATTCACCGCTCTATCCGTCTTCTACCAGGATTGGGATATTCAGACCAGATTCTGGTCGACCGCTTCTATGGCGGGCTGAGCCACCGACTACGCTATGGCATGGGCCCGCAAGCTATACTACCTTGCATGTAAAGTTGAGATTAGTTGAAGTGAATGAACGTTATATGAGAATGAATGTGAGACTGATATTTTTAAGAGCAGGAGTGCTATCATGCCGCTGCTAAAGTTGAAATCACCGTCCAGCTGAGGGACGAAGATCAGGCACTGAAGAGAAAAGTTGCTGGTAATAGCTCTGACAATCAGGGGTAGGGGGGACAGAAGAAAGGTAAGTACCAGCCACCACCCCAGAAAGGCTGAAAAGGTAACCAACCTAAGGCTACTGAAGAGCCACAAAAGCAAACCTATGGCATAGTAGCGAAGCCTCTACGCTCGCCTGCACCAAAGGGTAACAAGTAACTCCTTAAATTGAGTTAGCAGTCAGTTATCAACCTTGAAATTCAATTACTAATGTTGTAAGCAAACAGGTACCGAGATCGGCAAGGGCACCGGCGGGGGATATAAGCGCCGCTACAATTGTCGCAGGTGCAACCAAGACCACCCTGGAGTTGATTGTGAAGGAAATAAGGTGGAATGCAATTTCTGTGGTGTTTTCGGACACCGAGCTTTCGAATGTTTCAGAAACCCCGAGAGTAAAGCCTATAGACCTGGGTGGAAGGCCAAGGGCAAGGGCGTGGCCGCTCCGAATCCTGGAACCGACGGTCCAAAGGTGACACAACCAGCTACTAACAGGGGACCCTGGGTTGTCCAGTGATCAGGGCCTCCTGCACTACATATGGTGGACCGGGAAGACGAGGCTGAACCCTCATCGAGACCAGGTACCACTACAACCTATTAGGGAGAAAACTGTATGCTTATCGCATTTCATGCATGAATCAGTGACTATATGTTTTGAGTGAGTTTCTAGTTAGTTAATTAGAACTCATGTAAGATAAATTATTACCACCTTAGGAAACTTCAACATTTGTTATCCAATACCTTCAACACCTAGCTTAGAAGAGACCGACCTAAAGATTCACGAATTCCCAAGGGAGTAGTGTCAGGTCATCCGGCCAGGTATGATCTTATTAAAAGGATACCTGTCACCAAATGCACAAATCGCCATCATCAGAAGATGTAGCCAGCTAGGAGTGGGACCGGGAGGTTTCTATACACCGGAATACCCTGGAGGATCGAGAATGAAGCTAAGAATGATGTGCTTGGGTAAGAACTGGAACCCTTACACCAACACTTACCAAAAGACGAGAGTAGTGGATGGAACAACACCACCAGAGATACCTGAGGAGTATCATACAGTTAATACACAAGCCGTAGGGATTGCACAACCACTTGTGGCGGATCCAATCCCGAACCTTGAAGCAGGCCTCTGCATTATCAACTTCTACTAAAAGGAGGGACGACTTGGACTACACCAAGATAAGGACGAGACAACGGAGTCTCTTAACCGAGGGATACCCGTAGTGTCTTGGTCCATTGGAGACGAGGCCGAATTCCTATATGGCGAGCAGAAGCGCGTAGACCTTGCCCAAAAAGTGGTACTTAAGTCAGAAGATATTCTAATCATGGGAGGAAAATCGAGAATGCTGTATCACGGTATCAAGAGGATTAAGTTGAATACAACACCATCGACAGTAAGCAATGCCACACACATGAGACCTGGACGCCTGAACTTAACCTTTAGGAAGTACTACCCATGTAATACACTGAAGTATTGTAATAGAAAACTCACATTGTAAAAGGATGGTTTAAATAATATCAGTGCTGATTACTCGTTTTCAACTCGTATTATACCATCAGTACTTATGATCCTTATGAAATACTTAGGTTGTGGATTCGGTTCGGAAGGTGCGTTAAGCTTACTCACAGAGGCACAGGCCGATGAGAGCGGCACTATCCTCACGGGTACCTTTCGATCAATGGCGTTGATGCATCAGTACTATTCGACTCAGGGGCCTCGCATACCTTCGTCTCATCATCATTTGCAAGGAGGTTGGGGCTAGACGCTGACGAGCTGCCAGACTTCACGGTTACGCTGTCTAAGGAGAAGGTTCGATGCACTCGCTACTACCGAGCACCACTATCCGAATTAGAGGAGAAGACTTTCCTATCACCTTGATTGAGTTCAGAGATTTAGGGTTTGATGTTATATTCGGGATGAACTGGTTGGAGCGGCACAAGGGTCGTATCCTCTGCGCCGAGCACCGACTGCTACTCAGGAGTCCGTCTGGGGTTACTATATCATACCGCCAGAGACCTAGAGAGCCTTCAACCAAGATCATCACCGCTATGGCCATGTATCGAGAGCTGAGAAAGAAGAAAGAAGTGTACCTCTGCTATGTTCAGGATATAGAGAGAGATTCAGAGTTCGACCCCAAAGTACCAGTGGTGTCGGAGTTTCCGACCTCTTTCCAAGGGAACTACCCGGCATGCCACCACCACGGGAGGTAGAGTTCACCATCGAGCTGCTACCAGGAACCGGACCGATAGCCAAGGCGCCTTACCGCATGGCTCCAGCTGAGATGAATGAATTGAAAGAACAGCTGAGAGACCTGCTCGACAAAGGGTTTGTGCGGCCTAGTGTATCACCATGGGGAGCGCCAGTACTCTTCGTGAAGAAGAAGGATGGCAGTCTCCGCCTCTGCATCGACTACAGGGAGTTGAATACTGTTACATAAAGAACAATACCGCTACCACGCATAGATGATTTGTTGATCAATTGAAAGGGGCATCTGTTCTCCAAGAGATCTCAGTCAGGGTATCATCAGATTCCTGTTAGAGAGAAGATATTGAGAAACGGCATTCCGGACGAGATATGGCCACTACGAGTTTACAGTGATGCCGTTTGGTTTGTCGAACGCACCGGCGATATTTATGGATTTGATGAACCGTTTGTTCAGGGAACAGTTGGACAAGTCAGTTGTGGTCTTCATCGATGATATACTCATATATTCAGGGTCGAGAGGTGAACATGAAAGTCACTTGAGACAAGTTTTAGAGATACTAAGGGAGAACCAGCTTTATGCTAAGTTCTCCAAGTGAGTTTTGGCTTGACCAGGTCTCTTTCCTGGTCATGTCATCTCAGATGCTGGGATCTCAGTGGATCCAGCAAAGATTGATGAGCCGTGCACCTGGCCAAGGCCGAAGTCAGTTACCGACATCAGGAGTTTCCTCGGCTTGGCAGGTTATTACAGGAGTTTGTTAAGGACTTTCTCAGGTCATCAAGCCAATGACCAGTTTGATGAAGAAGGATGCACCGTTTGTATGGACAGATGACTGTGAGAGTTCATTTCAGAGCTTGAAGGACTCATTGACTTCTGCACCTATTCTGACTATCCCAGACGGTACAGAGGGATTTGAGGTATATTGTGACGCATCAGGCAGGGGATTGGGTTGTGTACTCATGCAGCATGGCAAGGTAGTTGCTTATGCCTCTCGCCAGCTGAAGAAACATGAGGAAAACTACCCCACACACGATCTTGAGTTGGGAGCTGTAGTCTTCGCCTTGAAGATATGGCGCCATTACTTATACGGAGTTAGTTTGACAGTCTACACCGACCATAAAAGCTTGAAGTACATATTCACTCAGAAGGAGTTGAATATGAGACAGAGAAGATGGTTAGAGTTCCTGAAGGACTACGACATTGACCTCCAGTACAAAGAAGGGAAGGCCAATGTTGTAGCTGATGCTCTGAGTCGACGAGCACACTCGCTTCATGCTATGGTTGCTAGTTCTAGCTTGATTGACGAGGTGCGAGAGGCTCAGCAGAGCGATTCATATATGATGGAGATCAGGCAGAAGCTGATAGAGGGTACATTCGAGAGCCAGAAATACGACTTCGAGTTACATGATGATGATCTGATCAGATTGAAGGGCCGATTATGCATTCCTCGCAGCAGCACTGAGCTGAAGGAGCGCATTCTACGAGAGTCACACTGTTCTTCTGTTTCTATCCATCCGGGAGCTTCGAAAATGTATAAAGACATGAAGCGTTACTTCTGGTGGACTGGGATGAAGAGTGACGTTACTGAGTTTGTAGTGAGGTGCCTAACTTGCCAGAAGGTAAAATTTGAGCACAGGCGACCTGGAGGCATGGTTCAATCAATGCCAGTTCCAGAGTGGAAGTTTCATGATATCTCCATGGATTTCGTGGTTGGACTCCCACCTACCAGGGGAGGTCTGAACATGATATGGGTTGTAGTTGATCGCCTGACCAAGGTAGCCCGATTCATACCGATGAAGGACACTGGGAAAGTAACGAAGCTTGCTGAACTGTTCGATAAGGAGATCATGAGACACCACGGAACACCAAAGACCATAGTATCTGACAGAGACACCAGATCCTTTGAGACTGGCGTGCCACGCTGTGATCAGTTTTCCATCAAACTCTTTCTCCATCTTTCGGTACTTGTGTCCTTTTGGAAGCATTTTTCGGTGGCCCATGTACATGTTTTTGCCACTATGGTTCAAGCGAATGCTACAAGTGTTCTCGCCACAAATCGAAAACGCCAACGCCCCTTGATAGAATAGCCTGAAAGATTACGATAGGCAGAGAATCATTGATTTTGCAGTACAACATAGCACGCAAATTGAAGTCCTCTTTGCGAATGAGTCGTAAACCGTAGCCCCTTCATTCCACAAGAGTTGTAGATCCTCTATCAAAGGTTGTAGGAATACATCAATTTTGTTGCCGGTTACTTTGGACCCAATATTAATAGAGACACAAGATGTGTCTTGGTTTCATGCATAACCACGGCGGTAGATTGTAAATAACCAAAGCACAGGCCATGTACTATGTATGCTGGGCAGGTGCACAAGCCTAGCCTTAGGTTTCTCGGTTCGTTACCAAAATCAGGAAATTTTATGTCTATGTTTCTCCGCTATGGTGCATCAGGGATGTCTCAATCTGCCATCCTTGTTCCTATGAACTGAATGCCACCGAGATTCACAGTCTTTCTCAACAGAGAACAAACATCTGAACCTTGGAATGATGGACGGTACCACGTACCTTAGCCGGTGTGACCCTTTCTTATACTGATAATGTTAGTTGTTGTCTCTTCAGATACCGTTACGGTCCACATGCTGAACAGCTTTCAGTAAATTCATCCAATTTCCAAAACAACATGCAACCATTTGGACAAACATGAATTTTCTAGTACTTAATACCCATTGGACACATCCATTTTTGGCTGAGTACATAGTCGTTGGTAAACGTTGTCCACCGGAAGAACGTTTTTCAATAGTTCCAAGAGGGTAGCGAAACTTACGTCGCTCCAGCCATATTTCGCTTTTGTAACACCCCAACTCATAAACTGACAATAACTCGTAAAACTCCATTTACATATATCAACATTATAACGGAATTTTTACAACAGTTGGTGTTACCGCCGTTAGTCACCCACGTGACTAACTAGGCATACTAAATACTCCAAGATCTAGCTACGGGCTTGATGGACCTGAATATACCAAACATTAATGTATAATTAACCTTAACCAATACATACCCTCAGTACAAGTATTTCATATCTTTTTACATCTTACCAACATCTCATACCACTTACTAAGCGAGTGTACATGCACAACTCGTATAACAAAAGGAAAACAACCCGAAGTAATTCTACCCGATCATACTCTCAGGATGGTCGTCTTCTGTCATTCACCTGCAAAATTTAAACAGTTTCCCCCGAGGGGGTCAACACCTTTGCTGGTACGATTCTCTTATAACCCCCAAGCTAACGGGGCAACGACGACTACTTGTCGATAGCATGCGGTTGATTAAATACACAACATAAATAAGAAGTACAATAAACATCAATCCACATATGAACAATAATAGTTCAAACACAATGAACGACTTAGAAGCGTTCCTTAAGTAAGTGAGTTAGCTTTTAACCCCTTAGATCCAAATTCCTCTTATTCTCATTTCCACCCTTACCTCATATATGCCAACCGTTCTCTTATTAGAACTGGTTAGCCCTTAATTCGTTGTTTATTTTTGTAGGGCTTGGTTAACCCTAGCCAAAAGCAGTACACTTACCGACAATAAACAACATTTCTTAAATTGTTGGGGATGTAGGCTAGATCCCCCCACGCCATACTTAATGTGCCTTCCGCCTCAAACAGTAGTCCGAGGTGGTCGAGTCGATTTGTTGATTCTAGGCGACCAGTCCGAAGACAAGTCTAATTTGGAAGCCGTATCTGATACAGATACCGACCTCCCCAATACACATGTGCCGGTACCATTCCGGATTCCTCACTCCCCCCAAGTTACGGTTAGTAGGAGTCTCAAAGTCAAAGTCCTATTAGTTAAACCCTTACCAGGTATTAACCAACCAATCATAACAAGTGTGTTTTATCTCATCCATTTGTTTACTAAACATAGTTAGTAAGTTAACTCAAGTCAAGTGTGTTAGTTGTAATCCCAAACACATAACAAATACAATAAACCGGTTGCATGCTTTATCTTGTTTAGTCGGAACACATAAACAAATAGCACACAAGCCGAGGGACACCTCGTTAGCAAGCAGGCTACAAGAAAACCATACCGTACACTGTCGTTTATGTCGGTTGTCTAATCTCCTTCCGAATCCCAATTCTCAAGTCCTAAAACATTCATCCAATTTAGGTTGTTAATTACTTCCATGTTATTTAACTTACTTAACCATTAATGATCTCCATCTAATACCACTTAAGTTCTTATAAACTTAACCTTAACACTTAAATCATTTACTTAACTTAATCTTTTAAGTCCTTATATGCTTGTCTTTCTAATCATCATTACCCTCTTAATGGCTTGCTACTAATGCCCTTATCATTCTTAAATTTTTAAATTTTTTTTATAGACTGGACCGCCCCTACCTTGGGGAGGTCCCCAGGGTTGGTCCACAACAGAAACAAATCGCCCTGCAGAATTAAACTGGACCTCCCCACAGGGGCGGTCCACAACAGAACCCATTTTTCAAAGTGATTTTCTTCTTATTTTGAACTCCAAATTCACCCCAATCTTTACCTAATCATTCCACATGTTTTCCCACATGTTTTAACATCCTTTTGGCACACTAATACCCTCTCAAATCATCCAACAAACTCCTTAAACATTTACTCAAATTCTTACTAACTTCTTAACACTTAGAACTTAATTCCTTACACTTCCAACTTGTAATTTTGCCTAAGACTTCAACTAACCAACATTTTTCTTCACAACCATCTTAATTACTCCTCAAGCATCATTATGCATTCTCCATTTCCTTTACTCAAACTTCTCAAAGTTCTCAAATTCATATTGCATCTCCATGCATAATTTCCTTTCCTTTACACTTTCTTCTCATCATTCCTAACTTGAACATATATATGCATTATTAATCATACTCTTAACACCTTAACACCGTTCCTCATCTAACTACTCAATCACTTAGCCTTACACACACCTATACTCCTTCAGTTTGACCATTCTAAATTCCTTTTAAACATTTCCATCTCCTTTACTCAATTTTCTCACCATTAACATGGTTATGCACTCTTATCCATTCCTAAACATTCCCTTGACAAGTTACTACATTCTCTTATAGTTTTCACCTCCATCACCCAAGTCCACTCATTACCATCAAGATTATACTCACTAGTTCACACCTAAACCTCTCAAAACATTTTTACTACATTCTCCTACAAAATTTTGCTCCATCCAATACATATCTTATATCTCAATCATGGTGTGTTTAATCCACCCATTCAACCTCAAACTCTACCTAATAAACACTAGGTCTTTCTAATCCTCAAGAACACTTTAGTTTAGTTATTTCTACCAAAACCTCCTTTAGTGCTTCCTAGCACAACCTAGGTCATAACACTCACAACTACTACTTAAAACACTTGGTTTCTACTCAAATTTTGCAATAGATTCTCTAGTATATTACCATGCCCAAACACATAGTTTTTTATCCCTTAACAACTTAAGACAATCCAATCCTTAATGGATGTTCTCAAAACACCAATTACACCCATATACATTAATTCATATTACAATGCATAAACCTTAAATTGCATAGCACTAAGGCTCTTAAATGACATGGCTCTTAGTCCCTTAAATGACATGAATTTAAACACTGAATTTCCCACATATAATAGCTTTCAACCTGCAATTACACCCATCAATCTCATAGTAGTTATAATGCTCTTAAAATCCACCTTAAGCTTATCTTACTAACTCATTTCCATTGGCTCCTTAGTCACAAGTTCATAAGCTTGTTTATATTTTTTCCTAGGTTATATAACCCATTACCTAATGTAAGCTCCAAGCTACATTTAGTATTTATCTCAATCCCATCCCTTAATGCATTAAATCGCCTTAGGGTAAGACATTTACCTTGTTTTCAAGCTTTTCTCTCAATTTTCTCCTTCAGTTTTTCTTGATGGAAAATCGGCCAAGGACTTTAATTCTCTTGCCAATGTTATAATGCACATCCAAAAAATCTAAATGAGTATTAAGAAACATGCCTAAACCCATAGAATGCAATCTTAGGTTAAAATGTGTTTTAAGGCATTAAAAATGGATGTTTACCTTGGAGTTTCAAGATGAACTTGGTAATGAATCAAGGAGGATCTCCACTTGTCCTTTAAAGATTGGAATGAGCTAGTTCAAGGAGTAAAACAAGACTCCATGAGAAGGCAATTTTCGGTAATGACAAAAATGGATAGAAAAGATGATTTTTTAAGCTTTTTCTTACCTTGAATACAAGAAGAAGCAAAGGAGCTCTTCAAACTGAATTTTCCCCCTTCAATGGAGTTTCTCCATGGAATCAAACTTGAGCTTTGAAGGATTTGAAAAGATAGAAAGGAAGGCCTTGGTCTAACTTGCACAAATATGCTCTTAGTTTTTTATTTGGAGCTTTGACTTGGATTTGGCAAGAGATTGAAGGTGGAGATCCATGCCTGGTGCTCTCACGGTTTTGGAGCAGAGAAGAAGAAGGAAAACCAGTGGGGAAGGAAGGGAATGAAGAGGAATGAGGTGAGAGAGTGTATTTGTGAGGTATTTATCTTATAAAGCAAATAGTACTTCTACTTTATTTTCTTCTTCTTTCTTTAGTTGGCTGAAGTCTTAGGGTGACTCATTACCTCTAAAAACCGTACCCCTCTCTTAATGGAGATATTTATGGTCTATCTTGACCATTTAATTAAACAAAGTTGACTAAAGTCTAAATTAGGCACTATTTGGTCATTATTCACAATTAGTGCACATATTTGTGTAATTTTTGGTTTCCCATTTATTTAGACTTCCTAATGTGATACTAAGTAGTACACATGTTGATTAAGGCATAAACGTGGTCATTTAGCCACTCAAAACTCATTTCTAAGACACTTTCTCAAAAAGGTGCTTTAAGGAGTCTTAAAGCACATTTTGTGTTTTGACTCGTTTTTGAGCTTGGTTTTCTTTGATAATTATTTTAACATGTTCATTATCATGTTGATAAGGTCTAGGAATGACATTTAGGTCCTAATCAAGGTTACACCAAGTCTAAAGCAAGTTTTTGATTAAATTGACTTTATGGTGTTTTCTTGTGTTTTTCTTAGTTTAAATTGTCTACCAATGTTTATAAGGCATGCTTTAGACTTATTACATCATAAATTGATGTTTACTTATCATACTTATGTTTGGGGTATTTCAATCTACCCCCCTTAAATAAACTTTGTCCCCAAAGTTCCCATGCATCTTATCTCATTGGATTACACGGTTTATCTCATTCCATAGATCATATAGATCATGCTTATGTGTATTTAAACTTATTAACTCATTAGATCTGTCATATACTTATAATCAAATATCACACAACATGCTTAAGCATGTATAGCATTCAAAATTCCCTTTGTTGCATCCTCCTCATGTCACCGGTCAGAAGACGAAGGCTCACAGGTCCTCGGCTTCATGAGCGAGTAATGCAAGATATCGCCCGCAAGTACCGACTATTGGACACTTACGCTCTCTGGTCCGCGGTCCTTTGGAAGATTAAAACAGTCATATACTTTGTCGTATTCTCCCATGTCACCGGTCCGAAGACAAAGGCACATTCGTCCTCGCCTTCATGGGCTAGAATACAAAACTACTCTGTTCTCCCCATGTTACCGGTCCTAAGACAAAGGCTCATGCGCCCTCGACTTCATGGGCGAGACTCAGTAAAAAGGAAATCCTTTTTACGAGGTCAGGTGCGGGATAATTCCCTCTATTTGAAAATACAATCAACTCTAATTCCGTTTTATTCTAATGCCTCTATCCTTAGCGTGATTTAATTGTGACCACTGGTAGGGAGTTTCAGGAATCATCCGACCCTGATGTGATCAGCATCAGTGTTGAACTATCCTTCCACCCCAATTTGTGTTTGGTTTCCCTTGATCCCTAGAAAATCAAGTTTCATCTCCCACGTCATTTTCAAACATCAAATAATTCACTCATTTCCAATTTTGTATCTTTTAGTTTTTCTAATCATAATAAATACATCTCCCAATATGGACTTAGTCCATCAATCATTCCTAGTTCACCTCTTAGTGCTTACCTCAGGACTTTAATTCCTACTAAGTTCTATATTTGTCTCTTACTAGTTCTTACCTCATAGCATTACTATTCCCAACCTCATACTCATATTGAATAATATCTCATAGTGTTATCTTATTCTTATCTCACATATAGTTTCATACCGACTCATATCTCATATATTCCTTAAGTCTATTTAATTCTCTTCACTAATTCTCTTAACTTGTACTCACACCGGAGTTAACAAGATAGATACTTAATACATATGGTATTCGTATCTTCTGTGCGCAATAACCACTATTAATCTCAGAATATATACAATCTCAAAATATATACATATGTATATGTAAAACAAATTCTCAAATTCTTTTGTGCTATGCGCACCGTAGTTTACGTACTTGGTACATAAACTTACGCTAAGTGGTTTTTCGCTATACCCCCCTTAAAATGGATTACGCCCACGTAATCAACATTATTTCTTCTTGAACATCGGTTCAAGGTGTCTAAGTCTTATAAAGCATTCTGGCTTCCATGTGGTCTATCTCACTTATGATTCGATTAGAGGGTCTTAACCGTGTTAATGGCTTAGTCTCTATATCGAGGATTTTTATCGGTATTTATACCAATTTCCTTAATCGGTTGGAGTTTATCCTCAAAGGTTCTAAGGTATTCGGTCGGTAAGTCATATATTTATCAACTGGAAGATGTGCGTACATCGTTCCTTTCCCGTTCATTAGATATGTTAAACCTTTAAGGTACTGGTCTACTAGCTTCCGCTGCGCGACTCTAATAACCTTAGGGCTTAGTTTGCCCGTCTTTATCCTTTTTAATGTATTTTACATCTCTTTGTATCCTTATAGTTTAGGAATAAAGGTGTCTCAATGGACACGTGTTATCTTTACTTATACACGGCCTTAATGAGTTGTAGCTTGTCTATCCCATTCTCTCTGAGGATCTCATGTTCGTACTCTTAATGTTCTCTCAAGCGTCTAATTTTTTCTTTCCAACTGACCTTTGGTCTGAGGATGATTCTTAATCTGAAACTACTGTTCAGTGCTTATTGCGCTTTACAGTTTTATCTCTAACGTCTTAAGACATTTCCTATGTCTGCACTTAATAATTCTTAATTAATTTCTGTCTGATATGAGTTCTTTGATTCCTTTGTGTCGTTGGTTCAACTGAGTTCCTTCTCTTCAACTGTTTGTGGTAGTAGCTGCTCTTGTCTGATCTTGCGTCGTTGACCGTGGTACGGAGTCGACTACTTCCCGTGTTCCTTACACTACTCGTCTACATGCATGGGGTACCTTACTGGTACATAACTACTTACCTGGTGTAACACCCCTACCATTAATACAATGCTTACCGTCCAATCTCCTTACACATCAGATACACGCAGCGGATACTTACTTACATACAATGGGTGATACAATGCCGTTAACCACCCACGTGGCTAACAAGGCTACTACTACTGCTTACAGCATGGTCTGATGGACCGGAATCCCGAGTACTACACTTCCACAACACATACTCCATTCATCAAACGAATACTACAAGATTCCATTCAATACTTTACTCCTTCGTAAACCATACAATACAAAATACATAACCGAGTTTACTAGGTCCCCAATACAATTACAATGCTTCTTCCAAGTTCATACATACTCACTAAGAGACTACTTACTACCCGTTCCTCACAAACTACTTGCTTCTAATTACAAGGGTGTGCCTCCGGTCTCTCATCTTGACCATATTCGCTTCGGTACCTACACACTAAAAACGTTCCCCCTAGGGGGTCAGCTTTCGCTGCGCATGATAACCGCATACCCCGCGTACTAGTGAGGGTACGCCGACCACTTGGTCGTATACATGCGGTTGATTTCATTTAAACATACATGCATACATGCTCTTATACACAATACGAGAATACTTATGCAAGCATACATACATACACTTCATTACATACAGGGGATACAATATAACCCTTCAATACATACTTACCGTCTTCCGAATGCACATACTCATTACATACACAAGTACAGTTCTTGTTAGCTTCATTGGTCCACCCGGGTTAATCGGGTGGAGATTACTCTTTTACTCGTTACTTCATACATACACATACATACTCATACATACTTACGGATCCATACTTACTCTTACTTACTCAAGTTAAGTCGTCGGGACCTCCGGCCCTGGGGACTACACCGTCCCACCTCCGGGATTTACTTGACTCACCAATCCGGGATGCTACCAATTTAAGGGATTTGGGCCGCTGACCAGTTTAAGAGTCAGGAATTGCAGCCAACCTCTTGTGACTCCGCATCCTCACGCGTGGCCGAAGCTGTATCAGACTTCTACTCATTCCGGTTTACTCACTTAAGTTAGGAGTTAGGGAGTTAGGAATTAGCAGAAGTCACTCATTCAAGCCACAATAATACAATACAAGTTCATATACACATCCATACAGAATACAGTGCAATATACAAGTACACTACAAAATACAATACACATCATCATCATCCATATGTTTCATGAATTATACAAACTATTGTTCAAGACAAATATCAAGAACAATGTAAACAAGCACAGGCAAGTGCAATATAGTCCGATTCGTGCGTTTATCTTATTTAGGTGATCAAGTAGGCACACAAATCAGGGTAACCAGATTAGGATACAGGGCATGAAGAAATCATACCTTTCACCGTTGTACTTGTATCCCAACGTTCCTCCGGTATTCACAATTCAAATCCTATGATATACATACAACCGAATAATTAATCTAACTATCATTAATTTAATTCGGTTACCCTTACGCTTCCTAACTCATACTTACTAAGTCTTCACATTCTTATACTTACATTTTATTTACTTACTTTTCATCACTTAACAATGGTATACTTACATATATATGCACGTATGTATAGGTGGGTATACATATACATACATACATATAAACCATAGTCTTATAGTTTTTTTTTTGTAAGTTTTGACCCGACCGAACTTGCGACCGATCTTGCAAGTTCGGTCCAAGTCAGTATGCTACATCGGGTGAAAATTCCAGGGCCGACCGAACTTGCAAGTCCGGTCCCAAGGTCGGTCCATTCCAGTGAGTTACTTAACGGAAATTTTTTGCCCGACCGACCTTGCAAGTCCGGTCGCAAGGTCGGTCCATTCCAGTAGCTTACAGGACGGAAATTTTTTCTGGCCGACCGAACTTGCAAGTCCGGTCGCAAGTTCGGTCCATTCCAGAAGGTTACTGACGGGAGAATTTTTCTGGTCCGACCGAACTTGCAAGTCCGGTCGCAAGTTCGGTCCATTCCAGAAGCATTCCCGTCTTTGTAAATCTGGGCTCGACCGAACTTGCAAGTCCGGTCGCAAGTTCGGTCCGGCCCAGTATTTGCACTTTTACTTCTGTTTTCAGTCCTATACTTTACCCATTGTTTCTCCAATCTTCTTACATGTAATCCCCCATGTCTAAACACTACCTAGGCCCCTCAAATTGCCTTAGTTCATCCACCAAATTCTTTACTAAATCCATCAATCAACTTACACAATTTCATCACTTCCCTTCCACACTTACAACAGTTTGCATCCTTCAATGCCACAGATTTTTGTTCCAACTTCTAACATCCAATACTTCCTCTACCAATGTCACTCCTAGCATCCCAAATACCTCCTCTTACCAAGCCAATTCATTTCCAAGCAATTGTACCATCTATACCCAAGTCCAACATTCATTTTACCAATTCCTACACACTAATTTTTCCTAACTTCTCCAAGGCATTTTTACACACTTTGCTACAGATTTTTACACTTCTTGTTTCTCATACTACAACAACCTCTTCATCACTACTAAACATATCTACCCAATCCAATATACACCTTGGTTCTCCCATTCACCAAGTCATTCTTAGATACATAATTCCTACCAAAATTTCGCCATAGTTCACCTACTTTCCTTACTTCTCCACATATGCACTTTCACATCAAATTCATTCCTAATCTAGCCACACCCATACAAGGGTCCTACCAGCACACAAAGCTATACAAACCATCACAATACATCAATACTCCATCATGCATCAATACCAATACTCATACACAATATACTTGGCTCTAAGGCCTACAATTTACTTACTAGTTCCCTAATACTCAAAACTTCATAGACTTCAATACTAATACATTAGTTCGGGTTCTTTTATTTGTTTACCCATTCCATTACTCTAATGCATAAAAATTAACATTAGTAAAGAGCTCTTACCTTGAGCTTATAATTCCTTCATTTTTCCACTTCTCCTCTTCTCTTCCTTGTACAATTCGATTTTGTGGGGAATGGAGTTGCCAAACTCCATTCCCATCAACCCAAAGCATACAAAACAAGTATAATTAATATACTAACCCTTAGATTTATACTAACTCATTGAGATGTTTTAAACAAATTTCTAGGCTTTACCTTTTGAAGCTTTTAGGAGGGGTTTTAGCCCTTGGTTCAAGAAGGTGTTCTCACCACCATTGGAGGGTTGAAACAAAGCTCCAAAACAAGAGGAAAAACAAGGTGAGAGAGAGGGGAAAAATTGGTTATGCCCAAGAGATGGAGAAGAGTGAGGTCTTTCATGTAGATTTTTACCTTGTTGGAAAGAGGAGACTCCAAGCTCCACAATGGTGTGCTTTTCTCTTCAAATGGGGAAAACCCATGGAGATGAAACTCATCCTTTGCGAATTTTGAAAAGAGGGAATGATAGAGGGGGGATGAGGGGATTACAAATATGTAATTATTTTTGTGATTGGAGCTCAAATGGAAGTAGAGCATGAGAGAGAAGATGGAGAAGCCATGGTTGTAATGGGGAGCTCAAAATCGCAGCCACAAGGGAGAAGAAAGAGAGGGAGTACGATGAGGAAGGAGGGAATGGGAGAGAGATAATAGAAAAGTGAGGTGAGAGAGTAAGTAGATAAAGTAGCTTTTACTTTATTGTTTTCTTTGCTTTTTGGCTCTCTTATTTAGTTAGCTAGTTACATGTGTGTGTGAGGGAGTTGTTTGACAGATAAAAAAAAACCGGCCCCCCTACAGTTATACCAGCTGGAGCGTTTTTTGTCTTTTACAGAAAACGCTCGTTATTTTACCCGGTTTATACTGTTCACTAACCGGGTCCGTTTTCCGGAATTTTCTCGTTTCTTTATTTTATTGGTTATTAAGCTTCCATAAATGCTTAATAATATTTATTTAATGATATATTTTTACGGGTTCGTTTGACCACTTAAAATCACGTTTTCGGGTTTTCTCGAAAAATGTGCGTTAAAGCCCTATTAGCGTTTTAATGCCTTATTTGGATCCATTTTCTTCGGGAGTTGTTCCCATATATTATTTAGGTCTTATTAAACCTTTAGAATCCATATAACACGCTAACCGAGGTCTCATACCTCCTATGGTTACTTAACGCTTATTTAGCGTTTTCCGCTTTTTAAGCGTTTATTTATTTCTTTTGGATTTATTTTTCCTTACTAGTATTAATTGGGTACCATTAGGCCCTTAAATACATATGAGGTTAATTTTAATCCCTATATTTAAGTTCGGGGTATTTCAATCTACCCCCCTTAGGAACTTTGTCCTCAAAGTTGTTCGAGGTTATAGGTTTGCAATGCTTACTCATTCTTACGTGTCTAATGCCAAAGCCATACCTTCTTCCTCCTTACAATTCCCAAATCCATTACTCAGGGTCTCTACATACTATACCATACCATACCAGACCATACCAATGTACTATAGTTACTCCGATCCGCATTACTACCGACCATCCGGTTCCTCATTACCAATTTGTACATACATACAATGCAAGGCTATTCCCAAAGCAATGCAATACACATACCAATCCCGTAGGCGCTCAGGTCATCTAGACACGGGACTCCTCTATGTCCCGCCGCCCTTGGAATAATACAACGTAATATACTACTATCTTCTCCCGTACCAGCTTCCAACAATACTTAATCTCCAGTCTATGGAAAATCCTTCCCCACGGCTACATAGAAATCCTTTTAAAACATACAACTCCAGATTTCAATTTATGTTCATTACTTCTATCCTATGTGTGATTCTTGTGACCACTTGAGGGGAGCTTCAAGAATTATTCGACCCTGATGTGATCAGCATCAGTGTTGAACTATCTTTCCATCCCAATTTGTGTTCGGTTTCCCTTGATCTGATCAGGATCAAGTTCGACTTCCCACATCAGGTTCAACCAAACAAATAATTTAATTGTTTTCATTTTCTATCTTTTTATTCTTTCTAGTCGTGATTACGAATTTATACATCTCCAAAGGATGGAATCAATCCATCAATCATCCTCACTCTACTTCCCAAATGCTTTACTCCATGGTTCAATCCTAATGCTCATTTCATCACCCTTCACTACTTCCATCCATTACTCACTATCATCTCCAGTATTCTAACTAAGGAATACTACACTTATAAGATTTAGTTGACTTCAATTGTTTCAAATATTTTACTTACGATTCCACTACTCATAAAATTCATTCATCTACTATCCTCATTCATTTCGTACTACTTCTTCAAAGGTTACAATACTTATGGAGCTCCGTCACACTCATTATTCTTTTTACATACTCTTACATTGGTGTACAAGATAGATATATCCATTCCATGGTATTTGCATGTTTAATGCCTAATTACCATAATTACAATATGAATGAGTACTTATGTTTATTTAACATAGTATCAATCATCAATTTGGTTCTTATTTGTGCTCTGCACATTATGGTTTATGTGTTTTATTCACAAAACTTACGTTAAGTGGTTTTCGCTCTACCCCCCTTAAAAAGGATTACGCCAACGTAATCTACCATATTTTATTATTATTAAACTTTGGTTTAATCAGTATGGGCAAACTGAAGCGTTTAGCTTCACTACCGTATATACAATATGCTTGGTCAAAGGGATCTTAACCATACCAATGGTTTAGTTTTGCACCAAGAGTTCCTATATGAGTTTATTTAACTCATAATTGATTCGGTTCTAGCCTAACCGGCTTCAAGGTATTAACAGCCATTCTATTATACTTACTAGGTATATTGCCTCCTAGCTAGGGCCTACTAGCTTCTGCTGCGTGACCCTGATAGCTTGGGTTACTTACCCTTCATGTTATCATTAATGTGCTATACATCACCTTCTTATCCGTCTATTATGGGAATAAGGTTTACTAAACAAATACGGTATTCTTTTACCGTGTTTGAACTCAATGAGTTGTAGGTTTATAACCAGCTCTCTGGCAATCTAGTATACACACTATTTGTACTTCCACGATCATTCGCTAAGCTCTTCCGACTTATTGTCGGGCGAGGTTAAGTCACTACTCAGTTGTAGTGCTTCCGCTGTTGTCACTAGTTTCCAAGTTATACCAGTTCTTCTGGTTCGGTACAAGTGTCCTTTACTTGTATGACCTTGCATTGATATGCGTCGGTCCTAGTGACTTTCTTAAGTCTCCTTTCACCTTTTATTCCATTGGAATTCACATCTGTGATTGTTAGTGTGTTTCGCACTCTTCGTGCTTCTTTGGCCTTAGGCCGCACGGTTTGTTGCTAAGCTTGCTTAATCGGCTTGTGCCATGTCTGTGGTGAAAGGAAAGATTTACTACGGTTTACATTTTCCATATCCCTAGCCATCCCATTAGATCATTAGCTGCACAAGTGCAATACCAAAACACTCAGTCATACATAGTGCAGAGGCGTAAACGCTTGACAGTAAGTCACTTATGTAATAGGAAGGAATATTTCTGTGTGTCATCTCGTGCTTATACTCCGTGTCATTGCTTAACTACTTCCTCATAGCGGTCGCCTGTTGCGCACCGTATTCTTACTCATTGTACAACATTGTTTTTACTGACTCCGTTACTATGGTAGTTTCTCTTTAGTCACTGTTACTATCATTGGCACCATTTCCTTATGGTGTAAATACACTAGGAGTTTCCTGTGTTTGTGTGTATGGCGGTTGTCGTAGCATACGGCAATCTTATTATCTTCCCAATGTGGAGATGTCTTATTCCACTTAGGTTTTATGTGTAGGTTAACTTACCTCATATTCTATCATCATTTGTGATACAATTTACCAAGTATCTTGGTTGACCAAGGATGAGATAACTCATCGGGTCATAAGCTCTCTTGAGCGTTAGTCATTCATGGTGTGCAATGTGCACTCACATTGATTGTTTTTGACAATTACTGTCCTCCCAAAGCTGAGCATTGATTATAGGCTCTAGCTGTGCGGTTTTATTCTTGTATGTACTTCACCGGGACATCCCATGAAGCTTCAAGGGTTTTCTGGTCCCGTTCTCCAATTGAAGAGTACTCTGTCATTGATAAATGAAAGTTCTCGTTGAGGGGTTTGTTTCCACTCATAAATCTCATGACGAGGTTCATCAAGTTGGTGTTTATACAATGGTTCTCCACATGCCTAGGTGCATATGGGTATGCTTAATCCTTTACTTTGTAATGGTTTAGAAATCTCATTTCCTTATTCCATCGCCCCTTGGCAATATCTATATGCGTAGGATTTTCTGTTATAATAGATGGAAGCCTTTCTAAGGGTTCACATCTTCACCACATTGGTGGTCTTGGCTAATGAGGGGTACCTTCCCTTGGGTTTCTCGTAGTGTCCAAGTGTGGACTAGGCCATTGTTGGCATTATCCTGATTCTTATGCCTCTGTGTTATTACTGCTACAGTAGGCATGAAGGGTAATTAAATGCTTGTCAACTGTATACTAGACTGGTGCTCTAGTGACAGTGACACTGAGTTGGCCATTACTCCAAGCCACTCAGGATGTTGGGTTTGAATTTATGGTCCAGTTGTTGATTTCTTGTCGTATGAGGTGATCCCTCTTGCAAGTCTTGTTACCAATGGTGTGGGTTTTGCAACCGTTTGAGTTCATATAACGTATTTGGTTTACGGCTTCTGAGCCGTATTGCTGCAAGCTATGCCCCCTGCAAGCTGCTTATACATGTCTCCACTCCATGTATACCGTCATAGATTGAGATATTATTGGCTCCATGGTAAGTCGTGACATCACGCTTCCGTTCATAGGAGACCCTTTAGGCAATCTGGTGTTAATAGGTGCCTCTCAGTATCTCAGGGCATTTCCTGTTAAGTGAAATCCCTTCGGTGTCCTAACCGAGTGTTCGTTTTAGCTCCCGTGCTCATATCATTACACTTGTTCAACTGTTGTTAACGCAGACACCCTTCAAGGATCGCTCCTGGGTGTTGGTAGCTGTGCTGTTACATCCGGCTAATGTTTATAACATGTGTTGTCCTCTATACCGTCTTATGGCATTGCATTAAGCTATCTCCTTTCGGGTTATGACGTCTCCCGTCGTTGGGTAGACCGTTTATACTTGCTCCTAGTGCTTGAGACTAGGTTTAAATATCCTCTCCGATTATGGGTTGTGCTTCGTAGTAATCTTGTGATTGCTCTTGGGAGTTCTGTCCTGTTTGTTGAGCATTGTGGTGTTCACGTCGGCAACTGCCTCACAGTGTTTAGGCTGGGTATACCATCCAGCTGTCAGGTAATTGCTTGGATTATGTGAGACATATCCAATGTCTATACCTACTAGTATGTGCTCTTTGCACTTCCTAGTTCTTATTCCTCATCTTCAGATGGGTTCTCTGAGTTCCTTGATACTTGATCGTCTGAGGTGTCCAGCTGTTCTGTTTTGAACTCACTCATGGTCCGTAGAACGGAGTTGACTACTTCCCGTGCGTCGCACACTACATGTATACATACGTGGGGTACCATATTGATACGTTACCACTTACCCAACTATATGTCGGGCCCGTAAGCTCCTTCGGAGTGCGGTTGTCCCACATCCCGTAACGGGTACACTTGTAGTGTTCGTCACACGCCTAGGTGAAGTATTCTGTTGTCAACTCCTCTTGTATCATTCTATGATACTCACCATAATGCTGTTGGGTCTAGTTTTAAAATCCAAGGTTTTAAAAGAAGGTTTATGGTTTTGAAAGAAAATTTTTGGGTTTTAAAATATGGTTCGGTGTTAAAAGAAATCTCTCATGGCATAGCCATGCTTGAGGTCTTGACCAAGTCTAGCTTCTCGCTGACTGGTAAGTACAGTAGTCGACCGTTAAGCCTTCCCAAGGTTTCATACGTCTGGTTGTTAGGATGTGTGATCCTGTGGTTGTTTCATTACGGTCACCGTACATTACTATGTACTTGTGACGTGTGAGTGTTCCTTTACATGTTCATGTTCTTACTGCACTTGCCGTAGCAAGTGCGTGGTACTGGCGGTTTTTTTAGTAATCCTATACCGATCACGGTATGGTTTCCATTGGTGTTTGTTAGTCTTGTTGACGCTTCCCTCGATCTTATTGATCTATACTTGGTATACTCGCTCCTTTAGGTAGCTTCTTGGTGGTCTAGACATGGCTGTCGTAGATCTGGGTACTCCTCCACTCCTTGGAGGTTCCCGTTCTATTTGGTTTAGTGTCGTTCCTTGTGGCTCGTTCCCACACATCTGTGGTGGTTACTAAGCCTTCCTTGTTCAGGTACTACGCTTGTAGTCGTATTGGGTTATATCTCATGGTTGTTCTTGTAGTCGTCTGAGCTATATTGGCCAGGTATTACAACCTTGATGGCATCGTATTTTTGGAGTTAACCGCTTCCGACTATGTCCTTAGTCGGCTAGCATACCGTTGGTGGTATTATTCAAGTATCACTATCCCGTAGACTTGTGTCTCGGGTTCCGTTACTGCTCCTGTTTCCATTTCGTTGCACGGTTAGTGCTTCTTTTCCTGTTGCTGGTTGTTTAGCTAGGTTCTGCGACTGCTAAGCAGGTCGCCCCATGCTGTTGCAAGTTATAGCCTCCTTGTGGTTGGAGTGTTTATACTACCGCTATTAAGTGCGGTTATTGTTGTTCAACCGGGATCCACTTCCGGGTCTTCCATTTCTGGGAATCTACCATACATCGGTTCTTGTTTACTGTGTGATTGCTTCATAACTGCCAGATCGGGTTTTCCCCGAGTATGAGAAGGCTTTTCTTCTCTCTGGCGTCCTTTCCCAAGTTATACAGTGGGGTTTGCGGCGGGCGGGACTGGTATTGTAGGTATCCGGTACTCACCGGTAGTTCCTAACTAGTATATCTCTAATGCTAACACTCAGCCCTTAGCCCTAAGCTTCTAATTCCTAACTAGGTGTTCCTAAACTCGGTATTTCCAGTCATCAGAGCGATACTTCGCTCTGATACCACTTTTTGTAACACCCCTACCATTAATACAATGCTTACCGTCCAATCTCCTTACACATCAGATACACGCAGCGGATACTTACTTACATACAATGGGTGATACAATGCCGTTAACCACCCATGTGGCTAACAAGGCTACTACTACTGCTTACAGCATCGGTCTGATGGACCGGAATCCCGAGTACTACACTTCCACAACACATACTCCATTCATCAAACGAATACTACAAGATTCCATTCAATACTTTACTCCTTCGTAAACCATACAATACAAAATACATAACCGAGTTTACTAGGTCCCAATACAATTACAATGCTTCTTCCAAGTTCATACATACTCACTAAGAGACTACTTACTACCCGTTCCTCACAAACTACTTGCTTCTAATTACAAGGGTGTGCCTCCGGTCTCTCATCTTGACCATATTCGCTTCGGTACCTGCACACTAAAAACGTTCCCCCTAGGGGGTCAGCTTTCGCTGCGCATGATAACCGCATACCCCGCGTACTAGTGAGGGTACGCCGACCACTTGGTCATATACATGCGGTTGATTTCATTCAAACATACATGCATACATGCTCTTATACACAATACGAATACTTATGCAAGCATACATACATACACTTCATTACATACAAGGGATACAATAACCATCCAATACATACTTACCTCTTCCGAATGCACATACTCATTACATACACAAGTACAGTTCTTGTTAGCTTCATTGGTCCACCCGGGTTAATCGGGTGGAGATTACTCTTTTACTCGTTACTTCATACATACGCATACATACTCATACATACTTACGGATCCATACTTACTTACTCTTACTCTTACTCAAGTTAAGTCGTCGGGACCTCCGGCCCTGGGGACTACACCGTCCCACCTCCGGGATTTACTTGACTCACCAATCCGGGATGCTACCAATTTAAGGGATTTGGGCCGCGGACCAGTTTAAGAGTCAGGAATTGCAGCCAACCTCTTGTGACTCCGCATCCTCACGCGTGGCCGAAGCTATATCGGACTTCTACTCATTCCGGTTTACTCACTTAAGTTAGGAGTTAGGGAGTTAGGAATTAGCAGAAGTCACTCATTCAAGCCACAATAATACAATACAAGTTCATATACACATCCATACAGAATACAGTGAAATATACAAGTACACTACAAAATACAATACACATCATCATCATCCATATGTTTCATGAATTATACAAACTATTGTTCAAGACAAATATCAAGAACAATGTAAACAAGCACAGGCAAGTGCAATATAGTCCGATTCGTGCGTTTATCTTATTTAGGTGATCAAGTAGGCGCACAAATCAGGGTAACCAGATGAGGATACAGAGCATGAAGAAATCATACCTTTCACCGTTGTACTTGTATCCCAACGTTCCTCCGGTATTCACAATTCAAATCCTATGATATACATACAACCGAATAATTAATCTAACTATCATTAATTTAATTCGGTTACCCTTACGCTTCCTAACTCATACTTACTAAGTCTTCACATTCTTATACTTACATTTTATTTACTTACTTTTCATCACTTAACAATGGTATACTTACATATATATGCACATATGTATAGGTGGGTATACATATACATACATACATATACTAACCATAGTCTTATAGTTTTTTTTTTGTAAGTTTTGACCCGACCGAACTTGCGACCGATCTTGCAAGTTCGGTCCAAGTCAGTAGGCTACATCGGGTGAAAATTCCAGGGCCGACCGACCTTGCAAGTCCGGTCCCAAGGTCGGTCCATTCCAGTGAGTTACTTAACGGAAATTTTTTGCCCGACCGACCTTGCAAGTCCGGTCGCAAGGTCGGTCCATTCCAGTAGCTTACAGGACAGAAATTTTTTCTGGCCGACCGAACTTGCAAGTCCGGTCGCAAGTTCGGTCCATTCCAGAAGGTTACTGACGGGAGAATTTTTCTGGTCCGACCGAACTTGCAAGTCCGGTCGCAAGTTCGGTCCATTCCAGAAGCATTCCCGTCTTTGTAAATCTGGGCTCGACCGAACTTGCAAGTCCGGTCGCAAGTTCGGTCCGGCCTAGTATTTGCACTTTTACTTCTGTTTTCAGTCCTATACTTTACCCATTGTTTCTCCAATCTTCTTACATGTAATCCCCCATGTTTAAACACTACCTAGGCCCCTCAAATTGCCTTAGTTCATCCACCAAATTCTTTACTAAATACATCAATCCACTTACACAATTTCATCACTTCCCTTCCACACTTACAACAGTTTGCATCCTTCAATGCCACAGATTTTTGTTCCAACTTCTAACATCCAATACTTCCTCTACCAATGTCACTCCTAGCATCCCAAATACCTCCTCTTACCAAGCCAATTCATTTCCAAGCAATTGTACCATCTATACCCAAGTCCAACATTCATTTTACCAATTCCTACACACTAATTTTTCCTAACTTCTCCAAGGCATTTTTACACACTTTGCTATAGATTTTTACACTTCTTGTTTCTCATACTTCAACTACCTCTTCATCACTACTAAACATATCTACCCAATCCAATATACACCTTGGTTCTCCCTTTCACCAAGTCATTCTTAGATACATAATTCCTACCAAAATTTGCCATAGTTCACCTACTTTCCTTACTTCTCCACATATGCACTTTCACATCAAATTCATTCCTAATCTAGCCACACCCATACAAGGGTCCTACCAGCACACAAAGCTATACAAACCATCATAATACATCAATACTCCATCATGCATCAATACCAATACTCATACACAATATACTTGGCTCTAAGGCCTACAATTTACTTACTAGTTCCCTAATACTCAAAACTTCATAGACTTCAATACTAATACATTAGTTCAGGTTCTTTTATTTGTTTACCCATTCCATTACTCTAATGCGTAAAAATTAACATTAGTAAAGAGCTCTTACCTTGAGCTTATAATTCCTTCATTTTTCCACTTATCCTCTTCTCTTCCTTGTACAATTCGATTTTGTGGGGAATGGAGTTGCCAAACTCCATTCCCATCACCCAAAGCATACAAAACAAGTATAATTAATATACTAACCCTTAGATTTATACTAACTCATTGAGATGTTTTAAACAAATTTCTAGGCTTTACCTTTTGAAGCTTTTAGGAGGGGTTTTAGCCCTTGGTTCAAGAAGGTGTTCTCACCACCATTGGAGGGTTGAAACAAAGCTCCAAAACAAGAGGAAAAACAAGGTGAGAGAGAGGGGAAAAATCGGTTATGCCCAAGAGATGTAGAAGAGTGAGGTTTTTCATGTAGATTTTTACCTTGTTGGAAAGAGGAGACTCCAAGCTCCACAATGGTGTGCTTTTCTCTTCAAATGGGGAAAACCCATGGAGATGAAACTCATCCTTTTCGAATTTTGAAAAGAGTGAATGATAGAGGGGGATGAGGGGATTACAAATATGTAATTATTTTTGATTGGAGCTCAAATGGAAGTGAGCATGGGAGAGAAGATGGAGAAGCCATGGTTGTAATGGGGACTCAAAATCGCAGCCACAAGGGAGAAGAAAGAGAGGAGTCGATGAGGAAGGAGGGAATGGGAGAGAGATAATAGAAAAGTGAGGTGAGAGAGTAAGTAGATAAAGTAGCTTTTACTTTATTGTTTTTCTCTGCTTTTTGGCTCTCTTATTTAGTTAGCTAGTTACATGTGTGTGTGAGGGAGTTGTTTGACAGATAAAAAAAAACCGGCCACCCTACAGTTATACCAGCTGGAGCATTTTTCGTCTTTTACAGAAAACGCTCGTTATTTTACCCGGTTTAGGTACTGTTCACTAACCGGGTCCGTTTTCTGGAATTTTCTCGTTTCTTTATTTTTATTGGTTATTAAGCTTCCATAAATGCTTAATAATATTTATTTAATGATTTATAATTTTTACGGGTTCGTTTGACCACTTAAAATCACGTTTTCGGGTTTTCTCGAAAAACGTGCGTTAAAGCCCTATTAGCGTTTTAATGCCTTATTTGGATCCGTTTTCTTCGGTTGTTCCTATATTTATTTAGGTCTTATTAAACCTTTAGAATCCTATAACACGCTAACCGAGGGTCTCATACCTCTATGGTTACTTAACGCTTATTTAGCGTTTTCCGCTTTTTAAGCGTTTATTTATTTCTTTTGGATTTATTTTTCCTTACTAGTATTAATTGGGTACCATTAGGCCCTTAAATACATATGAGGTTAATTTTAATCCCTATGCTATAAACTATCAGCCCTCACACCCATTTCTTCAATAATTACCAAACTTCCACATAATGTCTTAAGTTTGACGATTATGTTAATTAACCAGTTAATTAATTATTCCAAAGTTTCTATGACATTTCCTAGTCATTTTTAAGTCAAAATTGACCATCCATGACAGTCCACTCTCGGTAATAATTTGCATAAGTTTATAAATACATTAAATAGGATTAAGGTGTTATACCTTGAATTAATGAGCTTTTAAGCTCCAATTTGGCCACAGCAGTAGGGTGATCAAATTATACAGCTCCTTAGATGATTTCTAACAGAAATATAAGATATAATTAGGTTCTAAAAGTTGAACCAACCACAAGAACACATATTCACCATTATTTAGCTAGATTTTTACCTTAAAATTCCAAGGGTTTTAACAAGCTGTTTTCACCCTAATTTTCCAGAGATGAAAGATTGTTAAAACCACCATAAAACCAGGTAATAATTTAGATTACAGAAGGTATAAAGTCTTGGTTTACTTACACAAAAATGTCTTAAGAAGTGGAAATTCCCTTTGAATTCGGCCACCAATAGGACAAGGTCTAGCTACGCTTCTACATGAAATTGAAGATTAAATGAGCATAAAAACTCAAGGGAAGCAACCTAGTAATTTTCAGAATCAAAGAAAGAACTTAAGGTAGGTTTTTACCTTAAAATATGGTTTTATCAATCCTTGGTCCTGATCCCCATTCAACCGAGAGTTACCCCTTAATCACAAGATGAAATCACTGGAAGAAAGCCATAGAAGGTGCTTGATGTTTAGCTCAAGAGAGATTGAAGGAAAGTGATGAAAATGAGCTAAATCAAGGTTTTAATGCCTTACCTTATACAAGTATGGAATGGCTTGTTATTTTCTAAGGATCTCAGGTTGGGACAGCTAGGAAGGCAGTTTTCTCAGCTGGGAATAGGGCAGAGGAAAGAGAAAGGCTGATTTTTGGTTTAAGTAATGATAAGTGTAAAATAAGTAATAAATGACGATTCACCAATTGGAAAGATATTTAGGCTGATGTGCATGGTGGCACTCTTCCCTTTAATTATGTCACCGTCATGTATTCAAAGAAGGTTCAAGTCTTGACCTTTGACTTGGCTTAGTCAACATTACTTAAAATGTACTATTTTGGTTACTATTCACAAAAGAGTACCATATTTGTGATTTTTTGGAAATTCATTGAATTAGACCTTATAATGTGGTATATTATAGTACATTAGTATAAAAAGGTGTAATCCAGACCCTAACATCACTCAAAACACATAGAAAGTCAATTTTCTCAACAACGCGCTTTAAGGAGTTTTAAAGCATAATTTGTGTTTGAACATGTTTTTGAGCTTGGTTTCCTTTAAGAATGGTTTTATTTTGTTAATTACTTAATTATAATACTTATAAATCCACTTTGGATCCTAATTGATGTTATACAATCCCTATGGTGACTTAAAGCACATTTTTGTCTTTACCGATCTTAAGACATGTTTTTGCCTTGTTGAGATCTTAGATTGTTGCCCAATGGTATTAAGATGATTATTAGTCTTCTTATATCATTAAATATCATTTATTTAAGTTTTATAAGTTAGAGGTATTTCAATCTACCCCCCTTAAAAAAGGCTTCGTCCCAAAGTCCTTATTTATATTCAGTTCTCCTAAGGAATCCAATTCCACTACGTAACCACAGACAGACCATCGCTAGGGAGTACATCGCACTAGGGTCAAACCTAGTCTATATGTATCATAATTGATACAGCACTAATATCATTCCACATAGCCAAGAATCATGGCATAATTTCATTCATAACACGGCACTAAACAAGGTGCACAACCAACTTGCCAACAGAAGTACTCAAAGGTCTTTTGCAAGGGATACTCCACGCATCCCTATCTATATGCTAGTATCACGTGAGGATACCCACACATCACTCCACGTGTATATATGTACATATTTTAACGATGGCAAATCACGGGGAAGCAATCTTAAAGACCAGGACTTGACAGTCCCCAACCCCATGCTAACCAACGTCAACTACCCACGGACACATCGGTTTAATAATGAAGGACACTGCGGTCCACGGCTCCTCGGGTAGTATCACCTAATTTCCCCTTATCACCCACAGACACACCGGTCTAATGACAAAGGACTCTGCGGTCCACGGCTCCTTGGGTGATGTCACTCACAGACACACTGGTCTAATGACGAAGGACTCCAAGGTCCACGCTCTTTAGTGACGCCTTAAATCTCAATTTCTATTCATATATGTGTCCACTTGTAGGAATTTTCGAGAGTCATCCAACCCCGACGACGACGTGGTCAGCATCAGTGTTGAACTATCTCTCACCCCAATTGGTGTTCGGTTTCCCTTGATCAGACCAGGATCAAGTTTGAATTCCCACGTCAATTTCAATCAATTAATTATTTACCCATTTCTAATCTTATTTCCTCTTGATATTTGTCACATTGTGTTCAATAGATACACAAGTCAACTAGTGTAATTAATCTAGTCATCGGCATATAGGATCGTATATCCCAACCGTTAACCAAGTTCTCTCGACTCACAAATTATTCATACAACTCCTAGAGGATTTACTTCCACTAGGTTACACATCGGTCTCATACCGATTCACTCATCGCATTTAATAGTAATCGGTTTCATACCGAGTCACAAATCACATAGTATGGAGTTTTCTACTCCTTCTATCTGAAATCTCACATCGGAGCTACACGATAGTCCTACTTGAATTCTCACTTTAGAGCTAACAAGCTAGGCGTTTATGTGTCTAATGTTCGCAATGTTTATGTAAATAATCGGAACTAGGGTAAGATCACTCTTATCTGTTCTCTCTTTTCTATTCGCCATAACTAACGCGAACTAAAAATATGTATATGTTCATGCATATAATACATCACTATATTACATCAAGTAATATAATACACTCATAAGACTTGTACTCTACGTACAATAATCATTGCAACATGTATACCATGCACTACATACCTATACGTACGGTATATGTTAAACGCGTGAAATCGCTCTACCCCCTTAAAAGGGATTACACCCATGTAATCTACGAATATATCATCTTGAAGTAATAAGTTCAAGATGTTCCACTCATGTGGAATATTCGAGCATTAATGCGCTACATATTACATTACCCTTCTTTTCTAGGGTCGGGCTCTAGGCACTCTAGCTATACTACCTATCTTGGTTAGGTATATGTATATTCATATATGGTTTGATCGGGAGATGTAAACACATCATTTGTTTTCCCAAACCAGTTAGGTATATTAAACCTAAGCAATATGGGCCCACTCGCTCCGCAAGCGGTATGCCCAACTACTTTAGGGTTAGTTTACCCTTTTAAGTAGTAGTTTCATGCCGGTTTCAACTCCACGTGACGGTGTTTTCTACACGGTCTTCCATAATTATGGGAATAGAGGAAAATTATATCGATGTGTGGTATCATTATCACACATGCTAATTATTTCGACTAGCTCTGTTATTTAGCCTCTCTGAATTTTGTACATGCTCATGGTATATTCCCATGAGTTCATGTTACCCTACCGAACTAACCTTCTGTGTAAGGGTTATCGAGCTATGCTCTAGCACCTAGTGCTCACAGTAGTTGTTTCTAAAATCTAAAGACAAGTATGATATGCACATCTAACTGGCGCCTCATGACTCCAAGTTATTCCTCTCTGGGATGAGTTCGTTCACTAGGTACCTTGTAGGTCCTCTTTTATTGGTGTGAACTCATATCCCTCGTGCGTTGGTATTTTACTACACACATATGGTTCATCCATACTCTCAATTAGGGGAATCCATTGGTTTAACTGATCTTCCTCGTTCTGCTTCTCACCAACATAATTTGGTTAATAGTCATTTATAATGGTCGCCTCATTGTGCACCATGTACCCGTCGATTAGACGGTTATCCACTATTGTGGTTTGCATGGAGTACTTAATCTCCAGCTTAAAGCATCCACTAAAATACTAGCCTTTACCCCTCACCCATTGAAAACATACAATGCGATTATGGGTTTTAACTTGGCATATGTTTTCCGTTCAACCCTGATTGGTGATAATGTACTAACGTTTTATGGCTTGAGCATGTGTTATTATTACTCAATGCGACATCATCGTCGCGCCCTCAGCGTAAAATATATCTCTCTCTTGTGCCCCCTTCCCGGGTAGCATCTATAATATTACAAAGGTTTCTCTCATATAACCTCATAAGGTACCACAATTCATCTTCTCATTAATGGGTTCTCCTTGCCTTTACCATTAAATCGGCCTTTGGCTTCCTCATTTACAAAAATCTCTAAAACTTGTGTTCTAACTTCTCCTCAGTGGAGTTACGACCTTCTGTCGTGTTGCTGTCAAGCTATCCTTGATTTCCCTAACCTTGTTGGTTTGACTGAGATCTCTCTCATCAATTCATGGTTTACCTAGTCAAGATTCCAATCTCTGACTTAGACACAGAGTTGATTGCCTCCTGGATTCTTACACTACTCGTTTGCATACATGGGGTACCATACTGATACATTACTACCTACCTAACTAACTTAAAGTAAGTTTTGTCAGGCCCACAAGCTCCTAGGAGTGTGGTCGTCCCATGTCTCATTTAGTCCACTCGTAGTGTTCGTACCCGGTGGTTATCACACTCTTAGTCCCGGTAGTTTATATTGGAGTAACTAGACTGCCAATTCTTGACCTTTAGTATTAGAATGGCCCTAGAGGGTTCTCTGGGTTCTATGGGTACCTTGCTCAATATGTATATTCATTACCTTCTCTAAGATAGGTGCTTGCGACCTAGCGCCTAAATATCGGGTTTCACATCCTCATCATCTGGTATTTATGAGTGGGCATCAGTATTTGTTTCCTATCTCTCCCATTCACTCCTAGGCTATTAACACCGTTTAGTATGAGTTTTCAGTTCTCGAACTCCACCCAATTCATTGGGTTACACCCTCTGCTGTAGTCTGGACTCCACGATAAGGGTTGACACATCGTGTTTTCCCCGTCTTATGGTAGTCCCTCTTTAGTCTGATATTAATCAGTGTTTGTGATTTATCACCTTCGATCTCCTAGATTTGGGTCATTATGGTGGTATTAAATATATCCTCCCGTAGGCCCATGGCTTACAGTATTTAAGCTCAGTGCGTATTCTAGTAGTTAAATAATTATATGTCTCCTTATTTAGTCTAACCCTATTGGTTCTAACAATTTCTCCTAAGGGTTACAGTTGGGTACTCACAAACTTAGTGGGTTCTGCTGATCATGGCTCTTTGTTGTGTCATCCTAACTCTTATTCGATTCATCACCTCCTTTCTCTTCGATGTCACGGTATCATCCGTCCTCAGGAAAATTCATTGTTCAGTTAATATCCCCTGCCCTCCGTACGGGAGTCTAGCAGCATAATGGATTCACAACACCCCCGGTGTGTGCGGTGCGGGCATCACATCGGGCCCCTTCATTGCACGTTCGCATCTGCCAATTTGTCTCTATGACTTAAAAATAGTTTGCCATAACGACACTTGTCTACACTCATCATCCACTCAGTTTGATAGGTTATCATTTTCATCTTGGCTTGTATAGCCCACTTCTTGCTCTTCCACAATATTTAATGGTAGTGGTTTAACCATAAGTGTCGCGCACTCCTCGAGTATGGTTATGATGGCCCTGAAGACTCGACACTCCCCACCGGTATTACTTGACGTTTAATGTCCTTACCGGCACTAGGGTTAGGCTCATAGGCACTAATTACAGTTATTTTCGTTAACTCCGCTTCACAATCTGCTAAACGGTGTATTCGTTTTTGGTTTAATGGTCAGACCGGCTAGGTCTTCCCGAGGTTTTATCGACCTCTAACCCAAGGGTTTTATGTCCCTGCTCTTAAAGAGCTTTGTCCTTGCTTCGCTGCATTATAGACTCACATGGAAGTTTAGTGTTTATTGGTAACCATCCGGACTGCTCGGTCCTTTGGGGATAGTTTATAGTTGCAGCTCTTGCTGTAGCAAGTGCGCAAGACAGGTTGAAATTTAGTATAGCACTTGTAGGGGCAAGTGCGCCATGCAGATTGAGCCACCGGTACGGTGCGTGTCAGCTGTAGTATTATTCCCTTATCGGGTTCCCACTCCTGTCGAGGAGGTCCTCATTACATCAACACAGTCTCATTCCCGTGCCCGTTCCCACAAGTGTACTGTGGTAATAAGGTGTTACTTCACTCCCGAGGTGCTGCCTTGTAGCAACCTTGGTGAGTTCTTATTTTAAAAGCTCTTGTGATCTCTCCACACGCACGTTGGGCCATCTTGAACCTTCAGTGTTGTGTGGGCTCAGAGTCACTCACTTCGGGTGAGACTTCGAAAAGGTCATCAGTTCCGTTTGTCACATCTCATAAATTAATCTTGACTCGTTGTTCCACCTCCTTTCCCCTAGGCGCACTTATTAGTGCTTTTCCTGGATGTAGGACAGGGTTGCTTCGCTTATTGCAAGCTGACCCCATTAGTCCTACGGGAATTATCTCCTTAACTTCAGTTTAGTATTCAACTCATAATTGGTATCGTAGACATCACGTCATTACTAGGACCCCCGGTCCTAAACAATTCATCACATCATAGGTTCTCATCTTCTACAATTATCATAATTCTCATAGCAACCACATCGGGTTTTCCCTATCCGGAGGAATAATCCTTCTCCGTGGTGCTTCTCATTTCATTGCCTCACTAGGCAGTAGAGGTACGGGCTGCGGCGGGTGGGGTACCATTGCTAATTCTCGGGATGTTCTCCCATCAAGTGCGAGCGGTTTCTACCGTCTTCGCGTTACTTGGGGTTACTGGACCTTCACCACCTTCCGCTGCGCCTCGTCCTTCATTAGTACTCTTACCCGGACCTCTCCCTTATGTCTGTCAGGAGGACAGGTTAGACCCTTACTCGGTCTCATACCGTAGTCTCGGTCGTTAAGTATTGAAGTGCCTCTACGGCTATTGTGTGCAAGCGTTCAGCATTGCATCGACCTCACAAGGTCACGTATCCTCACAACGTTTTCCCGTATTCCCAAAACCTATGCTCACTATCTAAATCCTACTATCTCTTGTCATCAGTACCGCTCTGATACCACTTTTGTAACACCCCTACTTAATCGGCTCTTAATCGTTATCCAAACATCACACTTAACAAATAATCACAACGGTAATCTACACATTAATCGAACTACTGGTGTTACTGTTCTCACTTGCCTATACGAGTGACAACAAGAGATAGACTTAACTTTCCATTCCAATAAAATACAACCCTAGTGAGCATTCTAAGTATTCAAGTCCTATAAACGTTTCTATGTTCACATCGTAAATACAACAATACATATTTAAATAACTGTGACTAACTACCCAGTGCGCCCCGGTCTCTGTCAACGCCAGAAGCTGCATACCTGAAATTGTTTGTTTGTGGTTTGGAATCAGCCCCTGCTGAGTAGACTACTACATGACTATAATGTCCCCTCAGACCCCCAGTTAATTGGTCGAGAGCATGCAGTTCATTTTCATGCATTCCGATTTAATATAAAACTGTAAAGCAATAATAATATTACAGTAAACTCAAATAACAAACTAGCCCCCGGCTTCACATGTCATACCAACAATAAACCAACTGAAAGGCGTCACAACGCATATATGAGTACAAGAACTCCACTCAACCAAACACATAATAATCCACACTCGAGTACAGCGACTCAACTCAAACAATCCACAATAATTCATATACGAGTACAACGACTCAACTTAAACAATCCACAATAATTCACAAACGAGTACAGCAACTCAACTCAAACAATCCACAATAATTCATATACGAGTACAGCGAATCAACTCAAACAATCCACAATAATTCATATACGAGTACAGCGACTCAACTTAATCAATCCACAATAATTCATATACGAGTACAGCGACTCAACTTAGTCAATCCACAAACACACCACACAAATCATGCTGTTCACATATCATACAGCAGTATATTATAAGCATACTAAACAACTAGCGAGATAGTACGAGAGTTATAAACGTTCGGTTTATTCCTACCTTGGCCTTAAAGCCCAAATGATTCTCGCCAGTAATACGAGTTATCTAGCTGTTCGTATATTGTTTAGTCTCATGCCTGTGACGACGTCTCATTAAAATTACGCGTCTCTACTTATACCCATATCTTATGGAGGGTCACTGTAACACCCCTACCGCTAATCTAACCATTAACTCCTAACCCGTCTCAACTAACAACATCCAGCAGCGGAAAACAAACTACCAACGGCGGGTATTATAATGCCGTTAGTCACCCACGTGACTAAAAAGGCCAATTCAATACAACAAATCAAGTACAATATCGGTATGATGGGTTATTATACCGAGTACTCAATAATTACAATTATCTTCCCTTTCTCAACCAATCCAAATACAATACAAATACAACCTTAAGCAATTCTATACCGAGTTCCTACAACCATCAAGTTACCAATACAATTCGGACTTACAAACCGATCCTTACAAATAGACAAGTTCCTATTCAACTACCCATGCTATAACACAACCCCATCCAACTCTCGAACGGTGATCAACTTCCATGTTCCTGGAAAATAAAAACGGTCGCCCCTAGGGGCTCAGCAAAATTACTGCATATGAAATTCGCATACCCCACGTGCTAACAGGGGTACGCAGACTATTTTGGCCGAGAGCATGCGATTCATTTTTAATTCGATCAACATGCATACAACATACATTATATATGTACATTAACACAACAACTCCGCATTCACCCAAGGAATACAATCACACTAACACAATAAGTTTGTTAGTTAGAATTACTTGATCCTAGGCCTTGAGGGTTCAACCTCACTAAGCCTTAATCAATTCTTCAAGGTCTTACCCACTCCCTTGGGTTACTCTGAATCAAGTTCTCTTACTCTCAACCTCAATCAAGTTCTACAACACTCAATCTCTAGCCTCAATTCTCAAGTTACCAACTCAACTCTCAACTCTCTCAAGATTCAACTCAATACTCAATACTCAAAGGCATCTTTTAAGTCTTTGCCAACGACCTCCGGGTAGAGTCATACACAAGACTCTCCATCAGGCTTACAAATACAAATGGAGCTATACACTTAGCACCTCAAATTCTCAAATGTCCGTTTCTCTACCGGACTACTCAAATTCCCAAAACTCGTCTCTCGGAGTCATAATACAATCTCATGGATTTGCCTAGAAGTATCTCTCTCGATATCCTCTATTAGCTTAGGGAATTCTCAATGTCTAGTATTCTCATATTTAAGGTTTTACCCAACTTATCGAATACTCTCATGTTCGGGACATTGTTTATATTAGTCGGATCCTCTCATTGTGGGTCGACTATCATTCTAAGGGGTTTGGTGATCCCTTACCATTCTTTACTTCTCTCAAGGTTTATGTCTTGATCAATTATCAATCCTCTAAATAGAGGTTCCTTGTATACTTCCACTATAAATTGTTTTGAGGATTAAGTCGATTTGGTTCTCTAACCGTTATCGGGAGTTTACTAATTCCCGTACAAATCTCTCACGTTCTAGTGAGTTCATAGGTTTGCGATATCGTTTCTAGGTTTGATTGTTTTAGTGTGTTTCCACGTTTTCATTAATTCGTAACATGACTCTTTCTATGAGTCATTAATCAAGCAAGACTCAACTATGAGTCGAACTATAGCACACATTCCACACTCAAGCAATTCATCCACAATCACACGTTTCATGAATTATACAAACTTTAAATTCAAAATACAATCCAACAACAGCAATACAATACAAGCACAAGAGGGTGCAAAAAATCCGATTCGTGCATTTATCTTGTTTAAGGTGATCACACAATCAAGCACACAAATTAGAGTAGCCAAGGTAGTATACGGGGCATGAGAAAATCATACCTTTCACCATGGATTACTTTGCCACGTCACCTCTCGTTCCTCGAGTCTTACTCTTGAACCACTAATTATATGTCAAATGGTTCTATTAATATTAAGGTGTTACGGTATGTAAATAATTACTACTCCCGTACTTACCCTGGTATCCCATTATTTCGGTTTAACTTAAGTGTACTTGGTTTCTCAACTTACTCACTCACTTCTCAACCTTTGTTTATACTTCCTAGGACCTTTACATGTCACCAAACAAGGCCTTAACAACATCTAAAACCATTACCCATCAATCCCCCATCTTCTAGGCACTTTAAAACACATGCAGTGTATTTTTGGGGGTGGTCCGGGACTTGGTCCGCACCCAGGGTCCCGGACCAACACGTTAATGTACTCTCGGCCAGTTTTCTACACTGTTCCGGGACTTGGTCCTGGACCTAGGTCCCGGACCACCTGCTGTTTTCACTCTCGAGCCTTTTTTTGATGCGGTCCGGGACTTGGTTCGCACCCTAGGTCTCGGACCCTGCTAAAAACTGCTACTTAGGTAATTTTTCAACCCCAAAATCAACCCTTAATCCATCCCTAATCATTCCATAATCTTTCCACATGTTTCCTACATGTTTAAACACACTTCAACACTCAAACCACCTCAAATCCTTGGTCACATTTACTACCCAATTCTTGTTCAAATTCACAAATATCAATCCTCAAATTTTTGCATTTTGCACACTTGTGCATTTCTACTTCTTTTTGATAGTTTATACCTTCTACCAACCTTACTAAATCACTTAATGACCATTCCAATTCATTCCTAGATAATGCACTTCTAAAACCCAAGTCTAACTCTCATCTTCCTAAGTCTTGCACACTAACTCATTTCTAGAATTTCCAAGGTATCCTTATCCCTCCTTGCTACAGATTTTACACACTCCCTTATCCATCCTCCATTTACCATTCCATGGTTATCAATCAACTCAACTCCACTTAATAAACACCTAGTTTCTTCAATCCACCAAGTCACCTTAAAATACTTATTTTCTACTCAGATTTTGCCATAGTTTGCCTACGAAACTAACATATCCAAACTCATCCATTCTCACCAAAATCAATCCTAAACTAGCCACACCCATGAAGGGTCCTACCAGAACATAATATATCCTCAAAATCCCATCAACAACTATATAAGCACTAAACATAAAGTGCATGGCTCCAAGGCCCTTAATTGAAACAATATTTCACAAACTCTTACCAACCACAATCAAACACATTTTCCTCACAATTTGGGTTCATTCATTAAATTACCCATCTCATATTCTAAAACAATTAGATAAGCATCAAGTTATTTTATTTACCTTAATTTCACTAGTCCCTCTTTTCAAGTCTTCTCCTCTCCTCATCCTCTTCCTCAATTACGGTCACGTGGCCAATGGAGTTGCCAAACTCCATCCCAACACCCAAGGGACACAAAATTAACATAATTAAACTTCTTAACCCTTAGAAGAAGTTCTAACTCAAAGAAAGGCTTAAAGCACAAAATTCTAGGGGTTACCTTTGTAGTTTTAGAAGGGGTTTTAACCCTTGAATAAAGAAGATTGTTCCACCACCATTGGAAGGTTGAAATAATGCTCCAAAGAGAGAGAAAAACAAGGCATTACAACGGGTGAAAATTGGCCACCAAAAGAGAAGGAAGAAAATGAGGTTTTTCATGAATCTTTTTACCTTAGATAGAAGAGGGGACTCTAAGCTTCAAGAATATGTTGTTTTCTCTTCAAATGGGATATACCCATGGAGACGAACTTCATCATTTTTGGGTTTTGAAAAGAGAGAAGGGTAGAGCTTGATGAGAGGAATTCAAATATGTAATTTATTTTGCATTTGGAGCATGGATGTAGCTAGAGCATGAGGAGAAAGAGAGGAAGCCATTGGAGCTTTCTTCAAAAACGTTCCAGCCATGGGAGGGGAAAGAGTGGGGAAGAAAGGAAATGAGGGGAGAGAAGAGTGAGGGGTTTTATTTTGCTTTTTACTTTATGCCTTTATGTCCTTTTGTGCATAAGATGAATTAAGGAAGTGGGGAGGCTAGTCATCCGTCCCACACAGCCCACACACACAACTTTTTGATTTTTATTTACAAATGGGGGAATTTATTTGGTTTTAGGCAAAATTACATCTCCCACCCATGACGTTTGGCGAAATTATACACCCCGCCCACGAGGTTTCAAAAATTACTTTGCCCACCCATGTCGTTTCCACTATTTTACATCCAAGAACTTTTCTAATATTTGATCAACTTAAAAGATGGTTAAATGTTATCCAAAATTGAAGAAACTTTACATGGACGATGCTAAGGTGTTATATTTTGATCTAGCATGAAATCCAATGTTTTTTAAGCTCATATGTGATCCGTGGGACCCAATGAAACATGTAACATGTGAACGTATTTTCATTGGGTCCCACAGGTCATATATGATCTTAAAAACTTTAGATTTGGAATTGGACAAAAATATAACACCTTAGCATCATCCATGTAAAGTTTTATCAATTTTAGACAACATTTAAGCCTCATTTAAGTTGATGAAATATTAAAAAAGTTGCCAGATGTAAAATAGAGGAAACCACATGGGTGGGCAAAGTAATTTTTGAAACCTCATTGGTGGGTGTGTAATTTCACCAAACTTCATGGGTGGTGGTTGTAATTTTCCCTTTTTTATTACACTAACACCCCACAAGTTCTAGTTTTTACACTATTCACTCACCGAAACCCTTTTTCCGTAATTTTCTCATTTCTTTAATTTGAATGGTTCTTAAGCTTCCATTAATGTTTAATTATAGTTATTTGGTGAACTATAATTTTTATGGGTTCATTTGACCACTCAAGTCATGTTTTCGGGTTTTCTAAAAAACGTGCACTAAAGCTTTATTAGTGTTTTTAATTCATTTTATGGATCCGTTTTCTTTGGGAATTGTTCCCGTATATTAATTAGGCATGATTAAGCCTTGGAAATACATCCAAGACCCTTGTCGAGGTCGTATTCCTCCTACAGTCACATAACGCTTATTTTAGCGTTTTTCGCTTTTTAAGCGTTTTCTCTTTGCTTTTGGTTTATTTTCTTTACCAAAATTCTTTAGGCACTATTAGGCCTCAAATGTCATATTAGAGTAATTTAATCACCCAATTGTGTTCAGGGTATTTCAATCTACCCCCCTTAAGGAACTTTGCCCTCAAAGTTGGTGAATCTAAGATCGTTAGTCACCTAAGTACTCAATACTAAGGTTATAAACTCTATATAACCTGACAGACTCCAATGTCTAACTCGATGTATACCACACATCCAAAAAACATGTCGCAACATGCATAGCAATTAAAAATATCCGTTCCAAACTCTCATGGGGTCCATCCGTAGATAAAGAAGGCACAACAGTCCTCTCCATATCGAGTGATCCCTCAGGTACCGGTCACGTTTGAACACTTACGCTTTCTGGTTCACGACCGTCATGACTTCGGGCACTTACGCTCTCTGGCCCTACGGTCATTTGGTTCTAATCAAATTCAGTTGCACATCTAAAGATCCTCAGGCTCCAAGTGGGTACTCTTCCCTGACCGGACTACATACATCTGGTGGCCCTTGGAAAAATACAAAACACACACTACAAACGTCCTACCGGTCACTTAGTACCGTTGCTCGTCCGTTGTAATGGTTTTAAAACTAATTATCACTCCCACCGCCTCACAACTAGCCTTACTCCCCGGGTTCGACCCGATGCCGGTGCCTAACCACGAGGAGGTCCAACTAGCACTCGTGGAAGCAGTTTCAAAAACCGTTCCTCATTCTCAAGTTTGAAGAAAATCATTTGTGTCAAAATCAGTTTGGAAATTCATTTTGAAAACTCAATATAACTCCAAATTCCAATTATGTTAGTTTCACCTATTACTAGTGTGATTACTTGTGGCCACTTGTAGGGAGCTTCAGGAGTTATTCAACCCCAATGTGATCAACATTGGTGTTGAACTATCCTTCCACCCCAATTTGTGTTCAGTTTCCCTTGATCGCTAGCAAATCAAGTTCCACCTCCCACCTCAATTCACACAGTCAAATAGTCAAACATTTTTCATTTTCTATCTTTTTATCTTTCTAGTCATATCACCCATCAATACATTTCAATTTCTAAAATTCATTTACTGATTACTAATTATCTCATTAATTGTTACTCCCTTTATCTCCAAATACTTACTTAAGAAATTCAATACATATTATAATTCCAAATCATTTTTCTATCCTCCAATTGTTCACAAATCAAATCAACCCAATTCACCTAGGGGCTCAATTCCCACTAGGTTCAACATCGGTTTCATACCGATTTATCCACAACAAATCTCCCAAACGTACTCATTTCTCATACTATTACCAATCGGGGTTCTCATTCCCCAGGAGTTTCTCTACTCCTTTCCACTTCAAATCTCACAAATAACCACAATTACACAATGAGTGAATATGAATGTTTATGTAACATAAGTACCAATCATCTAAAAAAATTCTTGTGCGCTATGCGCATTGTAGTTTACACACTTGTTACGTAAAACATGCACTTTGCGGTTTTTGCTCTACCCCCTTAAAAGGGATTACACCCACGTAATCTACCATGTGTCAACATCGGACATTGGTCTAAGGCTTCCAGCCGTCATGGAGTGTTTTAACTTCCATGCGGTCTATTATACAATGTTCGTTTGGTCAAAGGGTCTTAACCAATTTACTGGTTTAGTCCCTGCACCAAGAATTGTCATTGGAGTTTATTTAACTCTTGACCGAGTTCGGTTCTAGCCTTAGAGGCTTCAAGGCATTGATGATTAGCCATTCATTCACTAGGTTTATTTAAACCTTAGAATTCTGGGCCCACCAGCTTCTGTTGCGCGACCCTGATAACTTGGGATTTGTTCGCCCTTCTCGTTATTCTTAATGTGTTATACATTACCCTTTTATCCCTTTTAGCTTGGGAATAAGGTTTATCAAACAAGCGTGGTATTCCTTTACCGTTCCCGAACTCAATGAGTTTTAGATTTTCTATCCAGTTCTTTGGAAATCTATCGTACATACTGTGAGCCTCGATTTTTAAACCCTAACCTATGTTGATTAAGTTTATTAGGATCTAGTCGGGTTTTAGGTCCACTTATAACCTAAGTTTAATAACTAAGTCATATAACCATAATTATAAAAACCTAAGTTAGCTCACTGGAACCTATTATGAGTCGCCACCTAATTTTAACCTATATCAAATTAGGAAAGGAGAGTTCGGGTTCGGGGGCTTGATATTCGACTTAATTAAGGTTCAATTACTTTCATTACCCTTAGAAGTCGTTTTTCCTCTACTTAGTTTAATTACGGCTTATTACGAGTCATTTTAACCTAAGTGTGCGCTTCTGATTTTTTTTATTTTTTAACATTTTTTGACAGAAAATAAAAGTGAAAAGTGAAATTACCTAAACTAGGGTTTCAGAGGCAGAATGAGGTCGAATTTTGATTTTGTCCGTGGCCACGGACCTAATGTCTGAGCCCACAGACCCAATTGACCTAATTACACAGAAAAGTCAAGTTTAAACAGAAACAAGATTTTGAAAAAGTCCGGGGCCACGGACAGGACATCCGTGGGCCCGGACATGTTTTATAAAACCCTAACTTTTGAAAACTAAAGATATCCCGCCACCGTCCGGGGGCGTCCGGGCTTACGGACTGGGCGTCAGGGACCCCGGACTTAGAGTCCGTGGGTGCGGACCGCCCTCGGACGGCGGCGTTTGGGTGGTTCCCGGTGGTGTTTTTGGCTCAAAATTTATGGGTAGCTAGCCTGAAAGATTCTAAACACATTAGTGATCGAAAGTTTACAATTTCAATTCAATTAAATGAAACTTAGCAAACAAGTTATTGGGCAAAAGCAAAAACAAACGTTAATTCAGAAGCGGTAAAAAGTCAATTCGACTCTAAATTTTAACACAGAGTAGTTAAAGTTGAGCAAAGTCAGAAAAGTATGATTTCAACCTTTTACTGGATTTAATGGAGACTCTTCACATCGGTGATCTTTTGGAGCTTCGTTGATGCCGGTTCTGGATTGACTTCGAATTGAGCTTCTGACTCCTTCTTATTTATGCTGTTAAGGATGTGTTTTTTCTGTTTTTGTGTGTTTTTGGTGCTTGGAAGTTCAATGGGAGAAGAAAGGATGAGTTTTTGGTGGTTTCGGGGTGATTTCTACAGTGTTTCGGTATTGATTTGATGCTTGGAAGTGTAAAAACGTGGAGAGAAGGTTTGTGGCTGTGTTTTCTGACTTTGGGGGTGTTCTCCCCCCTGCCCTAGTTCGTTTTTGGGGTCCTTTTATAGAAAGATGGTCAAATTGATAGAGCAAGATCTTTATCTAAAACACTGATTTTGTGCTCTAAGGGAATCTCATTTTTTAGAATATGCTGCAGGCCAAGAAAAATTATGCAATTTTAACTGAAGGTAAAGGATGACTTTTAAGAATTTTGAGAGTTGGAATCGGGTTATTTTGATAAATAACCGATTAGATAAAAATCCCACAATCTGGAATTTCCCATAATTCATAACTTATTTTTGGAAAGTCAAAATAATAAATTTCCAACGGCATTAGTCTCTAAAATTATCCTATATCTTTTACTAAAATTTCATGACATTTTGATTTAATTTCGGTATTTTCCTGAGGAGAGAGAAAATTGCAAAAATGATTGAATTTCTCTTTTAAATTTTGGGCTAAGGTTCCAAATAAAATAATTTCTGGTTTATGACTTTATGTAGTCATTCTAACCATGTGACAATTTTATTTTAATTTTGGAAACCTTTTTATTACTATTTTGAGGCTATTTCATGTGTTAATTATTTAAGAAATTAGCTACTAATATGAATTAAAAGCTAAATTTCCAGAATAAATATTATCAGAAAATCACGAGATGCCTTTCATAATGACTATCATTTAGGATGTGTTTGGAGATAGTAAACAACTCATATAAAAATAGAATATCCCGAGAATGTCCTTGGAAAATCCCGTATTGGTGCATTTCGACCATTCTACCCTTTGTAACATGTATGCCTTAGAGACTATTCCGAGGGTGTTGAAATTTTGGGTATAACAGATCGCCCCCCGTCAACTAGACTTTGTAATGGATATGAAGAGTCTAGTTGATGCTTGAGTGATACCCCAAAATTTTGGACCTTAAAAGACCCTGCATGCTGTTGAAAATTTGACAAATTGTGTCGAGCTATTCTAAGGCACTGACTACCTATGAGTAAAGTGAAAGGATGTCGAGCGGTTCTAAGGCATCGACAACCTGAAAGTAATGTCAGACTATTCTAAGGCGTCGACTGCCTATAAAGATAAATTGATGTCAAGATATTCTAAGGCGTTGACTACCTACAATGAATGAGATGATGTCAAGCTATTCTAAGGTGTTGACTACCTATAATGAATGAAATGTTGTCGAGCTATTCTAAGGCGCTGACTACCTGTAAGTAAAGTGAAATGAAGTAATGTCAAGCGATTCTAAGGCGTTGACAACCTAAAAAGTAAAATGAAATAATGTCAAGCGATTATAAGGCATTGACAACCTAAAAGTAAAATGAAATAATCAAGCGATTCTAAGGCATTGACAACCTAAAATGTGAAAACTGAGTGGTTGTAACACCCCAACTACAACAACACACTTACAACACTTGCAGCGGAAATCATAACTCACAACATAACTTAACTCCTTGGTGTTACACGCCGTTAGCCACCCACGTGACTAACAAGGCTAACATACATACATCGTACCGGTCTGATGGACTAAACTCCCGAGCAACTACACATTAATCCCATTCCATGTTCAACATTCATTATACACTTACATTACAACTGTACCGAGTAATTACCAACTAACGCCGATACAATTTCGGTCTTACTACACCTATCACATCCACAATTTTCATGACTACCCACATACAATCAACTACCCCGTCCTACTCTCGAACGGCCTCCAGTTCCTTGTACCTGAAACAGGAAAAAGAAGAAAAGGGTGGCCCCCAAGGGGCTCAGCACCTTTGCTGGTATGGTAATCCCGCAGCCTGCATGCTACCGGGCCACGCACAACTAATTGTCGTCTTAGCATGCGATTGATTTTATTTAAACATACACAACTACACACATACTTCATGCTTAAAAGCAAACATCCATTAGTAGGACACAAACACAAGATTAGCACACACAACATAACCATACACTTCACTTGATAACATACACACAACTTAGTTCCATTCTTCTTAGAGAACATAAACTTTACTTAGGGAGTGCCGGGGTGATAGAAGCCCGAGCACAACATACATACATTTTCTTTACTTAGGTGAAGCGGCCTCATATAGGACCGATCACACCTTGCACAATTTCCCCCTAGCTCCAATAATGATGAGGTAGGTAAGCCTTGGTTAAGCTTGTGGGTGGTTGTAATTCAAGGAGGAAAAACAACCGTAACATAATAAAGAGGGAGTCGAAACGAACTTAGGCATCAACACCCTACCAACATTACACATGATTTCCCCTACCCGATTGGAAGTTGGGTAGGTAAGCTTTGGCTAAGCTAATGGGAGGTCGAAATCCAATGAAGGAAAACAACCCTAACATAACAGGATGGGAGTTAATTCACATATATACATCGACTCCCAAACAATACGCGCGACCGGAACGACCAGATTCCTCACCATACATAACATATACTTATTAGTTAAAGGTTCCTTTATGGAACTTATCACATACATACCTCACAAAGTGATACCACTCGGTTAGACACATCAGGGAAAATCACATCCCATTCCAACAACACGGATAACAGTATCCAATAGCAACGACATACTGAACAAGTCACATACATCACACAAAGTCACAACATACACTAATGCACGGATAGCCGTAGTTAGAACGTTCCCGTGGGTTGGGACGTTTATTCCGAATACCGATCTTTTATGTGAACCTAAGGTCGGTTAACTATTATTTAACACATAACTAAGGTTAGGCGGTATCGGAATTTATTACGCCACTATAATGAATTACTATAAACTCATTTCATGCTTTATCTTGCAAGGTGGCAACACACAGAAAAACAAGTTGGCATACAAGCCGGTGTAATCCGGTAGGACACAGGTTGCAAGAAAACCATACCTTGGTCCTTGCTGCGTACGAGTCCCACCACACGTAGTTCCTATACATGATTTATAATATAAGTTATTTAATTTATTTGACTTCCGATTAGCTAATTACTCCGCATATTTATGTTGTACACTTTCACACTTGAACTCATACTTGTTCACCCTCCTAATGGTCATTATAAGTCATCAAACATGTCCTAAACAATCATATAACATCAACCCCTTTCATTCCCTTCGGTTTAGACTCAAAAACAATCAAGAATTTCAATTCTGGTGCTGGTCCGGGACCTTGTCCTGGTCCTAACTCCCGGACCAGTTCAATAGGTAACTCTCGGGCAGAAAAACAGGGGTGGTCCGGGACTTCATACATAACCTAAGTCCCGGACCAGAGTGTGTGTAAAATCTCGGTCATTTTAATAGGGGTGGTCCGGGACTTAATGCTCACCCTAGGTCCCGGACCAAAGTGCTGGGCAACTCTCGAACAATTTTTATAGTATGGTCCGAGACTTGATATGAAACCTAGGTCCCGGACCCCTGCTACAGACCTCCAGAAATGACATTTTCAATTCTTGTTTCACTTGTTAACTTCACCCATTGTTGCCCCAAGGTTCCTACATGTAATTAAATATATTTTAACACTAATATAACATCTTAAACTTGCCTAAATCATCATCTAAACTTGTTACCCAATTCTTGATTAAATTCACCCAAATTTCCCACTCTCCTCTTACAAGAACTAATGCTAAGTTCTATCAAGTGTTATGCTACAAATTTTTCTCACCACTCTCACCCACTCATTAGTCCAAGAATAATGCAACATTCCCAACTTAGAGTTCACTCCTCTCCCCTTCTCCATCTACCTAGTTACCAACCGATTTTCATACTAAGTTTTCCCTCTTAAAACACTTGTAGTTCACTAGTTTGCTCCCACCTCGAAATGCATTTAAACCATTAAATTTCTACACAAATTTTGACATGATCTCCCCATAATTCTAGCATTTTCCCACACATTATTTAACCCTCCAAACAGTCCAACCGACGAACTCATCCAAGAACACTAAACCACCCTTAAGTTCATCATTTCCAACAACAATAGCACTCAATGTTCATGAACCTTAAAAGTTTGGCTCTTAGGCCCGTAATCAACATCAAATTAAACACTGAATTTCCTCATATTATTCGCAACACCTGCATTTCACTGAGCATTTATATTTGCACCAAGATAAAACACAAAGTCCTTAAAACACCACCTAGCTTAAGGTAAGTTATTTACCTTGGATTTCTTTCAACTTTCCCTCCTCCTCACTTCTTGTTCCACAACCGATTTCCAATGGGTTATTTGTTACTCTAATGACCAAATACCATAAATGGTAATGAGTACCAAGAATTTAATTGAAGCTCTTGCAACAACCCTAAAACAAGAGGGTGTTTAAGCATAAAAATGAAGAGATTTTACCTTCTACTTCACAATGGGCTTCTTAGGAACAAGGATGGGCAAACTCCAGCACTTAATGAGGCTTCAAATACGCTAAAACAAGGAGCAAAACTGGAGCTCAAAACAGAGTAAAATCGGCCAAGGAAGATGGAGAAAAGGAGGGATTTTCGAGTTGTTTCTTACCTTAACCCATCAAAGGGTTGATTGGCTTCAAGAATGGGTGTTTTCCTCTTCAAAATGAGCTACACCCATGGAAGTCAAATGTGGAGTTTGAAGATTTTGAAAGGTGGAAAATGATCTCCAAAGCAAGGTGAGTATTTTGGTGTATTTTATTTTCGATTTGGACTTGATTTGGTGAGGGAACAAGGAAGGAGAATGAAGGAGTTGGAGCTGCTCAAGAAATCGCCATAGGAGGGAACAAGGAGCAGAGAGAACGATGGCAAGGGGAAAAGAAAATCGAGAGGGAAGGAGAAAGTAGAGGAAAGAGAAAAATAAAGAGGTAATAGTACTTTACTTTATGTTTTTGTCTTCTAGTACATAGAGTAGAATTAATAGATGAGAGGGAGGGGGCACAAAACGTGAGTTACTTCTCACAAGGGGCAAAAATCAAATATTTTTTTGTAAAAGTAGAGAGGAGGTGGCACATGGTCATTTAGCAGATAACACCCGTGAATTCCTGAACTGTCAGTTTTAACAGTCCGGGTCCGGTTTTCGGATTTTTGTTTTATTTATTTTTATGGTCCTAGACCTTGACTAATATTTAATTATAGCCATATGATTGACTATAAATTTTTATTAGTCCTTTAAACCCGTTTAAAATCACATTTCCCGGGTTTCTCGAAAAACGCGCTTTAGGACTCCGTTAGCGTTTTAACGCGTTATTTGGATCCGTTTTCTTCCGGACTTTTTCCCACATGTTCTTAATGTGTAATTAAGGTATAAAATGTATTTATAACCCTAATGAATGTTATGTACCCCCTAGAATAATTAAATACGCGTTTTCACGTTTTGTGACTTTTACGCATTTTCTTTTTCTTTTTGGTTTTCCTTTCTTCACCAATGATCTTAAGGACTTAATTAGCCTTAGAAAATTTATAAGTACATAATTAATTAACACATTAAGGTTTGGGTATTTCAATCTACCCCCCTTAAAAGAACTTCGTCCTCGGAGTTCACACTTCCCACACATCATTGGTTTAGGATACGGGGATTACTTGCAACATAAAACTTCCATAACAACATATTTTACATCACAACCTCGGACTTAACGGTCCGGGTAACACATCCACATCAATGCATATATAACATACTTACATAGTAATCTCGGACTTGATGGTCCGGCTACCTTAACAATATTGTTCCAACATAACAACCCTTAGACTCTTAGGTCTGGGTAACATAACAACATTTAGACACTTAGGTCTTGATAACATAACAACCTTTAGACACATAGGTCAAAATAATAATTATTACACATACCACACAACATGTCTTAGCATGTATATCAACCAGAAATTCCTTTTCCATCTCTTCATGGGTTCGAGACCCATGTTGAGTACATATACACTGTGATCCCGCAGAACCGGTCGCGATGGACACTCTGGTCCCCTTTCCTTTGGGAGATCAAAACAATTGCATACATCTTTAAAATATACTTCTCATGTCACCGGTCCGAAGACAAAGGCTCATACGTCCTCAGCTCGTGAGCAAGTAATATGAAAATACTCTATATGAGGTTAAGTAGAATGAAATCCTTTATTGGAAAATACCAATTGAAGATCCTTTTTACAAGGTCAAGTAAAAGTAGTCCTTCCTTTGAAAATACCACTTAAGAATCTTAGAGATATTAATTGAAGTCTTGAAAGTACCAATTGAAAATTTGAAACCCAATTTAAAACTCTTTTGAAAACTCAATACAACTCCAAGTCCAATTATTGTTAACTGGATCATATTCTTGATGTGATTATTTGTGACCACTTATAGGGGGTTTCAAGATTCATCCAACCCTGATGTGATCAGCATCAGTGTTGAATTATCTTTCCACCCCAATTTGTGTTCGGCTTCCCTTGATCTCATGATAATCAAGTTTCACCTCCCACTTCATTTTCAAACAACAGCTAATTCAAGCATGTACCATTTTCTATCTTTTAATCCATCTAGTCATAATCATTACGTCTCCAAGGGATAGAACTCCGTCTATCAATCATCACCCAAATTCAACTTAATCCGAGTTACCTAGGGAATTTTAATTCTTACTAGGTTCTATATCGGTGTCAATACCGTATATATATAATTTTATCAAAATACAATACATGGTTTTACATTTAGTATTATATGAACATACATAGTCGGGGTTTTAGTTCCCTGGGAGTTTCTTTACTCCCTTATATCTGTACTTTCACACACATCTATTAACAAAATAACACACTTGTTACCATGGTATTCGCATCTTATGTGCGCAATTACCACAATTAAACCATGAATGAATGCGTATGTTTATGTAAGACGCGCACCAATCATCAAAACAAATCATTTTGTGTTATGCACACCATAGTTCACGTACACTTGTACGGTAAAACACACTAAACGGTTTTGCGCTCTACCCCCCTTAAAAGGGATTACGCCCACGTAATCAATCACTTAACCACTGGTTTATAACGTCCTATCGTCGTGAAGTATAGTATCTCCACGCGGTTTATTATACAATGTGTTCTGGTTTGAGGATCTTAGCCATATTGGCGGTTTAGTCCCTAACCAAGAATTCTCCCTAGAGTTTATTTAATTCATAACCAGTTTCGATTCTGGCCTGTGAAACTTCTAGGCGTTAATAATTGCCATTCACTCATGTTCACAACGCACATCCAACTCTTGAATCGCTGGCTCACTAGTTTCTGTTGCGCGACTCTTGATAACTTCGAGCTTAGTTTGCCCCCTTCATTATTCTTACTGTATTGTATATCTTCGATTATCACCTTCATCTTGGTAATAACGATTTCTCAACCGACGCGTGGTATTTCTTACCAAGAGCGAGTTCGGTGAGTTACAACTTCCTATTTACTTCCATGATAATTTACTGTATTCCACACTGATTTACTTAATTTCTTCCGACTTACTGTCGGTTACGTTTGAGCTACTACCTATTGTGTAGTACTTTGTCGTTTATTTCCAACACTTGAGGTATATTCCATACCGATATTTAACGTTCGTGTTATTGTAGTCACTTATGCCAATCAGTACCCTTTGATTGGTACGACCGTGCTTCTCTTATGCATCGGTTTTATCACACCATAATTCTTGTTCCTCCATCACAATTGACATTACCCAAACCCTATCTATCCACTCGATCATTACCGCGCAAGTGCAATACCAAAACACTCAGTCATACAGAGTGCAGAGGCGTAACTCTTGACAGTAAATCTCTTATGCGATGCAATAGGAATTCACACTGTGTTCCTTATCACATAGTACCGACCATTGGCTTATTGCCCAGTCGGTTTGTTATCACTTACCTTGTATGCCCATTGAGTTTCACTCATAACTAGTTGTTTGCCACATTATTATTTAACAATACTTATGCAACGGTCGCTTACTGCGCACCGTGCTCTTACTCATTGTATAACATTAACTTACACTGCATCCGCTATTATATTAGCTTCCGCTATTACACTGTGTTTTGCCACTTATTCGGCTGACTGCTGAATACTCTACTCTTCGAGCCTCTATGCTCCTTGAGCGTTGTTCATTACACATCTAGCATCCCACACCTATGGTGGTTGCCATTAGGCTTGTCACTCTTTCCGTCTACACAACTGGTACAAATACTTCTTTTCATAGTAACAACATGGTCAACTCTTAACACATTCTCTGAATTTAGTTCACATAACTACCGCTGTTGCGGTCTCACAATATCGAGAGGTGTCCCCACACTTTAAGCAGTGGTTCGTTATCCGCTTACTTACTTATATAACGTAAACTTCTGTGATCAATAACATTTTCTTAACACATTCGATTTGTGGCTTTTAAGCCTTATTGCCTCGAGCTCTGCCCGTTGTAGGCTGTCCACACACATTACATGGTTTAGATTGGTATTGGGCTCCATGACAAGGTCGTAGTATCACGGTTCCTTTCATGGGATGCCCCTTCAAGGATGTCAGACTTCCCTCTGACGACTTGTGTTTAAACTTGGTGTTAATTTCAGCCTTTGCGTTTCTGTCACGTATCTTGTTCAACCATTGTTGACCCAAACACCCATTTAAGGATAACTCCTGGGTGTTATTAGGTTATGCCTTTTCATCTAGCTTGCACTCATTGGTATGTTAATTTCTACTTCGCCCCGCTTTCTGGGTTGAATATTCTCCTTAGTGAGATTGATATCTCTAGTGATCATCTCGGGAGTCTCATCCCGATCATTGCACATTAACATATCCATAGTAGGCATCTGCCTCACCATATATAGGCTGGGTACTTACTCCAGCTATTGTGTTCATCCATCCAGATCCTTGAGACATATGCGATGTCTTTACTTACTAGTCAGTGCACTTCACACTTCTAGATTCTTAAACATTTCCTCGCAATAACTCACTAATCCCTTTAGTCCTCTTAACTTAACTGGGTTCCTTTACTTCAACCATTCGATGGTAGTTTATTACTCTTGTCTGACTTTTACTTCGGACCGTAGTATGGAGTCGACTACTTCCCGTGTTCCAGACTCCACTCGTATGCATACATGGGGTATCCTACTGATACATTGCTACTTACCGACTACCCCATAAGAAGGTTTGTCAGGCCCACAAGCTCCTATCGGAGTGCGGTCGTCCCACATTACTGTTGGTACACTCGTAGTGTCCGTCATACGCCTAGGTGAAGTATTCTGTTGTCAACTCCTCTTATATTATCCTGTGATAATATGCATTCCATGCTTCCCGAACTTAATCAAGGGGAAATGTATCCACTGTTGTATTATTATGAACTCAATCCACTCCTCGGGTTGTTACCCTTGGGTTTACCGGTTTTCATCCGGTTATTTTAAAAGTAACTGGGTAAAACTTACCTACCATGTGGCACTGAGGCCCGTGTAGGTCTTCTGGTTTGGTTTAAAGAAAAAGTCGAATTGAAATAAAATGGGTTTGAAAGAAAATCTGGTTTTGAAAAAGGTTTTGAAAATGTATTTAAGTTGAAAGAAAAATTCTCCTGGTTTTACAACGTTTCCTTGCCTTAACCGAGTCTAGCTTCCTGCTGACTGGTGTATTTCCAAGTACTGAGGTCAGGCTATTAAGCCCTTCCACGGTTATGATAATCTCACTTAACTTCATGGTACTTTACTAAGTACCGGTAGTTGTTTAAAATTTTCCGTACAGTCTTGTCATAGCAGCACTTGCCATGGCAAGTGCGCCATGCTAGCTGGTTATCGGTTCAATACACATTGGTTGCGGTATTGTTTTCATCCGCACTAATATTAGTGGCCTTGCTGGCCCTTACTTGATCTTGCAGCCTTAACAACAATCTTCTGGGTACCTCTCACTGTCTACACATGTTAATCATTAACTAGGGTAATTCCCATACTGGGAGACCCCTTTTTCATAGCATTGTATCCTCTCCGTACTACGTTGTAGTTCCTTAATCGGTTAGTATACCGTCGGTGTATTAGTTAACATTGTAGTCCCGTAGACACTCGTCTCGGGTTTCATTACTTCGCTTCTCCACTGCTGCACGATTGGTGCGTTGCAAGCTGGTTGTCCTCGACTGCTCCGCATGTCGACCCAGGTTGCCGGAAATTCTATTCCTTTAAGCATAAGATTCTTCACTTTTTGCTATTAAATGCGGCAAACATTGTTCAGATGGAAACCGTCTTCGGGATTCACACCTTCCGGAATCTACCGTATGACAGGTTCTCCATACTTACAGAGGTAAATATCAACTACCAGATCGGGCTTTCCCGAGTAAGAGATGACTCCCATCTCTCTGGTGTTCTTCCCAAGTTATAAAATAGGGTTTGTGGAGGGCGGGATGGATATTGTATATCCAGTATTCACTGGTACTCCTAACTAGCGTATTTCTCACGCTATCACTCAACCCTTAACCCAAAGTACTAAAATCCTAACTCGGTACTTCCTAAGCTCGGTATTCCAGTCATCAGAGCGATACTTCGCTCTGATACCACTTTTTGTAACACCCCAACTACAACAACACACTTAACAACACTTGCAGCGGAAATCATAACTCACAACATAACTTAACTCCTTGGTGTTACACGCCGTTAGCCACCCACGTGACTAACAAGGCTAACATACATACATCGTACCGGTCTGATGGACTAAACTCCCGAGCAACTACACATTAATCCCATTCCATGTTCAACATTCATTATACACTTACATTACAACTGTACCGAGTAATTACCAACTAACGCCGATACAATTTCGGTCTTACTACACCTACAGCACATCCACAATTTTCATGACTACCCACATACAATCAACTACCCCGTCCTACTCTCGAAATGGCCTCCAGTTCCTTGTACCTGAAACAGGAAAGAGAAGAAAAGGGTGGCCCCCAAGGGGCTCAGCACCTTTGCTGGTATGGTAATCCCGTAGCCCGCATGCTACCGGGCCACACACAACTAATTGTCATCTTAGCATGCGATTGATTTTATTTAAACATACACAACTACACACATACTTCATGCTTAAAAGCAAACATCCATTAGTAGGACACAAACACAACATTAGCACACACACATAACCATACACTTCACTTGATAACATACACACAACTTAGTTCCATTCTTCTTAGAGAACATAAACTTTACTTAGGGAGTGCCGGGGTGATAGAAGCCCGAGCACAACATACATTTTCTTTACTTAGGTGTGGCGGCCTCATATAGGACCGATCACACCTTGCACAATTTCCCCCTAGCTCCAATAATGATGAGGTAGGTAAGCCTTGGTTAAGCTTGTGGGTGGTTGTAATTCAAGGAGGAAAAACAACCGTAACATATAAAGAGGGAGTCGAAGCGAACTTAGGCATCAACACCCTACCAACATTACACATGATATCCCCCTACCCGATTGGAAGTTGGGTAGGTAAGCTTTGGCTAAGCTAATGGGAGGTCGAAATCCAATGAAGGAAAACAACCCTAACATAACAGGATGGGAGTTAATTCACATATATACATCGACTCCCAAACAATACACGCGACCGGAACGACCAGATTCCTCACCATACATAACATATACTTATTAGTTAAAGGTTCCTTTATGGAACTTATCACATACATACCTCACAAAGTGTTACCACTCAGTTAGACACATCAGGGAAAATCACATCCCATTCCAACAACACGGATAACAGTATCCAATAGCAACGACATACTGAACAAGTCACATACATCACACAAAGTCACAACATACACTAACACACGGATAGCCGTAGTTAGAACGTTCCCGTGGGTTGGGATGTTTATTCCGAATACCGATCTTTTATGTGAACCTAAGGTCGGTTAACTATTATTTAACACATAACTAAGGTTAGGCGGTATCGGAATTTATTACGCCACAATAATGAATTACTATAAACTCATTTCATGCTTTATCTTGCAAGGTGGCAACACACAGAAAAACAAGTTGGCATACAAGCCGGTGTAATCCGGTAGGACACAGGTTGCAAGAAAACGATACCTTGGTCCTTGCTACGTACGAGTCCCACCACACGTAGTTCCTATACATGATTTATATTATGGGTTAATTAATTTATTTGACTTCCGATTAGCTAATTACTCCGGATATATATGTTGTACACTTTCACACTTGAACTCATACTTGTTCACCCTCCTAATGGTCATTATAAGTCATCAAACATGTCCTAAACAATCATATAACATCAACCCCTTTCATTCCCTTCGGTTTAGACTCAAAAACAATCAATAATTTCAATTCTGGTGCTGGTCCGGGACCTTGTCCTGGTCCTAACTCCCGGACCAGCTCAATAGGTAACTCTCGGGCAGAAAAACAGGGGTGGTCCGAGACTTCATACATAACCTAAGTCCCGGACCAGAGTGTGTGTAAATCTCGGTCATTTTAATAGGGGTGGTCCGGGACTTAATGCTCACCCTAGGTCCCGGACCAAAGTGCTGGGCAACTCTCGAACAATTTTTATACTATGGTCCGGGACTTGATATGAAGCCTAGGTCCCGGACCCCTGCTACAGACCTCCAGAAATGACATTTTCAATTCTTGTTTCACTTGTTAACTTCACCCATTGTTGCCCCAAGGTTCCTACATGTAATTAAATATATTTTAACACTAATATAACATCTTAAACTTGCCTAAATCATCATCTAAACTTGTTACCCAATTCTTGATTAAATTCACCCAAATTTCTCACTCTCCTCTTACAAGAACTAATGCTAAGTTCTATCAAGTGTTAGCTACAGATTTTTCTCACCACTCTCACCCATCATTAGTCCAAGAAAATACAACATTCCCACTTAGAGTTCACTCCTTCCCCTTCTCCATCTACCTAGTTACCACCGATTTTCATACTAAGTTTCCCTCTTTAAAACACTTGTAGTTCACTAGTTTGCTCCCACCTCGAAATGCATTTAAAACCATTAAATTTCTTATACAAATTTTGACATGATCTCCCCATAATTCTAGCATTTCCCACCATTATTAACCCTCCAAACAGTCCAACCAACGAACTCATCCAAGAACACTAAACCACCCTTAAGTTCATCATTTCCAACAACAATAGCACTAATGTTCATAACCTTAAAGTTGGCTCTTGGCCCGTAATCAACATCAAATTAAACACTAATTTCCTCATATTATTCGCAACCACCTGCATTTCACTGAGCATTTATATTTGCACCAAGATAAAACACAAAGTCCTTAAAACACCACCTAGCTTAAGGTAAGTTATTTACCTTGGATTTCTTTTCAACTTTCCCTCCTCCTCACTTCTTGTTCCACAACCGATTTCCAATGGGTTATTTGTTACACTAATGACCAATACCATAAATGGTAATGAGTACCAAGAATGTAATTGAAGCTCTTGCAAAAACCCTAAAACAGAGGGTGTTAAGCATAAAAATGAAGAGATTTTACTTCTACTTCACAATGGGCTTCTGGAACAAGGATGGGCAAACTCCAGCACTTAATGAGGCTTCAAATACGCTAAAAAGGAGCAAAACTGGAGCTCAAAACAGAGCAAAATCGGCCAAGGAAGATGGAGAAAAGAGGATTTTCGAGTTGTTTCTTACCTTAACCATCAAAGGGTTGATTGGGCTTCAAGAACTGGGTGGTTTTTCTCTTCAAAATGAGCTACACCCATGGAAAGTCAAATGTGGAGTTTGAAGATTTTGAAAGGTGGAAAATGATCTCCAAAGCAAGGTGAGTATTTTGGTGTATTTTATTTTCGATTTGGACTTGATTTGGTGAGGGAACAAGGAAGGAGAATGAAAGAGTTGGAGCTGCTCAAGAAATCGCCATAGGAGGGAACAAGGAGAGAGAGAACGATGGCAAGGGGAAAAAGAAAATCGAAGGGAGGGAAGAAAGTAGAGGAAAGAGAAAAATAAAGAGTAATGTAAAGTACTTTAACTTTATTTTGTCTTCTAGTACATAGAGTAGAATTAATAGATGAGAGGGAGGGGGCACAAAACGTGAGTTACTTCTCACAAGGGGCAAAAATCAATAGTTTTTGTAAAAGTAGAGAGGAGGTGGCACATGGTCATTTAGCATATAACACCGTGAATTCCTGAACTGTCAGTTTTAACAGTCCGGGGTCCGGTTTCCGGATTTTTGTTTTATTTATTTTTATGGTCCTGACCTTGAATAATATTTAATTATAGCCATATGATTGACTATAAATTTTTATTAGTCGTTTAAACCCGTTTAAAATCACATTTCCCGGGTTTCTCGAAAAACGCGCTTTAGGACTCCAGTTAGCGTTTTAAAACGCTTATTTGGATCCGTTTTCTTCCGGATTTTCCCACATGTTCTTAATGTGTAATTAAGGTATAAAATGTATTTATAACCTAATGAGGTATGTTTACCCCCTAGAATAATTAACTACGCGTTTGTCACGTTTTGTGACTTTACCATTTTCTTTTTCTTTTTGGTTTTCCTTTCTTCACCAATGATCTTAAGGACTTAATTAGCCTTAGAAAATCTATAAGTACATAATTAATTAACACATTAAGGTTTGGGGTATTTCAGTGGTATGCAAATGCAATAATGTTGGAATGTTAATGGTGCTGATAGTGTCGATGATGCCGATGATGTTGATGATGCTGATGATGTTGATGAGTTGATGATGCTGATGATGCTGACGATGCTGATGATGTTGATGTTGATGATGCTCGGATGCTTCTGGGGACCGAAACCCGTGCCAATGCTCATGGGTGGACCCAATGTGGACATATTGCCATTGCCCCTAAGCCGGTGTGCAGGGATAACTCCTGGTAAAAACCTTGGGGACTTACTGCCATCACCCACCATTCGTTGATCCCAAAGTAAGCTGACATAACAGGAGGATTATTGTAATCACCTCGCCAACTTTCCCCGTCGCCAGGTCTTGTGCACGCTGGATAATGCAACTAGGTCTTATGACGAGCCTATATGAATAGGATGAATGCATGCAATGTTTGATTGAGAGTGGGTAAGCTAAAGGGTCTTACTACGAGCCTAAAGGATGCACTAGGTCTTATGACGAGCCTAAGGAATGCAACTAGGTCTTATGACGAGCCTAAGGATGGTTCTAGGTCTTATGACGAGCCTAAAGGTGGGATCTAGGTCTTATGACGAGCCTAAAGGTTGGATCTAGGTCTTATGACGAGCCTAAGGTTGGATTCTAGGTCTTATGACGAGCCTAAATGTAGATCTAGGTCTTATGGACGAGCTCTAAAGGTAGGATCTAGGTTCTTATGACGAGCCTAAAGGATGGTTCTAGGTCTTATGACGAGCCTAAAGGTTGGTTCTAGGTTTATGACGAGCCTAAAGGTTGGATCTAAGTTGAAAAGAGCACAGTGTATGATGGGTCCAATAGAATGTAGAAGGATTATGGCTCAAGACGGGCCTGTGGATGTTTAAATGTGGAGGTAAGGCTTAAGATGGGCCTGTGGAAATTTGATGAGGAGGTAGGGCTTAGGACGGGCCTAAGGAAATTTGATGTGGAGGTAGGGCTTAGGACGGGCCTGAGGAAATTTGATGTGGACCTAGAGCTTAGATAGGACTGATGAGGTGTATGAAGAGGGTTTGATCCTTTGGGTTTCGGGTTTTTGGGCCTCAATCGGTGTCGTTGTTGCAATTGTTGGGACCTACAATTGCCCCCCAGTATTTTTCCTTAAGGCAATCTGAGTTTTTTAGGATTTTATGGCAATCGATCGGAACGATCGATTGCCCCCAGTATTTTCTTTGATTAATTGCACAAAAACAAGTCTCACTCTCACAAGGTCAATGTTTATCTTGATGTGGTGCTTTCTATCCTACACTCAAAGTGTTTGATGCTTGCACTCGTGCTCTCCTTCTGGTCAAAACATCTCAACCGTTGAATATGATATTTGTTAGATTTACGCATTCAACCTATTACTTTCACGTGATTGGATACATAACTACTAAGTCAGAAGTCTTTTGAGCTTATAACATGGCTATGGGGTGTAATGAAAGACAATGGGACGATGGAGGAATGTTTAGGATATGTGGAGCTATAAGGGTGACCAAACCTACAACTTGCACTTCTCTTGGACTTGTCTTCTTCATCTTGAAGTTGTTTGGCTACTTCGTGATGAATTCGCTTGTGAGCTTGGAACTTGGGACCTTTGGGTTGTTCCTTGCACCTTCTCTCTTCTTCCAATTTTGGATTTCTTCGAGGCTTTTCAGGTTTACCTTTCTTTGAATCTTTTTTTCTTCGGGGTTCTTGTGTTTCCCGGTTTTGAACTTTGAGAGCTGTTTTTGATGTGAGCTCATTTGGATCCTGTGTCACTTTCGGACCATTTGCCGATCGTTTCGTCGTGCTGGTAGCGGTTTTGCTTCTTTGGACTTGTGAAGTTGCTGTTCAAAAGTCGGGCTCCTTGCTTCCTTTGGTCACTGGGTCTATTATTCATCATTATCTGGCTTATTTTGTGGAGTTTGTAGTGTTGTAAAAGAGGTCATATATGAAAAGCTCAGCGGGGGTGCCTAGGGTGTAATGTCAGGGTTCACAAGCTTTAGGCTTTGTGGTGCTGTACCTAGGTGCTTCGTCATCCCTAAAAGTTGTGTATCCTTTCTTTGTTACTTTTCATAGGTTTAAGCGTAAATTTACAAATTATCTCCTTCGGTTGGAGTCATGCCGTTTACCTTACCTTTGAATGTAATCTCTCTGGAGCCATGTAAAAATGACATGCTCTTTCACTCATGGTTTTACTGCTCAAGGCACTCTCGCGAAATGTTCACTCAGAGACTTGTTAGCGCGCTTTAAACCAATGAAATAAACGTTATCGACCCTTAACTCAGATTGCCCCCAGTATTGTTTTGGGGTCTTTTGACAAGTCTTTTGAATACCCAGGTTATTTGTTGGAGGTGGCTGTATGTGTTGTGGTACATGGTGATGAAGTCTTGCTGTTTTGGTGGAGTGATGTAGTGATGAAAGTAAAACATGGCAGTGGGATGCTTTCAGTGTACGGTGAAATTTTCCATTGAGAGGTGATGAGTGGTGGAAGCTAACACTGGTGGAACGCGAGCCTTTAATGACAGTGGTTTAATCACGGCTTTAACAGACACCGTGATTAATAGGAAGGCCGGAATTAATTAGCGACGATGATTGAATTAACCGTAATCAATAATTGATCGGAGGTAGGCGCGCCTTTTTTAGGACGGACTTTAGATGACGGTTATTAGTGAAACCGTAATCTAAAGTCCCGTGTTGACGCACGCTTTACGGTCAACGGACTTTAGATTACGGTTTCACTATAACCGTCATCTAAAGTCCGTCCTAAAAAAGGCACGCCTACCTCCGACTGATGGTCAACGACGTCGTTTTGACCCTGACGCCAAATTTCCCGTATTATTTGATTTTTTTGACTCCGCGCGTAATCTAAATTACAGTTAACGACGTCGTTTTACCAGTGTATTTTAGATTAATAAAAACTTTATATTAATGTGTTACCTATGTTTGAAACCCAACATATGCCAAATAATTATCGCGCTTTTTTTTTAATTTCGTTACACTTTAGATTACGGTTTTTTTGGGAACCGTCATGTAAAGTGTGACTTTAGTTTACGGTTTACATGTAAACCGTAATCTAAAGTCCATTTAAAACATTTGCCTACACTCTGCACACTCTACTCACAGTAACTCTTCTTCTCTTTCGCGCTATCTTCCTCACTGAAATCGCCTCCTCTCTCCCGTCACCTTGCTAACGGCCATCGCCGCCGTCGCTCCCACCACCTTTGTCACTCCCATCACCGCCGGTCACCACCCATCTACCACTGGTCTCACCGTCGACGTCTCTATCGCGTATTGGGTATGCGATCGATTGATTGTCGTTTTTTTCTAACCTTGTTCATATACATGCATTTCGATTGCAAGTTCTAAGCTCGTTTGTATCGAATCCTGAGAGTGCAATGGCAAATGTTCTAACCTTGTTCATATATTTGTGCCCAGATTCACAGTTAATTGCGACCTAGTTCGTGGGCTGATTTCTACACTACTTGCCCACTTCGGTGCTTAGTTACGGTAACTTTGCAAACCAATCTGTAAACTGCTGTATTTATTTATTCTTAGCATTTAGTATTACAATTAATACATAATAGTGTAGTTTTAAAAATGCTACTACTTAAAACTGCCATAGGAAAGAAAGTAAGTTCAAGTATATTACCGATTCCTGAAAAATGAATGGAACAGAACTGTAGCATATCTCAGTTTCATGAATGGAACAGAACTGTAACAAGTTGTTTGAGTTTTGGTCTGGATTTTAAAGCTTAATGGAATATTTAAGTAACTGGGTAAGGAGTTAGGAGAAGTATAATCAGTTGAAAGAAAAAAAAACAGACAAGGAAGAAAGCAAGAACACAACTCAGTTTCTGTTTTGATTTCAGTTTGGATTTCAGCTTCAGTTTCCTAGATGGTGCATGCGAATTTGACTTTGATAAAACTGATTTGGAGACGTTAGAAATATAGGGGAGATGCTGTCGATTTTTTTCCGCGGTTTAGCTAGCATTTAACATTGATTTTTTGATGAATTCTAATGTTGTCGTTTTTCATTTATGCATCAGGACTATGACTTTATTTAGGCTTCCGACCTCAACCGTTAGCATCGGCTAATCGCCTACCAGAGGTAAGATTTATATATATACATATAATATTTGACAAACTACCAAACATAGTTATCCGCCCAAGATATACCTAATAGAGGTATATCTTCGGCAGTCCCTGTCGGGACTGTCCACGATTGTTAAATCACACACCTAGGGTGTGAATGTGCTTTTAATATGTACTTTATTGATTATTTCAGCAGTATCTCTTTATTGTTCTTCGAATGCATATATTATTGATTAATATCATAATATCGTGCATTTGAAGAACTGTAGGGAGATGCTGCCGAAATTTTCAATAAATTACATATTAAAAACACGTTCACCGGTGGGATTTAATACTCATGGATGGATTTAGGTTGATAAGATACAAAAGTGTAAAGATTCTGCCATGGGTGACGGTATGAAATGGCTGCCTTCATATAAATAGCTAGAAGGAGATGGAATGTTCGTGGATTTACAGCGGAAATTTGGACGACAAGTTTTTAGAAGGAGTTGATAAGTTATGCACGGTGTTGGCGAACAATCTGAAACCTACAGACAAGGGATACATATTTTGTCCGTGTATCGACTGCCAAAACAATCTGAGATATCGCGGCGTTGAAACAATTAAGGAACATCTGATCCGTCGCGGTTTTACAAAAGATTTCCAAGACATAATCCGATGGCATGGTCAGAGTGCGTTTGATGTTATTAAGCCTGACGAAGGGGATAATGGCCAGGCAAACACAGAAACAGAACTTGGAGATGATACAGTTGCTGGTGATCCAGAAGACGTTACAGCGAACGTTGAGCCAGATTTCTGGGATGATGACATTGAGACTATGCTCGAAGATGTGGAACGACATTACTCTAACACGCCAGACAAGCATGAAAATTTGTTGGATTCATCCAAAACACCGTTGTACCCCGGGTGTGACCCTACAAAGTTAAGCAAGTTGAGTGTCGTCCTCAAGCTATTCAACTTGAAAGCGAAACATGGCTGGAGTGACGTAAGTTTCACTGACCTCCTGGAACTATTGAAATACGTTCTTCCGGTGGACAACGTTGTACCAAGGACTACGTACTCAGCCAAAAAAATGATGTGCCCAATGGGTATGGGGTACCAGAAAATTCATGCTTGTCCAAATGGTTGCATGTTGTTTTGGAAATCGGATGAATTTGCTGAAAGCTGTTCAGCATGTGGAGCGTCACGGTATAAGAAACAACAAACTGACAACAGCGGTAGTAAGAAAGGTTCACCAGCTAAGGTACTGTGGTACCTGCCCATCATTCCAAGGTTCAGACGTTTGTTCTCCATTGAGAAAGACGCAGAGAATCTTCGATGGCATTCAGTTCACAGGAAAAAGGATGGTAGATTGAGACATCCCGCTGATGCACCACAGTGGAGAAACATAGACGTAAAATTTCCTGAGTTTGGTAACGAACCGAGAAACCTAAGGCTAGGCTTGTGCACAGATGGGATGAACCCTTACGGTACTTTGAGTAGCATACATAGTACCTGGCCTGTGCTTTTGGTTATTTACAATCTACCGCCGTGGTTATGCATGAAACCAAGACACATCTTGTTGTCTTTGTTAATATCTGGTCCAAAGCAACCGGGCAACAAAATTGACGTATTCCTACAACCTTTGATAGAGGATCTACAACTCTTGTGGAATGAAGGGGCTACGGTTTACGACTCATTCAGTAAAGAGGACTTCAATTTGCGTGCTATGTTGTACTGCACAATCAATGATTTCCCCGCCTATGGTAATCTTTCAGGCTATTCAATCAAGGGGGCGTTGGCGTGTCCGATTTGTGGTGAAAACACTTGTAGCATTCGCTTGAAACATAGTGGGAAAACCGTGTATATGGGCCACCGAAAAATGCTTCCAAAAGGACATAAGTATCGAAAGATGGCGAAAGAGTTCGATGGGAAAACTGATCACATGGCGCGCCAGCCTTTGACAGGTACAGAGATTTACAAAAAGTTGGATAATATTGTGAACAACTTCGGGCCGCCAACCAAAAGTGGTGAAAAAAGTGTCTGGAAAAAGAAATCAATATTTTGGGAACTACAGTACTGGCAGCATCTGGAGGTTAGACATTGTATCGATGGGATGCATGTCGAGAAGAACGTGGGTGAAAGTATCACTAGCACCCTTTTGAACATAAAAGGAAAGACAAAGGATCATTTGAAAGGAAGAAAAGATTTAATTGAGTTGGGCATACGCACAGAGCTTGGCCCGCAAGAACGTGGAAAACGCACATTCTTGCCTCCTGCCTGTCACACTCTGTCTAAAGAAGAGAAACATAGTCTATGCAGTACCCTTTACAACATCAAGGTGCCATCAGGTTACTCCTCAAACATAAGAAACCTAGTGTCCATGACAGATTTCAAATTAGTAGGAATGAAATCTCACGATTATCATGTCCTACTTCAAGAATTTTTGCCAATTGCACTACGTGGGATCTTGCCGGATGCTGTCAGACACACAATCACAAACGTCAGTGTCTTCCTCAAATCCATTTCGTCTAAGGTTCTTGATGTGGACACTCTGTCTAAATTACAAAAGGATCTTATTGTGACAATGTGCCAGCTGGAGATGTATTTTCCTCCATCGTTCTCGCTACATGATACATCTCCTCGTGCATCTTGTAAGAGAGATTCTGATGTGTGGTCCTTTGTACCTTCGCTACATGTATCCGTTTGAAAGGTACATGGGTGTCCTGAAGAAGAAAATGAAGAACCGTCGTCACCCAGAGGGTAGTATTATAGAGGGCACTATCACAGAGGAAGTTGTAGACTTCTGCACCAATTACCTAGAAGGTGTCGATACCATTGGACTTCCACGTTCTAGACACGAGGGAAGATTGAAGGGTGTTGGCACGGTTGGAAGGAAACTGAAAAGAATTGACATAGACACTCTTAACAAAGCTCATTTAGTTGTGCTAAGTCATCTTGAAGATGTTGAACCATACTTTGATGAACACTTGTGTGTTTTAAGAGCACAATATCCAAACATGAGTGACGTTAGACTACAAAATGAGCAGAATAGGACATTTGTCCGATGGTTCAAAGAGAGAGTGTTGTCCGATCAGTCCACGAATGTGCCTGAACTGATTAAAGTAGTTGCATTTGGACCAAATCTGGATGTAATTTCTTATGAGGGGTACGATGTCAACGGATTCACCTTTTTCACAGAACGTCAGGATCAGAAGTCAACGAATCAAAACAGTGGTGTAGAGCTTGAAGCTTATCAAAACTTATATGACATCGGTGTCGTGGGTCATAGTCCTGTCTCAGTACAACAATCATATTTCGGTGTTATACAAGACATCTGGGTATTGGACTACAACAGCTACGAAATGTGTGTTTTCCGCTGTAACTGGGTTAACAACAATCATGGCTACCGTGAGGAGGAGCATGGTATGAAACTGGTTGATCTGTCTAGAGCTACTCCCACGGTTGAGCCATTCGTTGTTGGGACGAAGGTTAAGCAGATATTTTATGTTACTGATCCCTGTAATCCTAGATGGTCTGTTGTGCTTAAAGGGAGAAGAGGAATAGTTGGTGTGGATGGTGTGGTTGATGAGGATGAGTATGATGCAGAAGATGAACCTCCAACTGTTCCTATTTCATTGGAAGAGGCTGAGGTCACAGGTCATCGTGAGTATATACGATCAGACCATAACGAGGGAATGTGGGTTGAGAGATAATGGTGTATGTAAGTTATTACTATAAAAATTTATATGAAATTAACACTCTTTTATTTATTGCTTGTTTATGACCATTATGAAATGCTTAATTTAATTCAAATTGTATTTCAATCCTTGCAGGCATGGCTGATCCGGACATGGCTGATGAAGAGTTCGATTTATTTTGTCGTCAGGAGGAGGAAAATGAGCAGCAAATGGTACCGGTCCCATCTACATCTGCCGCTGCTGTTGCCCCATCTACATCTGCCGCTGCTGCTGTTGGCCCTTCCATGAGTGCACCTTCTACGAGTGCTACTCAGAGACCCAGAGGTAGAGGTCCGACCCGTGGGTTGAAACTGCAGAAACCGGATCAGATTAGTCTTCTGTGGGACAAGTATGGGAGGTATGGTGGGGGCAGCAGGTCAGAGTTCGCTAGTATGCTAGGGACTCTGGCCAGATCACATTGCTGCATCAACCACACATGGAAACAAGTCCCGGAAGAAGTTAAGGAGACCATCTGGAAGAAGGTGCAAGAACGATACAAGATCCCAGAAGAAGTGAAGAAGACCGTTCTTTCTTTGGTGTCCGGCAAAGCTAAATCATTCCGCCACTACTTGGTTGAGCATTGGATCAACAGGGTGCCCCCACGTGAGCCTCCGCCGTATGTTGTGTACAATGGCATGATCACTGAAGAGGAGTGGAAGGAGTTCGTTGAGCGGCACGCCACCCCCGAGTTCAGGGTATGTTTGTGTGTACTCTTTTCTTAATTAATGCTCATAATGCTTTATCCCTGATTTTCTAATTAATTTCCTGTTGTACTTTCTTAACAGCAAGTACAAGAACAAGCACGGCAAAACCGTGAAGCTAATCTCTACCCCCACACCATGGGACGAAGGGGATATGTGGGCAGCCTCGAGGGATGGAAAGAAGCTGGTTTGCTGACACGGAGGAACGAGGATGGAAGTGAATGCCCGATCGAGGATGTCTCTGAGGCGAGGAGGGTGCAGATGTACATACTGGGACGCCAGAAAACGACCAGCGAAGGTCAGAGGATATTTCCTAATGCTGCGATGGAACAACTGGCTAACCAAATTGTAAGTATTTGAAAGTAGCTGTTAAATAATTTACTTATATACTCAAGTGTTTGTTGATCTTAAATTAGTGTTAACTTCTTTGAAAATTGGACAGTACGAAGCGGCACAGAGAGGAGAAGTAGACTTACACGCTCCTCCTTCTCAAGACGACGCGCTCAATCAAATGCTTGGGAAGAAGGATCACCCAGGGCGTGTTAGAGGATTTGGGGGAGAAGTACGTCAGAAGAACGTATTCCCGCCATCTGCTAGGAAGGGTCAGATGAGTGCTGCTGAAGTCGAGGCGATGGTAGAGCGTAGTTCGCTGCTGAGCGCCAAGCTAATGACGAGAAACAGGCTGCTGAGCGCCGGGCTATCGAGGAGAGGCTGCAGGAAGCGTTGAATGCGATTGCACATGCGACTACTCAGCAGCAGCAGCTAGATCCTCCTCGATGTCTTCCTCGTCTAGTTGTGCTCCGGCCGCTGACCCGTACCCTTTTGCCAACATCCAGGTTAACTTTGTTTAACTATTTTTCTCTAAAATAAAGTTATTTAAATAGTATTAGATTGGACTCACTTATTTATTTCACGTATTATCTCTGTTTATTAAAGGAGCAAAAAAAATGTCGTCTCCAAATACCATTAGAAGGGCACCCTGTAGATGCGGCCTACGGGACGGTGTTGCCATCAGGTCCACTCACGCTCATCAGTTTCGTACGTCTACCCCCATTCTACGCGCGTGTGACCTTGGACCTGATAGTTGATGGATTTGAGCATGCATACCTTCCGATGGCGTTTGACAACAAATGCACGCTGATCGAAGCGAAGGGAGACATATTGCCCTGGCCAGCATGTTATATTGTTGTCACCGATGAGGTAAGACTGTTTGACAACCATTTAGTATCTAATAAAATGCATTATTTAGCATTAAGTGTCTAATCTAATCTATTATAGATCCCTGAGCTTCCTCGCCGCGTAACCCGGCCCAGACTAGAAGAGACCAGCGCGCCGGCGAATCCTGAGATCCCTGAGCTTCCTCGCCGCGTATCCCGGCCCAGAGAAGAAGAGATCTGCGCGCCGGCGAATCCTGTCAGAAGTACAAGGGTATGTTCTAGATAAATGTTTAATGTTACTATAATAATCAATTAGTAATTATCTTTACATTTATGCTTTACTGTTTGTGTGTGAAGGGTAAGAATCCAGTGAGTCGGGGTGCGAAAGGTAAGAATCCAGCGCCCGTCCGGGGTCGCACCAGGACTTCTGAGGCGCCTAAAAATAAGCTCGCACTGCCACAAAAACTTGTTAATGTTTTGGGGGCCAAGCAGATGAATCTCTACGACAAGATCATGTTGAAGTCATCTCAAACTAACAACTTCATGATGACGCTTCCAAAGTCGATGTTTCACTACGAAGAAGATATGATGACGGCAATCAACTTTGAGGACATCAGAGAGATGATGTGTGGAGATTATCTGAACATTAACATTATTCAAGCTTATCTAAAGTAAGTGTTCTTTCCTCATACTGTAAAAACATATAGAATAAGTATCTATGAAGTTGCATTGGCTAACTTTTTATAGTACATGTGATATAATAGATGTCTGCTTGAGAGATGTGCTGAGAAGGACATGACCTCCATTACTGCGGTGTGCCCGGAGCGTTTATCGTACGACTCAGTCACTAGGGACCCGGGGAGGTTTTGTGAATACATGATTCATTGCTTCAATGTTGTTGATCAACAGAATAAATTATTCATTCTAATGCCGTATCACCAAACGTGAGTTCTAATATAAAATTACATACTAATTAGCTAACTTTTTTACCTTCATTTCTCATTTCATTTTGTATTTGACATTGTAGCCACCACTGGGCTTTGTTTATATTCTGCGCTGCCACCGCTACTCTGCTCGTTCTAGATCCACTAGGGCAGTGGACAGAATTCAACACTGAAGACTTAATCAAAGAGTAAGTTTTTATTACTATTTAATTGTTTGTAAGTTTTTTGAACCAAAATTAATGTACTTGTTCATTTTGCTAAACGCTTTTGTTAATATATGTAACAGTTGTTACAAAAAAACCCCTCAGGGAGAGTTTGGTGATTTGACCGTCGATTACATCAGGTTTGGTAATTCATGTATTTCATTCGTGCTGCTATTATCTTTGTACAATTGTTTTACATTTGTGAATTTTGGTGATTTAGTGCCCTACCCAAAGGATTCTAAGAGTTGCGGGTACTACGTGATGCGGTATATGTACGAGTTCTGCGGGTACTTCCCAGGTTTTAAGAATGATATAGACAAGGTAATACGAACGCTGTCTTGTATTTAATTCTTTCGGCAGATTTTTTGTGTCTTTATCTTAATCTCATTATGTGTTCCATTCCTTTTCTTGTTGCAGATTAAAGAGCATTATGCCAGATTCAAGACTTATGCTCCTGCCGACTTGTTGCATGTCAGAGAGAGCATGGCAGCCATGTTTATGAGAATGGAGTGGTAGACTAGCTAGCTCTGATGCTGCTATCATGGATTTTGTTTTTTACAGTTTTCTGCACCGTTTTTGTACTGTTTTACGCTTCTGTTTTATGCTATTTCTTGCTGGGAGTCATCCTAGCTGTATCTACCATGTATAGGTTACACTGCTACCTTTGTAGCCCTCTGATTCTGTTAGTTGCTGCTGCTGTAACAGATTATATTTTTTGTAATGAATTGCTAGCTGCTGCTGCTGTAACAGATTCTAGCTGTTGTATTGAATATTTCTGTTGCAATTGTGCGCAGAGAATGAATTTGCAATTGTTATCTCTGTTGCAATTGTGTAACAGATTGAATATGCAATTGAATATGTTACAGATTTTCGATCTGGTGCTTTATTAGATGTTATCTCTGTTGCAATTGTGCGCAGAGAATGAATTTGTGTTGTTGGTATTTGATTCAGGTGGTTCAATTGTGCAGTTTCTGCCCTCTGTTGCTTATCTGTTACAATTCTGTCTCTGTTGCAATTGTGTAGATTTGTAAAAAAAAAAATACACTTTAGATGACGGTTCTAACAATAACCGTCATCTAAAGTCCTTTGGGCGCGCGCGCCAAAAGACTTTAAATGACGGTTATTTCCAAAACCGTCATCTAAAGTGTCGACTTTACATTACGGTTATTGGTAAAACCGTGATCTAAAGTCCTTCGGCGCGCGCGCCAAAGGACTTTAGATCACGGTTTTACCAATAACCGTAATGTAAAGTCAATGACACGCCCGGAAAAGGGCCTTTAATTACGGTTTAAAACCGTAATTAAAGACGTCGCCATCTTTATTGACGCCCGCGTAGATTACGGTCCACAACCGTAATTATACACGGTTTTGGACCGTAATTAAAGGGTTCCGTTCCACCAGTGCAACAAGGTGGGGAGATATTCCTTGCGCAAGAATGAGTTTCATGTGGAGAGGGGAGTGTGGTGAGACACATGGGATGTATGTGATGGAGGTAGTGGATGTGAGTGAAATGACGTGATGACTTATTTTTTTTTTTTGGTGTTCTGGTTTTGTGAATAAATGCACAAAAAATAATGAAAATGGAACTATGCTCTAATTCTTGAATGGAAAGACAACATCAAAAATTGAAATCTTAAGAAAACTACCTAAAATGATAAAGGAAGCTAGCTGCCATAAAAGTTGGAAGAACGACTGGGAAAAGAAAACTACCAAATCGAGAAAACTTCTAAAATAGTGATGTTGGGCTGTCTGATGCCAACATACTGAAGACTCGAGCTCTGGGCCGTCGGGACGCCATTGAGATGACCGTGATTGTCTTCCTTCTGAACTTCGAATAGGCCTCGTAAAATGTTTGAACTAGGAATGCCTATGGGTTATGTAGGAGGAACCCGGGTCTGAATCTTTTCCAAGCTGCGAGTGAAGTGCATGAACTAGAGTGACTCCTAGGATAGAACAGATTTGCAGGCCTGAATACCCTTAATCTAGAAGTGAAGCGAACGGGCTGAAGGAGGCCACACGAACCGTGAATTGGCCACTGGGCAGAGAGAGAAAACCTTGAAGTCTGAGATTCGTTTGATGTTCTTGTTGGGCCATGAAGCTAGAAACTGGAATGAATGAGTTATACAACCTATCTTGGATTCAAATGTTTTGTGCTATGGGCTGAACTTCTGGATTGACAGCAAAGCTTATGAGCCAAAACTATGAATTGGTCTATGGGCCCTAAATAGAATGAGTCATGAGTGTGGTATTTGGGCCAGAATGATTGCTGAACAAAATCCTAGATTGGAATTTGGACTGAAACCTGAATGAGTAGTATTGGTCGAACCTGAAAGATGATGCCTATATCTAGGATTTTGGGCTAAAGCCCAAGTGAAGAGTTTTCCTATACTAGAATGGGCCTTGGATCGGAACGTGTTTGGGCTTGAAGTAAAGCACATGGGCTGGAATGGTCCCTAAATCACAAATGGGCCTAACTTTCTTTTGGGTCAGAGAAGATAGTTGCTAAGCCGAAAAATATTTTATTTTCAGGACTTGTGAGTTATTTCAAGTTCAGGTGGATTTCTTTTTATGGGCCTAAAACTAATTTGAAAATTCAAATTGGACCGGAAGAGAAATCACCTAAGTTTAGGCTTTTGGGCCGAAGCCCGAACAACTCTCATATTAAACCAAATAGGGCCTTTGGGCCGCAAACAAATAAAACTGCCAACTCGGGTTGGGCTAGGTTGATGTAGGGGAAGTCCCTATCAATATCTAGGCTGGGTAGTGGGCCGATCATACAAGCAGACAAGGCCCACACAAATTCAACATGTCCTCACTAGACGTTTAAATCAAACCGGGTATGGATCGATCCAGAGAGGTGCTTGGGGCATGGGCCCAGGTCACCACAAAGGAATAGGGCTTGCACGCTATTCTCTTTGGGCTTCCCCACTTTTTCCACATCACCTGAAGGTGTGCGTCTACGGTCGGGTCTTTGAATGACCAAACAATGGGCTAGGTAAGGACACTGCCAGGAAAACGCTTGGGGCTAAGGCCCAGGTATTAAGGGGATGTGGTTAGACAACATCCTCCTCTTCTCCCCCGCTTATTCACATCACCTAAAAGGTGTGAGTCCCTGACAGGGGACCCTCAAACGGGTCCCGAGGTGATATCAGTTTGCGTGGACCCTCGCTCTCACATGATGCAAAGGTGCAAAAATTAAAGTGCGCACAAAAGTAAATAAACAAAGTAATAAAGCCATTAATAAACAATCTTTCGAGTTAAGTCCTCTTTCTTAAAATTAAATAAGTTAAAATTAAGAATTTGTCCCCAGCAGAGTCGCCAGTCTGTGAGCCTCGATTTTTAAACCCTAGCCTATGTTGATTAAGTTTATTAGGATCTAGTCGCGTTTTAGGTCCACTTATAACCTAAGTTTAATAACTAAGTCATATAACCATAATTATAAAAACCTATGTTAGCTCATTGGAACCTATTATGAGTCGCCACCTAATTTTAACCTAGATCAAATTAGGAAAGGAGAGTTCGGGTTCGGGGGCTTGATATTCGACTTAATTAGGGTTCAATTACTTTCATTACCCTTAGAAGTTGTTTTTCCTCTACTTAGTTTAATTACGGCTTATTACGAGTCGTTTTAACCTAAGTGTGCGCTTCTGATTTTTTTTTATTTTTTAACATTTTTTGATAGAAAATAAAAGTGAAAAGTGAAATTACCTAAACTAGGGTTTCAGAGGCAGAATGAGGTCGAATTTTAATTTCGTCCGTGGCCACGGACCTAATGTCCGAACCCACGGACCCAGTTAACCTAATTACACAGAAAAGTCAAGTTTAAACAGAAACGCGATTTTGAAAAAGTCCGGGGCCACGGACAGGACGTCCGTGGGCCCGGACATGTTTTATAAAACCCTAACTTTTGAAAAATAAAAATATCCCGCCACCGTCCGGGGGCGTCCGGGCTTACGGACTGGGCGTCCGGGACCCCGGACATAGAGTCCGTGGGTGCGGACCGCCCTCGGACGGCGGCGTTTGGGTGGTCTCGGTTGTGTTTTTGGCTCAAAATTTATGGGTAGGTAGCCTGAAAGATTCTAAACACGTTAGTGATCGAAAGTTTACAATTTGAATTTGAATTAAACACGAAACTTAGCAAACAAGTTATTGGGCAAAAGCGAAAACAAACGTTAATTCAGAAGCGGTAAAAAGTCAATTCGACTCTAAATTTTAACACGGAGTAGTTAAAGTTGAGAAAAGTCAGAAAAGTATGATTTCAACCTATTTTACCTTCGGATTTAATGAGACTCTTCACATCGGAGATCTTTTGGTGCTTCGTTGATGCCGGTTCTGGATTGACTTCGAATTGAGCTTCTGGCTCCTTCTTCTTTATGCTGTTAAGGATGTTTTTCTTCTGTTTTTGTGTGTTTTTGGTGCTTGGAAGTTCAATGGGAGAAGAAAGGATGTGTTTTTGGTGGTTTCGGGGTGATTTTTGCAGTGTTTCGGTATAGATTTGTGGCTTGGAAGTGTAAAAACGTGGGGAGAAGGTTTGTGGCTGTGTTTTATGACTTTGGGGGTGTTCTCCCCTGCCCTAGTTTGTTTTTGGGAGGTCCTTTTATAAAAAGAGCATGATCAAATTGATAGAGCAAGATCTTTATCTAAAACACTGATTTTGTGCTCTAAGGGAATCTGATTTTTTAGAATATGCTGCAGGCCGAGAAAATTATGAAATTTTAACTGAAGGTAAAGGACGACGTTTAAGAATTTTGAGAGTTAGAATCGGGTTATTTTGATAAATAACCAATTAGATAAAAATCCCACAATCTGAAATCTCCCATAATTCATAACTTATTATTGGAAAGTCGAAATAACAAAATTCCAACGACATTAGTCTCTAAAAATCATCCTGTATCGTGTACTAAAAGTTCATGACATTTTGATTTGATTTCGGTATTTTCTAGAGGAGAGAGAAAATTGCAAAAATGATTGAATTTCTCTTTTCAATTTTGGGCTAAGGTTCCAAATAAAATAATTTCAGGTTTATGACTGTATGTAGTCATTCTAACCATGTGACAATTTTATTTTAATTTTGGAAACCTTTTTATTTCTATTTTGAGGCTATTTCATGTGTTAATTATTTAAGAAATTAGCTAATAATATGAATTAAAAGCTAGATTTCCAGAATAAATATTATCAGAAAATCACGAGATGCCTTTCATAATGACTATCATTTTGGATGTGTTTGGAGATAGTAAACAAGTCATATAAAAATAGAAAATCCCGAGAATGTCCTTGGAAAATCCCGCATTGGTGCATTTCGACCATTCTACCCTTTGTAACATGTATGCCTTAGAGACTATTCCGAGGGTGTTGAAATTTTGGGTATAACACATACCGTTTGTACTCCCATGATTATTCACTAGGTTCCTCCGACTTATTGTCGGTTGAGGTTTAGCCACTACTTAGCATGTAGTGCTTCCTCTGTTATCAGGGGTTTCCATGCATCGGTCTTCTCAATATTCATTGGTTTCCTTCCATTTTTATTCCAATGGGATTCACCTCGTGCTTCTTGTTAGCAGAAATATGTGTTACTATATTTCTACCTAGACAGTGTACCTATCATTTTGAGGAATAATGAATTGAGTGGGGGTTGTTGATCTCAGGGACCTCGTTCAATTAATTGACAATTTATTAATTAACTGAGAAAACTTAACTAAGAAAACAGGAAACGTCACTTTTTCAGGTTTTCAATTAATTCAATAAAAAGAAATAATCTACGAACTAACATAAAATAATAAAACAGTAAAAATAAACTGGATAAAGAAATAAAGATTGAAACTTTTAAATCTAAAGAAGCACCCCGGATTGTTCTACAAACCTTCACTTTATTAATCTATTAATAAACTCTTCCCTAATTCTGCAATAAACTCAGGAATCTTAATTAACCCGTTGACCGGTCCCTGTACAACGAATCTTAACTGGTAGATATAACAAGCCGTAAACCATGCCTAAGTCAATTCTAACCAATCACTTTATAACCAATTCCTATTGGAGACAGATTAACCTATAGACAAACATGCTTCTAGTCGTTAATCCGGTTTAACTTCCTATGTCTTGTTAACTAATCTTAGCGCCGCATTTTGATTAGAAAAGTGCAAGGATTGCTTTAATAATTAGCTAGAGAATTAAAACACATGAAGAACATGAATTAAACTACTGCAATTATAATCAGATAAAAGATTACAAAATAAATGTAAAGATTCGGTTTGCTATCCCAACCCGGGGAGCTAAACTAACTACTCAAACATAATTATAAAAATAACACAAATAACAAAGAATGACATTAAACTGTAACAAAAATAATATTAGAGAGTGGTGGTTGCATGGTAATGGTGGTGTTGGTGTACGGTGGCGAGGTGGTCTGGTGGTGGTGATGAACGAGTGGATTCGGTGGTAATATGATGGATGTGCGAAGCTGGGAAATTATGGTGATGGGGCGGTGAATGGGATGGATGAAGATGGTATACGTGAGTAGCTTGAGGGGATTGATGGGCGACGGTGAATGATGGTATGTGGTGATGGTGCGCGGTGGAGTGGAGTGGAATTCAGGAAGGAGGCGCGAGGCCCCTCTGGGCATAGGCGTGACAGCCCCCCTTTGCCCTAATTCTCTTCAATTATATAGCAGCGTCGTCATCCGATGATTAACCGCCTCAATCTTAATATTCTATCTTTAGATCTCTACGCAGCGTTTCAGAACTCTGTGCCAATGGACACGCCATAAAAAATCCAACAACATCGTCATTAGTGAATCATCTCCAATGAGTACGTGCATGATCTTGAACGTATTGCATGAAGAGTTCATGCATCAAATGAATTCCTTGCTGCAGCCTTTTGCTTTTGACTTTGTTTTCAATATTCAATATTTAACAACAAGCTCCTCTCGTCCAACGGCATGCAGCCATGAATTAGAAATAATTCCACGTGAGCAATGATATGCATGAGTGCATTATAATCCTCTCTCCTCTGCTGAATAATGGTGTGAATATTTATTTGGAATCTCCTCGTGAATGTGGTGCTGTTATGAAGCCGTGATGAATTGAATATTTGACTTCCTTGTACATGTGAATGGATATATATATATATATTGTTATTTTCCTGTATTTAACATCTAAAATACATCAGTTCACATCAAAAGATAAATCTAAAGAAAAGTATATGATAAGTGAGGAATACGACATGAATTGTTATGAAAATAGGAAGAATTAAAGCCCTAAAAATAGATGTATTTCGCACTTATCACTTATTTAGCCTTAGGCCACATGATTTATTTCAAAGCTTCTGCTTAACTGGCTTGTGCCATGTTCATTGGTCAATGGAAGTATTTACCACAATTAACATTTTCCCATATTCCTAGTTATCCCACTAGATCATTAACTGCACAAGTGCAATACCAAAACACTCAGTCCTACAGAGTGTAGAGGCGTAAATCCTTGGCAGTAAATCTCTTATGCGATCGCAATAGGAATGATCATTACTTCCTTTATGAGGTACTTCATCATTTGGTGCAGACTCCTAGCTTGTTGCTCAGTCTGCCTGTCATCTCTCATTTAACATCTCCATATAATTGTGTGATTATTCACATATATTAGCTGCTTGCTGCACACCATGTTCTTACTGATTCTACAGTATTGGTTTACATGGCATCCGCTGTTGCTAGCTTCAGCTCATGCATTTTCACCATTTACATCTTTAAGCTCATTGATCCATATTTACTTCACAATTCACACTGTACCCATATGGTGTTTCTTTTGAACCGATTACTCTTTAGTTTTCAACAATTGTCATCAAAGCTTCCTTCTATTTCATCTTGTTCAAGTTATTGCTTGGCAATGACTGTATGCTCAAGCTTCACTACATTAGTATTTTCAGGCATTTACTGATGACATCTTTTTCTTATGTTCACCATTCTCGCGGTCTCATAGCAAGGAGTGGTATTCTCGCAGGTTATTTATTAAACAATCTCACTAGTGCCGTTCTTGGCAACTCCCATATGGTTCCCAACAGGTTTTGCAACCGTTGGATCTATGTATTATAGTAGGTTCATGGCATACCAGCCACGTTGCCTAGAGCTCTGCTCATCTTATGCTGTTTACAAGCATTGCTTCTCCTTATACCATCAAACGGCTTGGAGGTAATACCAGGCTCTATGTTAGGGTCATTGCATCACGCTTCCGTTCGTTGGAGGCCCGTTAGGTATCTAAATATTGATCGGTACCTTTTTGCCAATATAGGGCATCCCCTGTCAAGTGGGATTTCTTCGGTGTTCTAACCGAGTGTTCGTTCTAATTCTTGTGTGTTCTCGTCACTACATTTAGTTCGACACCCTTCTTCGATTGCTCCTGCGTGTTATCAAGTTACGCCATTACCTTTGGCTAACTTATGAGTATGTTCAGTTTACTCTGCATTGCGGTTCTGGATTCCAAATTGTCCCGTTTAGGGTTATAAAGTCTCTCGTCCTTAGGGTAGACCATGGATACTTCTCTTATGGTTTTAACTGGTTTGGCATTTCCTTCGGTGGTGAATGGTATCCTCCGGTACCTTAGATGATCATTCTGGGTATTATATCTTGTCCATTGAACATTGGCGTGTTCATGTTAGGCATTTGTCTTACCGGGTTTAGACTGGGTATTCATCCCAGCTATCCCGTATTTACTCCAAGATTTCTTGAGACATATCCAATGTCTTTACTCAATTGCTCGTGCTTCTCGCACTTCCTAACTCTTAATCATCCTCCCCGAGTTCCTAACTCTTAATCATCCTCCTGGAGTAAGTTCTTGACCCCTTTAGCTTGTAAGCTTATCTGGGTTCTTCGATCGTTTGAGGTATCCAACTGTTTCAGTTTGAATTTATCTTATGGTCCGTAGAACGGAGTCGACTACTTCTGTGTTTTGTACACCACTTGTATACATACGTGGGGTACCTTATTGGCACGTTACCACTTACCTGACTAACTCACAAAAGGGTCTGTCAGGCCCGCAAGCTCCTTCGGAGTGCGGTCGTCCCACATCCCGTATTTGGGTACACTCGTAGTGCTCGTCACACGCCTAGGTGAAGTATTCTATTGTCAACTCCTCTTGTATCATTCTATGATACTCACTATGATTCTTCTAGTTTAGTTTTAAAAATCTGAGGTTTAAAAAGAAAAGTTTGGGCTTCGAAAGAAAAAGTTTGGGTTTGAAATAAAAATTTTGGGTTTGGAAGAAAATTTTCATGGTGTTGCCATGTCTGAGGTCTAAAACAAGTCTAGCTTCTCGCTGACTGGTGTGTTCATTAAAGGCGATGGTCAGGCCGTTAGGCCTTTTCAAGGTTTCGTTCTTCAAGTTCCTAGGATTGGTAATCCTATATTTGCTCCATTCGTCATGGTGGTACTTTAGCGAGTACTTGTCAGTCGTTGAAGGCCTTCCAACTGTCTTACCTCGGCTGCACTTGCCTTGGCAAGTGCGCGGGTGTAATGGTATGAAATATACCATGCGGAAGGTTAAAGTGTCTACCGAAGGCCTACTAGCGGAAGGACTACTACCGAGACCATTGTCGGAAGGCCTGCTACCGAAACCCCGATGCGGAAGGATCTACCAAGAGAGTCTACCGGAGGACCAATTGTCGGAAGGCCTATCGATGGAAGCCCTACTACCGGAGGAACCCGCTACCGGAAGAGCTGCTATCTAAAGGTCGCTACCGACAGAGGTAACTACTACGGAGGGGTTATTATCAAAGTGACGGTCCGGAAGAGTTAGTCCAAGGCGGTAGCGGTATTTCATCCGGAGACCTGTAAAAGGACTGATAGCTATATTTATGTAATACCATCACATGTATAGGGCCAAAAGGGGAACTTAGTAAGAAAGTCTATAAATAGGAGTAGAGGGGTTCATTTGTAAGGACTCAAGTTAGAAAAAGGGAGCTCACATCCCAAAAGCTCTCTAGGGTTGTAACCAAAGAATAATAATAGCTCTGTCTAGAAGTGGCGTAGGCCGATCATTGGCCGAACCACTATACTCACGTGTGGAAATTGTGTTGGGAGAGTAACTTCTGTTACCGCTTCATTGGCGCCGTCTGTGGAAACGGACAACCGAAATGGTAACCACGATCTAGCCACGACGGGGAGCAACTTTTCGATCAAACATATGGAATTGAAGGAAATCTTCAAGTTCATCCGAGGAGTTAATTTGTGCAGTCAAGATCTCAAAAATCCGCCGGAAGAAAAGAAGCGAGGCGTATCGAGATTTACATAAGAACATACCGCTCTTCAGATCTGGAGGATTAATTTATGTATACTTAAAAGTATTTTGCGATTAAAAGATGATCCGGAAGTCTTGCTCCAGCTTGTGAATCCATCCTCATCTATGAGCAAAGCCAGGATTCACATCTTTCCGACAGAGTAACCACCTGGAAAAGGACCGACGAATTGGAAGTATGGAGGAAGAAGCGATGGCAGAATAAGTTTTTTAAAAGATATGATGTATATCTTCTTCATCGATCCAGTGGATTGAAACTGGATACGGTCACAACAATAAATCCAACATGACAATCGAGTCAATGTCGAACGATGTTGAAGAGCGGCAGATCGCGGATCAAGGAATAGTGAAAAACAGCAAGAAACTCATCTTCAAGCTTCATCGAAAATCGCTGAGCAAAGTTCATATCGAATCGGTCGTTGGAGGAATCGACGAAACTCGCTCTCAAACCAAAAATTTACGAAGAGTGCAAAAGATTTTGTCTCAATAAAGATGGGAGGATCGAAAGAGGGAAGAACGACATATTCAATTCAAGAATGTTGATCCACAACCGCACTTGAACCCGGAAGATGCATCATCAAAATTGAATCATAAACCAAGGGTATAGGAGACGGTTCTTTCAACAGCAACCATCTCAACTAAGGAAGGGCTTCGGTTCCCAAAAGCCGGACCTAAGCAGTCAAAAAAATTGATCTCCAAAGGTTACCGGAAGAAACTGCGTGAAGATGTCGAAGGAGTTTCCGAAATGTCATATTACCGGAGGGGTATCACGGAGATCTACCGGTGAAGCATGGGAGAGATCTTAATTACGATCTGAAAACAGATAAGTGAATCTTCTACCGATTTACAGGGATAAGAATATGACCAATGCATTCTTATCATTTCCTTTTCTGCTGCATGATAATGTCCAGTAGCAGCAGCTTAATTTTTAATCGTGAAGCGTTTTCTATCTTTGCCAGTCCAAATTGTTAAACCATGTCTCCGACGTTTTTTCCACCGCTGTTTTAGGAAGTTCAATCATGCATAACTATAAATATTTATAAATCCTGTCAACTGTCCGCATCTTTTAAAGAGTATTGTTATGAGAATTTGAATACGTCTTATGTCGCAATAATGAGTTATATAGTCAGCAAATAGCGGCAGCTCTCCGGTAGCGACTTCTCGGAGACTTTATTATATACTTACCGGAAGAAATCATCACAATTCACGGTTTTACCGGGGTGCACAAGGATACTTTAGTTAATTATTTTTGCTTTCTATATCCAGTCAGTTACATGCTCGCTGTCAAAGTTACTACAATATGAAATTCTTTCTAACTTGCATTCTTCCTTATGTTTGTTGTGAGAATTGCTGCTGTCGCTGCTGTGCAAGTTCATTCATGCACATACCGAGCTGAGGAAATTCCATACATTCCAGAAAACGCTGAGTCTATATGTCATCCATATGGGGCCTTTGGAGTTACAGTTTTAATGACGTCAGAGCGTCAAATTCAAGATAATCATGGACTCAGTATAACCGGTTCAAGGTCTGTCGTGGGCGGATAAGACTAACACAGTACGGGTCCCTGTGTTAAATTGCTACCGGCAAAAGAATAAAAGGGGAAGAAGCCAGAAGCATGGCAGTTTGGTGGAGGTATCGGTAGTCATTGATAGTTCGAACTCGGAAACAGTCTGCTAGACCTGGGAAAATTCATGCTCTGGTTATCATTCGGCTTCCGGAGGAAAAAGCTATTACCGGAGGCACAGAGACAGAGCCGATTATCTTATTTTGGGATAGACAGAACGTACATGTGAAACAACCCCATCATGATATCTCGACCGTCTGCGGTAGATATGAGTCCGAAGGAAGACGTTTCACCATTGTTTATTTACGAAATCGACCAGTGATATCTGGAGACGATAAAGTTGTTGCTCCAGAGGGCGTTAGGAGCACGGGCAGCTGGAGAACCGGGGGAAAATCCTAGACACGGCATGTGTAGCATCGTCACTGGTACGGGTCTTCCGAAGGAAACAACCGTCTTCGAGAGAACTGATCATGCAGCTTAAAGTGAAACACCGGCTCCATCAGATACACGCATGCAAAGCTTCACTTGAGTACCAGGAAACACAGACATATTATGAGCCAACGAACAAAATTATCACAGATCTCTACTCTCCCCTCGGTTAAGAAAGGCAAGTTTTCAAGTGTCTCCAGTAGAAAGGGGGACATGGTGTTATTACTGTTGATAGATTCCCATAAGTATGCTACCGGCGCAATTCGTCTCCCGAAAGAGCCTCCGCTAGGACGAACCCGACGATTTTCACTGCTGCGATAAACAAAGGATCTTTCGGTGGAATGTGGGTGTGAGGATAGAAAAACATTAAAATTCTATACAACTTCCCTTTTACCGGTGACAAATTAGTACCTCCGCAAGTTGCTTCTATCTCCACCGGAAGCGGAAAACAAGCTTGAAATTTCAACCGGTAAAATCTTCGAGTATCTCGCCAGTGGTACCGGTAGATGGGATATCAAAATCCCCCGGCAGAAAGGCCTGCTCCCAGGGATATTTAAGCAGCCTTCCAGTAAGAATGATATTTTGCACCTGGTTTACAAGTGCGACCGGTAATATCTCCCAAAAAGAATATAGTACGCTGTCACTCCGGAGACGTCATTCGGTGGAACGTTTTCAGAACTACTTCACTCCGGTAGAAGACTGCCCACCGTTCCTGTACGCGAGCTGAGAACATTTGGGAAAATTTTAATAATTCAAGGTAAGGATGATAAAGTCTTATCTTCCGCGAGAAAAGTTTCAACCCAAACGTAGCGAAGAATTCTCGTAAAGGGTCGGGAGGCTGAAAGCTAGTCCCCGATGAGGAAAAACTACCTCCGGAGGAGTATAATTGGGTAACCGTCGGAGATAGTTGTTTGGCCCTGGTAGCAGTCTGACGTCCTACCGGTACGAAAAAAGAGGTACCAATTTTTGATATTTCATTGTGAATATTCTTTTAACCGCTGGAAGTTTACGAAACTTTCTCTAGAGGATTGATCACCCTCTAGTTTTCAAAAAAGAAGAAATATTTTAAAACAATTTCGGATTTACTTAAAACGAAGACCAGCGAGTCTTGAAAAAAAAAGAAAGAGAAAAAAAAGACAAAGAATGTATCCGACGACCTCACCATTGGCCATGGGAGAGTGTTTTGTATTCGACGATCTACCATCAACGATGGTAGTGTAATTCATCCGACGATCTCACTGTCAGCGTCCTGGCAGTAGAGTGTTAATCCCACGATCTCACCGGCTCAAAGTCGGTAGAGTGTTAAATCGACGATCTCACCATGTGTACAGTGGTAGAGTGTGAAAGCAAAAGTGTAACTAAGGGGTTACCAAAAGAGATCTTGGCAAAAAAAAAAACAAAAGACAGTCTAAAATTATTCATATAAGAATCTCCAACTTTTGGGAAGCAATAGAATTTATAGTAATTCCTTTTGTTCACTTCAGACTTGTGCTATCCATGTACTTAGTCAGGCTACTCTAAGCAACCTATAGGCTGTATATTTGAGTTTTTTATCCCCGTGGTTAATATGCTCTAACTAACAAGAAACTTTTGGGAAGTCCGGTCGCTCCGGGCAGCCCAAAAGACAAAGATCTTTTAATCTGTTAAATTTAGATATGCAGGCCCAAGGGATGAAGTGATTCAAGCAGCAATCTGATTATGAAGTAATTCCCTTTATTATTATTCTCGGACTTCTTGAGATTATTATGGTCTTCTGGAATTATTATGGTCTTCTAGGATTATTATGGCCCTTCGGAATTCCAGATCTTTGGATTTATTATTATGGCACGTTCAAAGAGCGGAGACCTTTTCACAGGAGTACAAGTGGGACTTCATCGCCCTCGGAACATGTGGGACTTCTTTGTTTCCGGAAGACAAGCTCTTACATAGGCTAAAGTTTTTAAGTTCATTTCCTTTTTAGGCAAAAGAAAAAGAACTTGTGGGACTAGGAGATATATAGTAGAAAAGAAAAGAGTACAAAAGTGTAAATTTCATCTTCTTTTTATAAGTTCCACTTTTTAGTGCTAAAAAGTAGAACTTGTGGGACTGATGTAATGGTATGAAATATACCATGCGGAAGGTTAAAGTGTCTACCGAAGGCCTACTAGCGGAAGGACTACTACCGGAGACCAATTGTCGGAAGGCCTGCTACCGAAAGACCCCGATGCGGAAGGATCTACCAAGAGAGTCTACCGGAGGCCAATTGTCGGAAGGCCTATCGATGGAAGCCCTACTACCGGAGGACCCGCTACCGGAAGAGCTGCTATCTAAAGGATCGCTACCGACAGAGTAACTACCGGAGGGGTTATTATCAAAGTGACGGTCCGGAAGAGTTAGTCCAAGGCGGAAGCGGTATTTCAGTCCGGAGACCTGTAAAAGGACTGATAGCTATATTTATGTAATACCATCACATGTATAGGGGCAAAAGGGGAAACTTAGTAATAGAAAGTCTATAAATAGGAGTAGAGGGGTTCATTTGTAAGGACTCAAGTTAGAAAAAGGGAGCTCACATCCCAAAAGCTCTCTAGGGTTGTAAACCAAAGAATGAATAATAGCTCTGTCTAGAAGTGGACGTAGGCCGGATCATTGGCCGAACCACTATACATCACGGTGTGGAAATTGTGTTGGGAGAGTAACTTCTGTTACCGCTTCAGCGGGTAGGTTGTTTTTCAGGTTAACGTATACCGGTTACGGTATCGTTTTCATCCGAATTTGGTGGTTTTGTTAGATCTTCCTTTGATCTTTTGATCTCAGGGATCAACCTTCTGAGCAACTTCTCAGTGTTCTCGACATGGCTGTCGTTAGCCTAATGCTTTGTTGGTCATTTCCACGCCTTTGCGGTGGTTACCGAGGCTTGACTTATCCTTAGGAACCACGTTGTAGTCCTATAGGTGTATGTTCTATGAATACTTTCATAGTTATCTGAACTATGTCGTTCGGTTATTACGGCCTCTTGGCGTGTAGGTTTGGTGTTATCCAACCTTGACTAATTCCTTAGTCGGTTGGTATACCGTTGATGGCATTATCCTGCGTTTGTAGTCCACAGACTCTCTTGTCTCAGGTTATGCTACTCCGCTTTTCCGCTTCATTGCATAGCTGTACTTCCCTTCTTGTCGGCTGCGCATGGTTCTCGCGGCTGTGAAGCACGTCGCCCCATGGTGTCACAAATTTTATTATCCTATAATTAGGATCTTCAATCTTCTGCCATTAAGTGTGGTTATTGTTGTTCCAACGGGAACCGTCTTCGGGATTTCCAGTTCTTGGAATCTACCGTATGACTGGTTCTTCCTCTTATAAGATTTATTTTACAACTGCCAGATCGGGTTAACCCGAGTATGAGAGGTCTTTCCATCTCTCTGGCGTTCTTTTCCCAACTTATAACAGGGGTTGTGGAGGGCGGGATTGGTTATGTAGGTATCCAGATCACACTGGAAGTTCCTAACAGTGTACCTCTCACGTGAACACTCAACCCTTAGCCCTAAGTCTCTAATTCCTAACTCGGTATTTTTTGAAACTCGGTATTTCAACCATTAAAGCGAAGTGCTGATACCACTTTTTGTAACACCCCTGCCGCTAATTCAACCATTAACTCCTAACCCGTCTCAACTACCAACATCCAGCAGCGGAAAACAAACTACCAACGGCGGGTATTACAATACCGTTAGTCACCCACGTGACTAACAAGGCCAATTCACTACAACAAATCAAGTAAAATATCGGTCTGATGGGTTATTATACCGAGTACTCAACAATTACAATTATCTTCCCTTTCTCAACCAATCCAAATACAATACAAATACAACCTCAAGCAATTCAATGCCGAGTTCCTACAACCATCAAGTTACCAATACAATTCGGACTTACAAACCGATCCTTACAAATAGACAAGTTCCTATTCAACTACCCATGCTATAACACAACCCCGTCCTACTATCGAACGATGATCAGCTTCCATGTACCTGGAAAATAAAAATGGTGCCCCAAGGGGCTTAGCAAAATTTTTGCATATGAAATTCACATACCCCGCTTGCTAACGGGGGTACGCCGACTATTTTGGTCGAGAGCATGCGATTCATTTTTAATTCGATCAACATGCATACAACATATATTATATATGTACATTAATACAACTCCGCATGCAACCAAGAAATACAATCACACTAACACAATAAGTTTGTTAGTTAGTATTACTTGATCCAAGGCCTTGAGGGTTCTACCTCACTATGCCTTAATCAATTCTTCAAGGTCTTAACCACTCCCTTGGGTTACTCTGAATCAAGTTCTACAACACTCAATCTCAAGCTCAATTCTCAAGTTACCAACTCAACTCTCAACTCTCTCAAGATTCAACTCAATACTCAATACTCAAAGGCATCTTTTAAGTCTTTGCCCACGACCTCTGGGCAGAGTCATACACAAGACTCACCACCGGGCTTACAAATACAAATGGAGCTATACACTTAGCACCTCAAATTCTCAAATGTCCGTTTCTCTACCGGACTACTTAAATTCCTAAAACTCCTCTCTCGGAGTCATTATACATTCTCATGGATTAGCCTAGAAGTATCTCTCTCGATATCCTCTATTAGCTTAGGGAATTCTCAATGTCTAGTATTCTCAAATTTAAGGTTTTACCCAACTTATCGAATACTCTCATGTTCGGGACATTGTTTATATTAGTCGGATCCTCTCATTGTTGGTGACTGTCATTCTAAGGGGTTTGGTGATCCCTTACCATTCTTTACTTCTCTCAAGGTTTATGTCTTGAGCAATTATCAATCCTCTAAATAGAGGTTTCTTGTATACTTCCACTATTAATTGTTTTGTGGATTAAGTCGATTAGGTTCTCTAACCGTTATCGGGAGTTTACTAATTCCCGTACAAATCTCTCACGTTCTAGCGAGTTCATAGGTTTGTGTTATCGTTTCTGGGTTTGATAGTTTTAGTGTGTTTCCACGTTTTCACTAATTCGCAACATGACTCTTTCTATGAGTCATTAATCAAGCAAGACTCAACTATGAGTCGAACTATAGCACACATTCCACACTCAAGAAATTCATCCACAATCACACGTTTCATGAATTATACAAACTTTAAATTCAAAATACAATCCAACAACAGCAATACAATGCAAGCACAAGAGGGTGCAAACAATTCGATTCGTGCATTTATCTTGTTTAAGGTGATCACACAATCAAACAAGCACACAAATCAGAGTAGCCAAGGTAGCATACGGGGCATGAGAAAATCATACCTTTCAACATGGATTACTTTACCACGTCACCTCTCGTTCTTCGAGTCTTACTCTTGAACCACTGATTACATGTCAAATGGTTCTATTAATATTTAGGTGTTACGGTACGTAAATAATTACTACTCCTGTACGAACCCCGGTATCCCGTTATTTCAGTTTAACTTAAGTGTACTTGGATTCTCAACTTACTCACTCACTTCTCAACCTTTGTTTATACTTCTTAGGACCTTTACATATCACCAAACGAGGCCTTAACAACATCTAAAACCATTACCCATCAATCCCCCATCTTCTAGGCACTTTGAAACACATACAGTGCATTTTTGGGGGTGGTCCGGGACTTGGTCTGCACCTAAGGTCCCGGACCAACACGTTAATGTACTCTTGGCCTGTTTTCTACGCTGGTCTGGGACTTGGTCCTGGACCTAGGTCCCGGACCACCTGCTGTTTTCACTCTCGGGCCTTTTTTTGATGCGGTTCGGGACTTGGTTCCCAACCTAGGTCCCGGACCCTGCTAAAAACTGCTACTTTGGTAATTTTTCAACCCCAAATCAACCATTAATCCACCTCTAATCATTCCATAATCTTTCCACATGTTTCCTACATGTTTAAACAAACTTAAACACTCCTTAAACCACCTCAAATCCTTGGTCACATTCACTAGCCAATTCTTGTTCAAATTCACAAATATCAATCCTCACATTGTTGCATTTTTCACACTTGTGCATTTCTACTTCTTTTTGATAGTTTCTACCTTCTACCAACCTTACAAAATCACTTAATGACCATTCCAATTCATTCCTAGATAATGCACTTCTAAAACCCAAGTCAACTCTCATCTTCCTAAGTCTTGCACACTAACTCATTTCTAGAATTTCCAAGGTATCCTTATCCCTCCTTGCTATAGAGTTTATACACTCCCTTATCCATCCTCCATTTACCATTCCATGGTTATCAATCAACTCAACTCCACTTAATAAACACCTAGTTTCTCCAATCCACCAAGTCACCTTAAAACACTTATTTTCTACTAAGATTTTGCCATAGTTTGCCTACAAACCTAACATATCCAAACTCATCCATTCTCATCAAAATCAATCCTAAACTAGCCACACCCATGAAGGGTCCTACCAGAACAAAATATATCCTCAAAATCCCATCAACAACAATATAAGCACTAACATAAGTGCATGGCTCCAAGGCCCCTTAATTCAAACAATATTTCACAACTCTTACCAACCACAATCAAACACATTTTCCTCACAATTTGGGTTCATTCATTAAATTACCCATCCCATATTCTAAAACAATTAGATAAGCATCAAGGTAGTTTATTTACCTTAATTTCACAAGTCCCTCTTTTCAAGTCTTCTCCTCTCCTCTTCCTCAATTACGGTCAAGTGGCCAATGGAGTTGCAAAACTCCATCCCAACACCCAAGGGACACAAAATTAACATAATTAAACTTCTTAACCCTTAGAAGAAGTTCTAACTCAAAGAATGGCTTAAAACATAAAATTCTAGGGCTTACCTTTGAAGTTTTAGGAGGGGTTTTAACCCTTGAATCAAGAAGATGGTTCCACCACCATTGGAAGGTTGAAATAATGCTCCAAAGAGAGAGAAAAACAAGGCATTACAAGGGGTGAAAATAGGCCACCAAAAGAGAAGGAAGAAAATGAGGTTTTTCATGAATCTTTTTACCTTAGTTGGAAGAGGGAACTCCAAGCTTCAAGAATATGTTGTTTTCTTTTCAAATGGGATATACCCATGGAGATGAACTTCATCATTTTTGGGTTTTGAAAGAGAGAAGTGCAGAGCTTGATGAGAGGAGTTCAAATATGTAATTTATTTTACATTTGGAGCATGGATGTAGCTAGAGCATGAGGAGAAGGAGAGGAAGCCATTGGAGCTTTCTTCAAAAACGTTCCAGCCATGGGAGAGGGGAAAGGAATCGGCTGAGAGGGGAAAGAGTGGGGAAGAAAGGAAATGGGAGGAGAGAGAAGAGTGAGGGGTATTATTTTGCTTTTTACTTTATGCCTTTTTGTCCTTTTGTGCATAAGATGAATTAAGGAAGGGGGAGGCTAGTCATCCGTCCCACACAGCCCACACACACAAAATTTTGATTTTTATTTACAAATGGGGGAAGTTATTTTGGTTTTATTACACTAACACCCCACAAGTTCTAGTTTTTACACTATTCACTCACCGGAACCCGTTTTCCAGAATTTTCTCGTTTCTTTAATTTTAATGGTTCTTAAGATTCCATTAATGTTTAATTATATTTATTTGGTGACTATAATTTTTATGGGTTCATTTGACTACTCAAGTCACGTTTTCGGGTTTTCTCGAAAAACGTGCGCTAAAGCTTTATTAGCATTTTTAATTCATTTTATGTGTCCGTTTTCTTCAGGAATTGTTCCCGTATATTAATTAGGCATTATTAAGCCTTGGAAATACATCCAAGACCCTTGTCGAGGTCGTATTCCTCCTACGGTCACATAACGCTCACTTTAGCATTTTTTGCTTTTTAAGCGTTTTCTCTTTTCTTTTGGGTTTATTTTCTTTACCAAAATTCTTTAGGCACTATTAGGCCCTCAAATATCATATTAGAGTAATTTAATCACCCTAATTATGTTCGGGGTATTTTAGTCACCCACGGCAGTAGCCACGTCAGCGGTAGAGTCTCCGACCGACGAACCATCTGTAGTCTGTTGGAATTTCTCTTGATACTTACAGATACCCACACGGCATCCTAGTATCGTTAGTTGATCACAATTCACACCAAGAGCCACATCCTCTTCCTTTATTCATCTATACCATCACATCGCATTACCATTTTCCTAACACAGCAGACAAAGATCGTTAGTCCAATCCTAAGTATATCAACTTGGGATCCAGTGTTAGATACGAGAGCGGCATTAAAAAGGCCAATGCTCCGTATATAAGTCTCGGATAATATATATATATATATGTTATTATCCTAATGCTACAACGTATTTCTTACGCTCCCTATATTACACATATAAGATAGTATCATAGCTGCTAGTTCGTTTTATAAATATGTTCATATATACGAACAGTACTGTTATCGCACAACAGTAATAATAATAAAGCGGCATTAACATACAATTCATGCATATTAATTCACGCAAGCAGACATTCAATATTATCACAGATTTTCACACAATGTCTGAACTGAGGAAATCCTTAGAGAAAATCAAGCCACATAATAGCATACCGCGCACCGGGAATATAGGACCGTGGAGTATGAATCAAGCTAAATCCGATGCTCCTCGAGATGCCTCTATCAATCTAATAATACGTATCACACTACGTATTAGCATCTCATGTAGAACAATACTATATGGTACCCCGTACCGTCTCTAATCCCTCCCGGTTCATTCTCCGTTATTAGCTAATAACGTCTCTCGGGTTTCCGGCTTAATTCGGGATTAGTTTTACGTAAACGTTCTCTTACATGTATGGTAAAGATTGTCGTTTATTATATAAATAAACTTATACATTCATTATCGCATGTATATTTTTATACACTTGTATATTATATAGCTTGACACTATATTGCATGTATATATATTCGATCATATATTATACATCTCTCCTTAATATTTATTTCTCCACTTATGTCATCCCACAAGTGATATCATATGGTTACTCAACCACACTATATAATTCACTCCATATCATATATTTATTTATATATATGAATTATGGGACCATTTATTATATGGTATTTCTTTATAATATATTCATTCTTCCTTAAATGAATATTTCCATATTATGAATGTTATAACTCTTATAACATTACAAACCATATTATAAATTTTCATTTCAAAATATTCATATTACCGAACAGCACTATATATCCTCTTTCATTACAAAACCACCACATTATTTATATAATGTTACATTATAGTAATACAACATATATTATGACATTTATATCATTATATAATTTATAACCTATACAAATATCATGTCATAAAATACCAAACAATACCATAAGCTGTCGGTTTTAAATAATTCCACATATACTTTCAAAAATTACATAATAACCCCAAATGTTATTACATTGTTACACTTATAACATATATCTTATATTTCATTTTAAACCTTAATATAATTATTACATAAGTTATAAATATTTTAAACAGCTGAACAGAACCATAAATCTGTTCTAAATTAATTTCAAGCCCTTTTACTTTCCATATTTACCAAATGACCCCCTTTTATAACATATAGTTTCTAATGTCCTTAAAACTATATAATATACACATATCTTATTTAAACCTTTTATATTATTCTAAAAATCACCAAACTATACCAAAGGGTTATAAATATCATTCCTAACCTACATACTTTCGGTTATTGCATTTCTACCTCATTTGTTATCGAAAATGTAATGATAACATAAAAACTATATATTATACATATATAATTCATTCTAACTCCATATTTAACCAAATAAATTCTTAAAAATTCCTTATAAATCAAGGTCTGTTCTAAAATCTATTTTGTACCCAATATTCTCGGAAATTACCAATCCACTCCAATCTTTCTATATCTTTTACAATTTAATACCTAACTTATTATAATCTAGTATTTAATTCAATAAATCTTCAAATTTGGTCAAAGTCTCCTAGATAGTCAAATTTTGACCTCTAAGTAGTTTTGACTCCCAATTTCTCGGTAATTACAACCATTACCCCAAACTTTTCAATATTTACAATTTTGACCCAAAACTTTATAAAATGCTATAATTTTTATTTAAATTCATTTTAAACCCCAAATTTCATCTATAATTGTGCACAACTTCATATGTTTCTAGTAATAACCGATTTGACCTCAATCTTTATGCTAAGTGCATCAATTAAATTAAATAAGATTTAACTTAAATTAAAATGGCCTAATGACATGGCCTTATTACAACTTAGCTTTATAACATAAACTTAGCTTTAAATGTCTCAAAAAATGCTATAAACTACTGGCCCTCACACCCATTTCTTCAATAATTACCAAACTTCCACATAAAGTTTAAATTTGACAATTATGTTAATTAATCACTTAATTAATTATTCCAAAGTTTCTATGACATTTCCTAGTCATTTTTGAAGTCAAAATTGACCATCCATGACAGTCCACTCTCAGTAATAATTTGCATAAGTTTATAAAATACAATAACATAGGATTAAGGTGGTATACCTTGAATTAATGAGCTTTTAAGCTCCAATTTGGCCACGGCAGTAGGGAGCTCAAATTAGAAAGCTCCTTAGATGATTTCTAACAGCAATATAAGATATGATTAGGTTCTAAAAGCTGAACCAACCATAAGAACACATATTCACCATTATTATGCTAGATTTTTACCTTGAAATTCTAAGGGTTTAACAAGCTGTTTTCGCCCTAATTTTCCAGAGATGAAAGAGAATTAAAACCACCATAAAACCATGGTAATAATTCTGATTACAACAAGGTATAAAGTCTTGGAATTTACCTAGACAAAAATGTCTTAAGAAGTGGAAATTCCCTTTGAATTTGGCCACCAGTAGGGACAAGGTCTAGCTACTGCTTCTACATGAAATTGAAGATTAAATGAGCATAAAACTCAAGGTAGGTTGTTACCTTAAAAGATGGTTTTAGCAATCCTTGGTCCTTGATCCCCATTCAACCAAAAGGTACCCCCTTAATCACAAGATGGAATCACTGGAAGAAAGCCATAGAAGGTGCTTGATGTTTAGCTCAAAGATAGATTGAAGGAAAGTGACGAAAATGAGCTAAATCAAGGTTTTAATGCCTTACCTTATACCAAGTATGGAATGGCTTGTTATTGTCTAAGGATCTCAGGTTACGAGATCTTAAAAGGCAGTGTTCTCAACTGGGAATAGGACAAGACGGAAGAGAAAGGGTGATTCTTGGTTTAAGTAATGATAATGTGTAAAAATAAGTAATAAATGATGATTCACCAAATTGGTAAGATATTTAGGCTGATGTGCAAGGTGGCACTCTTATCCCCTTAATTCTTCCACCCTCATGTAGTCAAAGATGGGTCAAGTCTTGACCTTTGACTTGGTGTAACACACCTACCGCTAATCCCGTCATTACTTTACCATTACTTACCTTCACAGAGGATATTACATACACAACGACGGGTGTACAATGCCGTTAGTCACCCACGTGACTAATAAGGCCAGTTACAATACTACATACTATCGGTCTGATGACTTGAATATATCGAGTACTCTACACAATACATTACTTTTCATTCCATACTCAAATCATAATCCAAATACAAACTCCAATTCAATACTATACCGAGCCTACTACAATCCTCAAACTACCGATACAACATGGAGTTTACAATTTTGCATTACAATACAAATACAGTTCCTATAACTCAACTACCCATGCTTATACAGCAACCCCGTCCTACACTCTCGAACGGTGGTCAGCTTCAAAGTACCTGTAAATAAAAACGGTGCCCCTAGGGGCTCAGCAAATTGCTGCATATGAAATTTGCATACCCCGCGTGCTAACCGGGGTACGCCGACTACTTTGGTCAAATACATGAAGTTCATTTTCATGCATACATACATACTAATACTACAACAGTACAAGCAACAATACTTACATACATATACACAATTCAATACTTACTAGGGAAGACAATTCGTCGGTCAACCATTCATGTTAGTTATTCATTCATCCGGTTTAATCGGATGCTCTCTTTCTCCTGCTCGGGTTCATAAGGCTTACACCGACCATGTTCTTACTTACTTGTTGCTTTACTCATACTCCATTCATTACTTCACTCATTACCTTACTCGTTACATTACTCATGCATTGCTCGATACTCATTACTCTACTAGTACTTACTTCTTACTCAATACTCATTACTTTACTCGTACTTACTCATTACTCAATACTCAGTACCTTCCTCGTACTTACTTCTTACTCAATACTCAGTACCTTACTCATACTTACTCCTTACTCAATACTTTTTACTTACTCGTACATACTCATAACTCAATACTCATTACTTACTTGTACATACTCTTCCTCAATACTCATTACTTACAGCCTCCGAGCAGAGTCATACACAAGACTTGCCACCGAGCTTACAAATATAAGCGAAGATATACGCTTAGCTCCTCAAATACTCAAACGTCCGTTTCTACCGGACTACTCAAACCCCAATACTCTTCTCTTGGAGTTATTTTACAATCTCATGGATTAGCCTAGAAGTATCTTTCTCAATATCCTCTATTTGCTTAGGGAATTACCAATGTCTAGTAATCTCAGATTTAAGGGTTCCCCCAACATATCGATTACTCTCATGTTCGGGACATTGTGTATACTAGTCGGTTCCTCTCAATGTGGGTCGACTATTTTTCAAAGGGGTTTGGAGATCCCTTATCATTCTTTACTACTCTCATGATTCATGCCTTGCACCATCATCAATTCCTCTAATAGAGGTTACTTATATACTTCCACTATTTATTGTTTGGTGGACTGCATCGCTTTGGTTCTCTAACCGTTATCGGAAGTTTACTAATCTCGTACGCTCTCTCACATTCTAGTGAGTTCATAGGTTTGCGTTATCGTTTCTTGGTTCTTTAATTTTGGTGCATTTCTACGTTTCCATTAATTCACAACATGACTCTTCCTACGAGTCACTAATCAATAAGACTCATCTATGAGTCGGTCTACGCACTAAGTTAGGCCACGCAATCATTCAAGAAGGGTTAGCTCATACATCATACAGCAAGACATACAATCAAATGCAATAAATCATTTTCATGCTTTTATCTAGATTAGCCAGCACACCAGCATACAAATCAACGTAGCTCAGTTAGCATACGGGGCATGAGAAAATCATACCTTTCACCATGGTTAGCTTTACCGTGTGTTCTCACGTTCCTTGGTTCACACTTGATTCACTGATAATATTCCAAGAGTTTCCATTAATAACAAGTACTACGCTATGTAACAATTAATAGTCCCGTAGTTTAACCCCGTTAATCTTAGGTTCTTAGGGCATATTTATCTTACCATCATTACCCTACTAATGGCTTATTACTAATGCCAAATATAAATTTTTTAATTTTATTTTTTTTTGTCTGACCTTTCTTGCAAGGTCGGTCGGAGTCAGTAAGTTACCGTTTTACAAAATTCCAGGCCGACCGACCTTACCAAGGTCGGTCCGAAGGTCGGTCGATGTCAGAAGACTTCCCGATTTGAAAATTTAAGCCCGACCGACCTTACCAAGGCCGGTCTAAGTTAGAATTCGCCAGATTTGCAATTTACAGGCCGACCGACCTTACCAAGGTCGGTCCTAGGGTCGGTCCAGCCCAGTACTCCTTCTAATTACTCACTTTGAACTCCAAATTCACCTTAATTCTTACCCAATCCTTTCCTAATCATTTCCACATGTTTCCTACATGTTTAAGTACCACTAAACTCTCCAAGTCATGGTCTAAACCTCCTCAAATCATTACTCAAATTCTTTACCCAAATCCTTGCTCAATTCCAACAAACTTTCATTCTCACATTTGCATCTTGCACCCTTGTGCATTTCAACACTTCTCTTTGCACATTGTCCTAACTCCGTTTTACCATTCCAATTCATCCCTAGATAAATGCATGATCTATACCCAAATCCATCCTCCATTACCAAGGTCAAGCACACTAACCCATTTCTCATTTTTCTAATGCTTTACAATACCCATTTGCTTCAGATTTTACACACTCACATATTCATCATCCATCTACCATTTCCAGGTTATCAAACACCTCTACTCAACCCAACACACATCTTGGTTCTCCCATTCACCAAGTCATCTAAAAATGCTTATTTTCAACTAAAATTTTGCCATAGTTTGCCTACAAATCTAATATTTCCAAATCCATCCATTCTCACCAAAATCAATCCTAAACTAGCCACACTCATACAAGGGTCCTACCAGCACTCAAAGCAATCATAATTTACCAAAACTTCCTCAACAACAATACCAATACACATACTCAAATTACTTGGCTCTAAGGCCTTCAATCCAAACATCAATTCACAAACTTTCTCCAACCTCAACCAAATACATTGCCTTACTTATTTTGGGTTCATTATTTAATTTAACCCATCCCATATACTATGGAAATCACAATGGCATTAAGGTGGAATTTTTACCTTAAGTTTATCCAAGTTCTTTTCCAATTCTCCTCTTGCTCTTCCTCTTCTCAAATTCGGTCAAGTGGGCAATGGAGTTGCCAAACTCCATTCCCATCGTCCAAGGAACACAAAATAAGTGTAATTAAAATCCTAACCAATGGAATAATACTAATTCAATGAAATGCTTAAAACACCAAATCTAGGGTTTACCTTTGGAGTCTTTTAAGAGTGGTTATTAACCCTTGATTCAAGAAGATGATCCCACCACCATTGGAAGGTTGGAATGATGCTCAAAATGGGGGGGGGGGGGGAATTGGTTACACTAAGAGGTGGAAGAAAAGGAGTTCTCTTCTTTGAAATTTTTACCTTAATGGAAAGAGGAGACTCCAAGCGTCAAGTAGGTACCATTTTCTCTTCAAATGGGCAAAACCCGCGGAGATGAAGTTCATCATTTTTGGATTTTGAAAAGAGAGAAAGATGGAGCTTGATGAGAGGAAGAAGAATATATACTTATTTTTCCATTTGGAGCTTTAACAAAGCATGGGCAAGGCAAAGATGGGAGGAAGCCATTGTTGGCTGTTGGAGAAGCTTCAAAATCGCCAGGAAAAAAGGGAGGAGGGGAGATCACGGTGGGGAAGGAAGAAAGGGAAGGAGAGAGAATAGAGAAAGTGAGAGGTGAGGGAGTATTTCTACTTTGTGTACCTTTTTCCACTTTTGCTTTTTGACTTCTTTATTAGCTAGCTAGTCACGTGAGAGGGGGCTGATTACATTAGTAAGAACCGGCCTCATTAATAAACACAAGCTGGCGTTTTTCGTCTTTTACAGAAAATACTCGTTAATTTACCCGGTTTTAGCACTATTCACTAACCGGGCCTATTTTCTGGATTTTTCTCGTTTCTTTGATTTTATTGGTTCTAAAGCTTCCATTAATGCTTAATTATAGTTATTAAATGAACTATAATTTTTACGGGTTCATTTGACCACTCAAGGTCACGTTTTCGGGTTTTCTCAAAAAACGTGATTTAAGGCTCTGTTAGCGTTTTAACACATTATTTGGATCCGTTTTCTTCGGGAATCATTTCCGTATATTAATTAGGCACTAATAAGCCTTAGGAATCCATATAATAAACTAACCGAGGTCACATACTTCCTATGGTTGTGTAACACTCGTTTTTACAATTTACGCTTTTTAAGTGTTTCGTCTTTTCTTTTGGATTTATTCTCTTCACCAATATACTGTAGGCACTATTATGCCCTTAAATAACATATTAGAATTATTAAATCACCATAAGTAAGTTCGGGGTATTTCACTTGGCTTAGTCACCATTACTTAAAATGTACTATTTCAGTTACTATTCACAAATGAGTACCATATTTGTGACCTTTTTGAAATTATTTGAATTAGACCTTCTAATATGGTACATTATAGTACATTAGTATAACAAGGTGTAATCCAGCCCCTAACACCACTCAAAACCCACTTAGAAAGTCAATTTTCTCAAAAACGTGCTTTACGGAGTTTTAAAGCATAATTTGTGTTTGAACATGTTTTTGAGCTTGGTTTCCTTTGAGAATGATTTTATTGTGTTCATTACTTAATTATATTACTTAAGAATCCACTTTGGATCCTAATTGATGTCATACAATCCCTATGGTTTCTAAAAGCACATTTTTGGCTTTACCGATCTTAAGGCATGTTTTACTTTGTTGAGATCTTAGGTTGTACTCCAATGGTATTAAGATGATTATTAGTCTTCTTAGATCATTAATAGATCATTTAATTAACTTTTAGAAGTTAGGGGTATTTCAATAAATCTCGGCTGCGTTATTTTGCCCATACCTTTTTGTTGGAGAGATATGAGACTACTTCTACAACTTAGGCAGTGTACCTATCGTTTTGCGGAATAGTGGATTTGGGGGTTGTCGTACTCTTGGGGACCTCGCTGTGGTTAGTTGACAGTGTAGTAAATTGACTGAGACTTCTAGTAAACAGGTTTTATCATTTTTTTAAAGAGTATGATTAAAATCTAACTTATAAGACAATAATCAAAACAATTAATCAAAACAGAATAGAAATATAAATTGTAAATCTTTTGTTTTTAAAGAAGCATCCAGGGTTGTTCTGCTCATCTATTTTATCCAACTATATCAATATAAACTTTCATCACTTTAGCAATAAACTCAGGAATCTTAATTAGTTCATTGACCAGTCCTTGTACAACAAACCCTGACTAACAGAAATAACAAGCCGCAAAATATGCCCAAGTCAATTCAACCAATCGCATTATTAACAATTCCTATTGGAGACAGATTAACCTATAAGCGAGACACGCTTCTAGTCTTTAACCCGTTTTGACTTCCTATGTCTAGAACCTTGTCTCAGCAACGCATTTTAACAAGAGAACTACAAATATCACTTTAATAATTGTACAAGAAGATTAAAGCACATTAAGGACAAGAATCAAAATACTGCTTAGATAAATTATAGTGGAAAGTTTACATAACACAATTATATAAAATAGGCTCGCTTCCCAACCCGGGAGGCTAGGTTTATTAATCACACATAATTATAAAAACAAAGATCAATAATAAGATAGACATTAAAACAGACTAAAGTTAAAGGAAAGAAAGAACTCTATTTGGGGAGAGTTGTTTCGCTTCCGGGCTCGTCTCCGTGATTATGCCGACCTCAAAACGTTGATGAACAGGTAAAACGAAGAATAACGAACAAACAGGAACAAGTTGGTCCTGTCCGTATGGGGCCACGCGGACACAAACGCGGACAACTCCTGTCCGTGTGGCCTCTGTGCGGACACAAACGCGGACACAAATCCGGACACATCCTGGGTTTGTGCAGATCGTCTTCTTCCTCTAGAAATCTGGAAAATAACAACGTAACTTTGTTTGAAGATGTGGAACTTGATCGATGGTGTGGTTGTAGGGGTTTAGAAGGAGAAGAAAGAGGAAAAGAAGAAAACTGGAGAATTTGGATTCAGGAAGGGATTGATGAAGAAGATTGAAGGAGCGTGGGTTTTTATAGAGCAGAGGAAGGGAAGAAGACAAGGGTGGATGGGATAGAATGTAGGCGGTGGTAGTAGATGGATAAATTGTAGGTGCAGTAGATAAGAGAAGAGGAAAATGAAGAAAATGGCGCCGAAAGTTACAATGCATGAATTCTTGAATTTGGCGCAGTCATTTACACGTGTCTGGATTTGTGTCCGGATAGGGCTCATCAGGACGTGACGTCCGCGTTTCTGTCCGTATACAGACACATATGTCCTGGCGAGACTTTACACGTGTCCGAGTTTCTGTCCGTGTGGGGGCTACGCGGACATGTGATGTCCAAGTTTAAGTCCGTGTACGGACACGTGTCCGAGTTTGAGTCCGCTATGCGGACGTGCTTCCTTGTTTCCTGTCCGGATCTGCGTCCGCGTGGGGCTACGCGGACATGTGTATTTTTTCCTCATTTTTCTGCAATCTTCAACTGGGCTTAGATTCTTCGTTTTAGCTCCGTTTCACTCGCCGTTTGTTGCGTTGGAAAGCTTGTGAAGTAAACTATGTGATTCCAAGACTTTTTACTGCATTTGATACATAAAATGTATCAGTTCATATCAAAACATAAATCTAAGGAAAAACATACGATAAGTAAGAAATACGACAAGAATTGTTATGAAAATAGGAAGAATTATAGCCCTAAACATAGATGTATTTCACACTTATCACTTTTAAATAACGAATCCCAGGCCTCTGCTACAAGGTCGAAATATATTATTGTCTCAACTATGTTTTTGTCAACCGATTGTGAGAGCCATGAGATTATCATGTGGTTGTTCTTTTCCCAAGCCAAATAGAGAGGGTTGTCGCGGTCAGGAGCTTTGTAGGTTCTATCAAGAATTCCATATTTTATTTTCGCTTTGAGAGCCACGGTGACTTTTCTTTTCCACGATCCAAATCCTTCTCCCGTACAAATTGGTGCAATCGAATTTGCGGGTTGATCACTAGGATGAAGGTAAAGCGGGTCTCCTTAAGGGATTTCACTCAATGATTTTGCTCCAGATTGTGTCGCAACTATTTACTCTTTGTCAGCCATGGATGATGAAGAATCAATTAAGAATCAAGGAAAGGGAAGAAGATAGTGAGGATCGATCGTAGGCTCTTGTTCCATTTCAAGAATGAATATGTTTCTATTGATGTAAACGCTCTCTCAATCAGAGTGTATATAGCAGTCGATCAGTACAAATCTTTTCTGTATATTTTTCATTGTATATGATACAACTGCATTTACATATATATAAAATAGCAATATAACCTCTCTGATGAACTAATAACCTAGGGAACTAACTACTTATTAACGTTAATAACAGAGAGTAATAACAGAATAGGAGAGCTACATATACAAACTGATACTAATCGATTTTTCTTAGGGTAACAACATAGTTTACGAATGTTTTAATAGACCAAGGCTTGAGATGCGTCAAAATTGAAGATGTCCAATATTATATATATCATTTGTGAACAATGAACACTTATCGGATGTTTAAATCTCCATTATGTGTTTTTGGTTTCAAGATTATATTTACGGTTGGAACAACTATAGTAGATTTAGATTTAACAAAGCATTCGGGTGGATTCGGGTTGAACCAAAATTCGGTTTAATTCGGTTTTGATTTTATTCGGTTTAGATTTTCGGGTCACATTTCGGGTCACGCTATGAAACTTAAAATTGGGTTGAATCGGTTCGGCTTTTCTAGTTCGGGTCACCTTTAACAGGTCTAGTGTTACATGAATTATAGGAGCGATTTAACGAACTTACACTATTTGATACTATATCAATTAGGTGATACTCAATCCTATTCAAAATATCTATCATCAATAAACACCTTGTTAATGTGTCCTGCCCTGCATTAGATTCGTTGATTAAAAGGAACAGTGCGGATTATAAGTGTACAGATTCGTGGATCACAAGCATTACCCCCTTTTGATTAGAGGACCCCATGCCATGTACCTTAATGTAAAAGGCACGCGAAAGATCTATGGTAACCCATATATTTTTGAAAAGAGCAAATGAAAATGAAACACGCACAAGCGCACTCAATTTGTGTTGCTCCTGCTTAAACTTTAAGGAATCTATTAACATAGTACTACTGATTAGACACATCGCTTACTTAATTCTATATAATATAGTATATATATACGTACTTATAAAAAGAACATAGTGACTACCTACCTTCAGGATTTTGAAAGAGCAACTACTCACACCAACATTAATTCCCCACTACAAATCCCATATATATAAACATATCCCCCCTACGCCTTGATAATTATAATATACACCATTCAAGCTGCTCTTTCTTTTTGGTGCATATCAAACTTGGGCATAATATATCTAATGGCTTTGTCATCATCCTTATTGGTTGCAAGAACCCTGACCGTGGCGATGGTTTTAGTTGTTGTCATGGTGTCTACTGTACAAGCTCAAGAGCTCGTGCTCAGCCCTTCTCCGGCAATGGAAGCTGGTGGAACCGGTGGAGCAATTCAAGGAGGTGCAGCTGCGCCGTTTCCACTTTCCGTCTCCATTGGATCTTCGGTTTTGCTTTCATTGTTTGCTCTTCTCCTACAGTGAACACATATTTATTTTTTGTTGATGGAGGATGAGGTGTTATTGGTGTTTGTTTTTTAAGCTTTTTTTTTTTGTATCGATCGGAGCTATTGATCTGAATTTGTGTGGTTTACGCTTGTATACGGTGTGGATATTAATTGATCTATATAATATATCTATTGTTTAGTTAGAGATCCATTTATTATTGGTATTGATTCATTTTGTTTTATGTATATGTGAACATACTTCATATTGGCAAAGTGATTCACAATTATGACTCTCCTTATGATTTTTATTTTTGATGTTAACTTGAGATAACCATATATTAAGGACATACATCAAAGCAAGACTGATGGGACAAGAACCCTCTCAGTCTGCTAGTTCCAGATCTAACTTACATGCTGATAAAATAATAGGGGGAATATTATCCCCCACCCAGATCTTAGTATTGTCCATCAAAGAATTACCTAAGTTGCAAACAAGTCTGACAAGAAAATTATTAAACGAAATAACATTACCAAATACAATATTAGAGAAGAGAGACAAGGAGCTTTAGATTTTTGAGAGATCTTCACCACTCACTGAATCCCTTCTTCTTTCTCCCATCCTGAGGGCTGCTTTGAAATTTTTGTCAGCTGAATCAAAGAAAATGTTATGGCTACCCACCGAGATGGCAAGTTCCATAGCAATTCTCTTTGTTTTGATGTCAGCATATTGCACCTTAACAGTGCTGGAAATTCTACGATTGAAAGCGGCTATAGGGATACCATGCTCATTACGGATCAGCCCCGCAATGACTCGGTCCCCAAAATGACTCTTGTGAATACCCGTGCAAATACTGGAGAACCCGGCTGGAGGAGGGGACCATTGTCTCTGAGTAACATAAGTATTGGTGTTCTTCATCACCTGAATATAAGCCTCAATAAAAGATTTATTAGCCTCTACTTCTCTCCACCAAGAGAGCTCCGGATTATGCTTCACTTTGTTTCTTGTAGCATAAATGACCCAGAGATTATTCGCTATACAGGACAGCTTCTTGGCATTCCATTCGATCGCATTACGATGGAACCAATCCAAAAGACCTTCTACATTTGAAGGGACATTCGTGACATCGATCATGTCCTTCCAAGTCTCAACCACTGCACAACAATGAAAAAAGCAATAAGCAAAGAGTGTCCTTTGCCCCACAAAACAAACACTTCGGGTCACCTCCAATGCGCCTAGCCAGATTGTCCTGACAAGGGATGATGTTACCCACAAATTTCCAGAGGTTAAGCTTCACTCTTGGACAACAAATGGAGGGGATGATCTTCTTACACACTCTACTAGCATAATGAGAGAGATTTGAGGAGCTCTCTACAACCCGATCAGTAACCAGGAAGTTGTAGGCCGATTTAACTGAAAACTTTTTGTCTTTGGAGTGGATCCAGCTCCAGGAATTACTGTCAGGATCTCCGAGTATCAATGAGAGCTAACTCCTGGATCATGTTGCCAACGAGTGCCATCCTTGAGGAAATTCAGCACCGAGGATATTGACTTCTAGATAGTACTTCCTTTGACACCAGATTGGCACTCTCTAATGTTGGTATGAGGATAATAAAGATGTTTTAAGATTTGAGCCACCAGAGAATCCGGTTTAGTAAGCAGTCTCCAAAGCTGTTTGACAAGGAGGGCTTTATTAAAGTCTTCCACTTCTCTAAAACCTAGACCTCCATGCTCCACTACATCACAGACCTTGGACCATTTTTTCCAATGAAGAGCCTTTTTGTCTGCTCTACCACTCCACCAAAAGGAGGAGAAAGCTGAATTGAGTTTAGCAATGATACCCTTTCGGGAGGGCAAAAAGGAACATAGTATAATTGGGAATCGACTGGAGGACGCTTGAGACCAAAATAGATCTAGCTGCCTGGGCCATAGGTTTTGACCAGCTCGAGATCCTTTTATTGACTGAATCCAAAAGATAAGAAAAGAGATCATATGTCCTCCTACCAATATTGAGAGGTAGACCAAGGTATTTAGTGAAAGAAGGGACTTCTTGAACATTGAGCAAATTGGCTAGTGTCTCTTTAATGAAGGGAGAGAGTCTTTTACTAAACACAAGTTCAGATTTGTGAAGGTTTATTTTGTGGCCGGAGGCTAGGAGGAATTTTTTTAGTATATGATTGAGGTAAGTGATATTTGTGGAGCTGGCTTTACCGAAGAGAATGATATCATCCGCAAAAGCTAGGTCAGAAATAGAGGGACAATGGGGGGAAAGTTTGATACCTTGGTAATCTCCTCTAATATCAACCTTATTCAAAAAGCTAGAGAGCGTTTCCTAGGCCAGGATGAAAAGGAAAGGAGAAAGGGGATCCCCTTGTCTGATTCCTCTGGACTGAGAGAAAGACATACCTGGTTTGCCATTGATGACGATGGAGCATCTAACTGATCGCACACAATTCATGACTGGATTAATCCATTGAGGGGGGGGAATCTCATCAAGATAAGCACTTCATGGAGAAAAGACCACTCCAATCTGTCATAGGCCTTACTGAGATCCACTTTTAGAGCAAATAAACCTTTCTTACTCGATTGATTCTTATCTAAGAAATGTTGGAGCTCACCTGCTAAGATAATATTATCTGTGATGAGTCTTCCTTTCATAAAGCCTGATTGATTGTGAGAGATAAGAAGGGGGAGGATATGCTGGATTCTATTTGCTAGCGTCTTCGAAGCAATCTTATACACAAAATTGCAAAGGGCAATCGGTCTGAATTTATTAATGTCAATAGCCCCCATCATCTTAGGAATGAGAGTGATGAAATAGTCGTTCAGCGATATCAGAAGGGGCTGTCCTCTAAGGATCAGTAGAACGGACTCAACAATCTGATTACCAATAATGTGCCAGAAGGTAGTGTAGAATTTGCCATTGAAACCATCTGGACTAGGGGCTTTGTCTGTTCCAAGTTGTTTAACAGCAGAGAGAATCTCCTCTTTTGTATAAGGACTAGAAAGCTCAGTCACGTATCTATCTTCGAGCCTTCCTTCCACTTCCAAGAGAAAATCCCTATCCGTCTGAGGACTGGAAGAGGAGAACAGAGAATGGTAATACTCCCTTGCAATAGACTCTATACTGTGCCAGGTGTAATGCATAGTTTGCCCTAGGCCCATGAGGCCGAAGATTTCTTTTGATATTTTAATAGATGAAGCCTTAGCATGAAAATAACCGGTATTCTTGTCTCCTTCTTTTATCCATGAATCTCTTGATCTTTGTTTCCACCAGATTTCTTCACAAAAGGCTAGCATCTCTATTTACATAAGTAATCTCTTTCTGTTTGTAATAGCTCCCAATGAGCTATTACTAATCGAGATGGTGTCAAGCTCTTTTTTCTTATTATTGATCTTCCATCTAATTTTTGATATAGGCCAACCTTTCCACTCGCTGAGTTTACTAGCACATAGACTCAACCTGGAGATGATATCAGGATTTTGAGTATTCCACACTTCAGCCACTATCTCTGCACATTTGGAATCCAAAAGCCAACCATTTTCAAATCTGAATACTTTCGCCAGAATTTTGTGTTTACCAAAGAATCTGATAAACAGAGGACAATGATCCGAGTCTTCTCGCGGTAAATGTTCCACTGAAATATTTGGAAAAAAAAGCAGACCCTTGGAAGAACAAAAGACTCTGTCCAATCTGCTATGAGAATTGGAGTCACCTTCTTGACAGTTAGTGTAGGTAGAGCTTTCACCAAAGAATCCTATATCATGAAGATCACACTCTGCAACTGCAACTCTAAAAGGAGACATATGAGCCTTCTGTCTAGTCCTGCCCCTTATCTTTTCAGAAGAAAACAAGATCTGATTGAAATCCCCAGCAACCACCCATGGCAGAGAGATTTGCTTACTAAGAAGCATCAGAAGTTTCCAAGACAGATGTTTCAGAGACTAGTTAGCCCATCTGTAGAAACCTGTGAAAGCAAATTGAGCGTTCCCCGGGAGAGTGATTACCGCAGAGATGTGGTGATGAGATTGGGATAACGGGCTACACCCTAAGAAAATTTTCCACATAAGGCAAAGACCCCCACTTCTACCTCTGCTCGCTACCGATAACCCAAGATATTGAGAGAATTTGTGAAAGAATTCCTTCATATCACTTTGGAATTTGTGGGTTTCACTAAAAAAATGATATCTGGATTAAGTTTGTGAATCAATCTCCTCACCCAAGAGATGGCCTTTGGATGTCATAATCCCCTGCAATTGAGGGATAAATAGCTCATCGGAAAGTCCACCAAATCTAACACTGAAACAAAAAGCAACAGAGAGCACCCTCCACCTCAAAGCAAAGGCACCACCAATCCCGCATAAACAACACAATCACCAAAGTCAGGAGAATGACACCCCGAATCGGAGCACACCATGAAGAACCAAACGAGCTAAATCCGAGAATTGGGAGAAATGCGAATGTAACTGCACATCATTAAGAGCCGATCAAGCCAATTCCGACACCTGCTGACTGACGGCTGCAAATGGTCTAAGAGAAGAAAATTTGTGAATTCCCGAATAGTGTACTGACGCCACTATAACTGAGCACACCGAAGAAAACAACCAGACCCAGCACTACCACCGACTATACACAGAGAAGACCGGCGACAAAAACTAGGCGCCCTGAAGAAAAAACAACCGACAGGGCAAGGAGGATCGCAGCCCACCCTCAACCAAACATAACAGCACCACACCAACTTGGAAAGGAGGAGCGGAACCCCGTCATCACCACCACTTCAGAAACAGCTGGGGAGGAAAAGTCGGCAGCTAACTTCCGGCGACTAGCCCCAAAGCACAATTCGCCTGAAATGGAGAAGAGAAAACTCAAGGGCTCGAGAGCTCTGCCCTGGAGAAACGATGGAACTCAGAAGCCCCAAAAGGAAACACAACCCTAAAATAACGAAGAAGCACGCCTCTGAATCACCACTTGCTGGAGGCTATTTGGGTCGACGAAGAAACTGCAACCGGAATAGGGGATAGAAAGATAAAATGTCAATCTCACTGAAAATCAGTAGAGAACCTAAGAGAGCGATATAAATCGCTTCTACAATTGCCTCCCTCTCAGAGAACGATACGAATATGGTTGTATTTCCGACCTGTTTTTGCCTGGTGACTCTCCTTATGATTTACTATGTGGTTCAGTCTTATGTTCCATCTTCTTAGTTTTATTATATAAAATATGCAATTAATTTCATAATACAATATACATTTCCATATCCCGTATTACATTATATATTTATTCTGTAGTTACTGAGTGAGATCGAAATTCATGCGCACCATGGTCAAATATTGTCCGTCTTCTTATTTATACTTTCTCGTCTTTCAAACAAATAAAAGGTCAAATGTTGTCATACAAATATTTGCTTGTTATGTTCAGGGAGTTAATATAAGGCGTTACTCCTTACTAAGTCCTAAGATCCACAAGACTAGCCCAAACCACATTTAGAATCATATCATATACAAACTACAGAATCAGGAAAGGACTAGACTGTCATTGTTGGGCCTGTTATATTAATATGATTCCGAATCTGGTTTGGGCTAGTCTCGTGGGCATTATTAGTGGACATGCTAAATCCACTCAACTCAACTCAACTCAGCCTAAAGACACATTGAATCCGAATCAAGAACTTATCAACCTAGCTAGACAAACTACAAATTCTCTTAAGTATCCTAATTCCTCCTCCTCAAACTAGGGAAGGTAAAAACCTTCCCAATGTAAGCCACATTACATTGTACCTTCATACAACGACTAACGATACACGACTATGATAAGCAATGGGAAGGTAAAACCCTATACGATTAGATGAATTAGGGGGTTCATAATTAAATTAACAATAGATATAAACTAATTAAAATACCATTTCTTGTATACCAGTTTCGGTCGATTGGGTTATCTGGGCCACGAAACAGTTATTAGTATGACGCAATGATGTAAAGAAGTTGGTGTAGTTAGAAGAGCCATTTCTGCCTTAATTGCTCTAAAGAAAACGGTGCAATCAACACGAATTAATATTATCAACCGGGGAAGAAGCCAGAAGAATTAATTAAGAACGCAACAGAAAGCTTTTATAGGCAAATGAATCATATCATGTTTCACCATAGGAATCCCGTAACTTCATCTTGTTGTTAGTTTCCTACTGAACTGCTTAAGTTAAGTTGTCTTTGGTTTTATATTTGTATGTAATGTTATGTTTTGACTTCTGGTATAGTTGTTTGGCCGGTTGGTCTACTCATGTTATTTTAATGGTTGTATTAGTTGTTTAGGTGAACCGGGGTTAGGCTGGTTTTGAGTCTAGGTCTTGCTTAGCTGTATTAGAGTATGTTTGGGTGTAAGTGGTGCAGGTGTAGCGAAGAAACGATTATGTAATTCTTCGTCTTCATTCTCTTGATTCAATCAACTCTGGTACTCTTGTTTTGTCGATTGGAATTTTTCATGGTATCAGAGCAGATCATGGGATCTAGCTACTGATTACTGTTCTCCTTGCAGACCGCTGCCCGTCTTGCATTATTCTACTTTTCAATTCATGATTTCCTTAAATCTTCTCTGATTTTCTCCCTGACAATTTATGACCTAACGGTTTGTCAATCTTGTTCGATTGATGTTTCTCTTACCTCCATTTCATAGTTCTTGAGTCTTGTCCGTTTAATTCCCCATAATCTATGGCCGACAATGAAGAAAAAGAAAACCCTAATTCTAAGAGCCACAGAAAGGTGCCCATCGATTCTGAAGCAGAGAGCGGTGTCGGAACCACCATTGACATCGAAGATTCACTCTATTTGTCAAGCTCAGACCACCCAGGCCTCTCTCTAGCAACGAAGTATGACGGAGTTCCTGGCTTCGCCCGATGGAAACACCAAGTGGAGATAACTTTGCGTTCAAAGAACAAACTTGGAATCGTCGAAGGAACATTGACGAAACCCACTGACTGCGATGCACGTATTCAAGCTTGGACCCGGTGTGATAATATGGTACGTTCCTGGATACTAATGAGCTTGGAGAAACAGGTCTCAAATACTGTTTTGTTTTGCTCGTCGGCCACCAATATATAGGAAGACCTCTGTGCCCGTTATAATCAAGTTGATGCAACCCGTGTATACGATTTGGAGCGATGCCTCGCCAACACCGTCTAAGGCGGAAATTCGGTGAGTGACTACTTCGCAAAATTAAGAGGTATCTGGGACAAAATTGATTTCACGTCCTCCTTGCCCATTTGCTCCTGCGCGGCAGATGAAGCCTATAAGGCGTATATTCAAGAAACAGAGACTCATCAAATTCCTGATGGGCTCAACGACAGATACTGAAATACCCTGCAAATTTTCAAGTTAGGAAATGCATAATATATAGTCAGTATAAGGAGGTTAATCATTATTTTGGGAACGACTATAGAGTTATGAAATTAGTCCAATAATTAGTAATATTATACGAGCCCAGGGAAATTAAATTAATCACCATATCTTTTATTGCTTCGTTCTGAATTATTATAATTTTTATACATTCCTGTTATATTTTCCTACATTGTCTAAATACTAATATTCCACTTCTTCCGATGTTACAATGTTCCCCTTACTCTTTTCAAATATTATTTACCCATAAATAAATTAATTCTTTTAGATATTATTTCTTAATATAAAAATATCTTCCTATAGATGCTCACGGTTCAACTAACCTCTCCAGAATGATCGATCAATTATCCCTCACTTTATTTTCTTTCAATATTTTATTTCCCCTTACTCCTCTCCTGTTGGCTATTTAAATTATTCTTTCCTCTTAACAAATTACCATATTGATTTATTTAATATTTTTCCTTCCTAGAATACCAATAATATGCTATTTAAGTCACGATTTCCCCCACTCTCTTCTTCTTCATCACGACGTGCTACGCTCTTCTTCTCAACTACAATATTCTCGCCCTTTCTCGATTTCGTAGAAGTTCTTCCTTGGCGCTGGTATAAGGATTAAGGAGGGTAAGGTCTAATACTTCGATAGGGTTTCAATTTATTTGTTTATGGTTAGCATAATCTGATTGTGGATTATTATTAATCACACCGGTATCGACGACGAGCGTTTCTGGTGAACTAGTTGAGTTGTCTTCCTGAGTCAAGGGAACAATCAGGTATATTTTGTGCTCATGGTTGTTTTGATGACGTGAATTCTATTTCTATCATGAAAGGTATTTTGGAAACCCTGATGTTGGTTTGGTAAATTGGAATTGTATTTTGCGCATTATGAGTTGATCATGGTATTTGGAAATTGGAATTGGATTTGGTTTTGGAGCTCTTCACTGGAATTTAATTGCTTTGGGGTTCTTGGTGCTCCCTGATTCACCATGTTGGAGTTCTTGGTGCTCCCTAACTCACCATGTTGGTACTCTGGACCGTGACCATGGACATGTTTACATTTATATATATTTGTGCTGCATACAATGACTGCAGTTAAGCTCTTTGATCTACTCTATGGGACTACTGTTTTATAGGGAGTGTGCACACTTAAGGACTTAGGGTGAGGTGGATGTGGTAATTCAGTCCATTGTGATTGCTTGGTTATTTTGTGGTTATTTCCTGTTGAAGGCTCCCCTATTGTTTTAATGGTTAATGTTACTGGAAAGTGGATTCGGATTATGGTTATCAGTTCAATATGTTTCTGTTTACTCAACCGCAAAATTGGTTTCAAAATGTATTTTACATAATAAGATGGAATTTACTAAGTTTCACTGATTTATGCGATCCCTTCGTGCTTTTGTATGTTGTTTTATGATCGTAGGTATTGAGTACTGATTTGGGGATTGGGAATGCGCTACCACGTAGACTAGGAAAATTTGAATCTTTTCTGAGATAATAACTTGAATTATAGTGGTTGTAATATCATATTTGGATTATTATGTTTACATTACAAAAACTAGTTTACAATATTGGAGCTTCCGCATATTTTGAGATTACAATGTTTACTCAGTTGTTTAATGATTTTGTTGGATATTTAGCCTGAGCACTCCAAGGTTTGAGTGTGGCGGTAGCACCTTGGATTTGAAGTGAAGTCTGTTGTGTTTATGGTAACATTTTTGCATTGTTATTAAGCATTTACAATTTGATGGTTTTCCTTTCAGTTCTAGCCATTTACTATTGTTATCTACTTCTGTTTACCTTCTGAAAATCGCATTCCAGGACTTGTCTGAACGTTCGTTCGGACATCAATGTTCGGACAGGCCCCGAGATTGTTTATTGTTTTCGTTGTTATAGGTGTGTCTGAACATCTGTCCGAACTTACATGTTCGGACAGCATGTGAGGACGAGTCCAACTTGTGAGTCTCGGCTCATGTCCGAACTTACAAGTTCGGACCAATGTTCGGACAACCTTTGTTTTAACTCTCAACTTGTGTCTGAATGTCAATGTCCGACACAATTTTGGACGCCTTTACTCCCTGATTTCCAAACTCTCAACTTGTGCCCGAACATCGATGTCCGGACACAAGTTCAGACGATTTCACTCTCTAGTTTCTAACTCTCGACTTGTGTCCGAACGTCAATGTACGAACACGAGTTCAGACACTTGGGTTTTCTTAGTCTGTTTCTTCTCGGCTTGTGTCCGAACATCAACGTCCGGACACAAGTTCGGACAAAGTTTGTTTTGCAGTTCTAAGACTCGTTGAAGTTGAAATACCCCAAATCTAAAATAATATTATAATATTTATTGGAATATAATCCAAATATAAATCATTTCACGTACGCATGCAAACCCATGCATGAAAACGTTACATAAAAACAGTCGTTTCACCATAAACGCTAAAACGCCTTAGAAGCATATGGTCAAACATGACCTTGTATGACCCTCTAATATTCAAACTAAATGGTCATACAATTATTATATGAATATACAAATATATTCCCTAAGCTATATTCAGTCAAATACGCAAAATGCTCGGGAGTGCTCACACCCGCTCCTTAAAGCACGAAAAGTCCGGAGGAGTGCCGAGGTGGCACGAACTCCTATAAAATTAATTCCTAGAGTTCCTAACATCATTATTTATCATTCTAAAGAGAACCCACGAAGTGGTTTCTCAAAATTCAGCAAAAACCAAAGGAGGATTTCTTAGCGCTCCTTTTTGGCCCGGGAGTGTCCCGATGGCCCGTAAATTATGTCACGGGTTGATATAACCCCATATAACTCAATGTAACATCTTAGTATATGTTTATTTACTATAATAAGTGTTTACAAACACTTGGAACTCATAAGAACAATTGGTTTCCCAAAATTTCCTTAGAGCACAAAAACACCTTCGGGTGTCACGAAAATGCGTTTTACGCAATTACCTTGTAGTTTTTGACATGCCACGAATTGGTAATCTTAAAAAGGGTTAAAATGACCTTCTAAATAAGTTGGTGTGACTAGTCAACAAGGCTCTCTATAGGGGCCGATTTTAAGGGCAAAAACTAGTATAAAAATTGCATTAAAATTTATAAAAAGCATAGAACATGGTGACTCACCTTCCCATGTGTTATATTACTTAATGTCTAAGTATGTAGGTCTCATTTGACCAGCAAGCTGTCGAAATTAGGCCATGGAATAAGGCCATGTGAGCTAGAACAAAAACAAATGAGAAAAAGTAAAAAGTGGATCTAGAATTCACTTTTCTAGATTCCTTCTTTTCCATGTGACCTAACATGCTTGTCCTTGGCTCTTCAATGTCAATTAAGACCCCATTTGACCCTTGAATTCGTGACTCTACAAGGGAGGAAGAAGACAACACAAACTTAGAAAAATCAAAAGAAGATACCTTACCTAGATTTCCTTGTCTTCTAGTTCACATTATTTCTTCCACATGCTCTTGCCTTGTCACACTCCTCATGGCCGGTTTTCAAGCTGGAAAAGAGGTCATTTATTGAGCCAATCAATCATGTAATAAACAAAGGAAAAGTAAAGTCATTTGGCATTAAAAATTTGACAAAAACAAAATCAATTTCCAAATGCCTATTGCATTTACGTGAGCTAAGTCTCATTTTCTTCCTTGCCCTCTTCATCCACGGTTTAGGTAAGCTCCCTCCTCTCTCTTCTAGCTTCATTCTTCCTTTGAAGCTCTTAAGTCCATTAATGGAGATTTAAACTTCTATCTTCATCTTTAAGGTAAATTCCTAGCATTTCTTGGCAAGTCTTGAAGCAAAACTCTTCCTAGCATAACAAGGTGTGTTCGGCTTCATTTAGTTCTCCAAGGAGTTTGTCCAAACCAACATTAAACCAAGGTGCATCTCAAGGTAGGTTTTAAAGCTTGAAAATCCTTAAAACACATTTTTATGTGTAACCAAGTTCTACCTCTTCTAAGTCTCTTTTCTTCTTCATTTTGATGAAGGAAACTTTGTTCTTCATCTACCTTAGGAGTGCCGAATTCATAAGGAGAAAAGTCTAAGGTAAACTCTTGTAAAAATACTTACAAATCTACTTAAGATCTTTGTTCAAGATCTAACTCCTAAAACTCCTTCACCACTTGCATATAACCGAAGTGGAGCATCAATATTACCTTGGAGAAAGCTTGGAGATTCAAGAAGAAGTCCAAGCACTTAACCACCTTTGTTAAGAAGTAAGTTTACTAAGTAAATCTTTATGTTATAAGCTTGGTTAAGCTTCTAAAAATTTTACAAAAATTATGTACACCTCCTAGGTTATATAAAACCGAAACTATATGGTATTATATGCCAAAAATATAATCTATAACATTTATAGAAAATATTTACCTTAAGACACATTTTTGTGTCACAAAATTTATTTATGTTACAAATTAATTAAGGCCGAAATATCTTGGGCAAAAATGCTTATTTTTGAGCTAAGAATAAATATAAGACATTACAATAATTTTTACATGAGTTATATGACTCATATGAATTTATGAACATTTATTAAGACATATAAATCCACTTTTGTATACTATATGGTCACTATTAAATTATGGCCGATTTACCTAGGTGCTAAATAGGTATTAATGACCTACTTAGGTATATAAACTTATATCATAAAGTTTGGTGAGTTAAAAATATTTTATTAAGAGCTTAAATGGCTAATTAATTAAGTTATGTGGCTTAAATGTAATTTTTACAAAGTTTAGTGTGCTTATTATAAAAACCGTGAGCTAAGGGGCTGTTTGGTGTAATTATAATATAATATAAGGTTAGGAATTAAGTTTATAAATTTTAGAGAATTTAAACAAGCTTTAAAATAACTTTTTATAAAGTTTTGGGCTATTATGTAATTTATAAAAGTTGTTATGAAAGTTTGGTATTTAATAGGTGGCGAATTCATAATTAAGAGAATCATTAAGTTCACTTTCGAAATTTTAGGAATTTAATATTTAAACTATAGTTTATAAGTTATTAAGTGACTATTATAAAGTTTTGGGGTGAAAATGTAATTAATGGAAAGTTCTAGACCAAAGCCGAATTCTTTTGGGTTAGTTTGGTAATTTAAGAATTTATATATATATATATTCGGCATTTATGGAGAATTAAAATTAAAACTATAGTTTATAAGACTTTATGTAAAGATTATAAGATTTTGTGGTTAGATTGCAAATATAAGAAGTATACATATACATGCCGAGATTTTGAGGGGCTAAGATGTAATTTCCGAAAGTTATAATATTTATAAGTTATGTCCAAAAGTATTAGTGGTAGTTTTTAATTTAATTGAATAAGGAATTAAAATTATGTTACATAAAGATTAGAATTTAAATGTAAGTTTATGAATTAATGTGGTTGTTTTGTAAATAACCGAAATATAAGTTTAAGAATTTAGATTTAAATAAATATAGGTCCTATATGGATACTTGGAGGATTTAGAAGAAAGAATTTTGATTAAAGGAATTATGGAATTAGTACTATGGCTTATATAGTTATAAGGAATCTAAAGGTAACCAATAAATATTATTTATGGTTAAAAGAATAATAGAAACTATAAGAATTTTAATGTCCATGCATGACATATAAAATATAGTCAAGATATTACAAGTTGTTATATCACCTAGACAATTGGAATAAACAACAAATATAGTACATGAAAATATAAATACATATATGTACATTAAAGGATTTATAAATAAATCAAAAAGGAATAACAAAACAGTTATACATAAAATCATGAGGTAATTAAAAGAAATAAGACCTCACATGAAATAACAAATACGAGATTTGTTAAAAGATTCAAAAGAATCATTATATAAGGGTAACATAAATTAACCCTCTCAGTTAATCCTATTCTAGGACTTTGTTTGACCAGACGTTGACCGGGAATTTACAAGTACAGTCTACGGTGAACGGTATGGGATTCTTGCAACCTGTTTTCTAACGGATTACACTGGCTTGTGTGCTATCTGTTGTTTGAAATAACGACCAAGATAATTAATGTAAACTGTTGTTTTACTCTTGCACACTGTGGTATTATCTTATGTGCGTGATTGTTGCTGACTACAACGTGTATGTCCCACGCATACAAACACTACTATACCAGTGGATTAAATACCTGCGTTTCAGTATACCGAGGACTTGTACTCAAGTCTCTCACTAACTTCACTTTATCATACGTCATTATCCTAAACGTGATAATTGACAATACACATTGTGTTCTTGTTTAACGTCTTTATATGACACTTAACAATTATATACTTCGAGATTGAGGAGCCCAGTTGGATCTGGCCATGCATGCTACGGGAGTTGTACCTGTCTCAGGTCGTCTCCTACTACTCGCGACGGAACATTCAGTTGGGAGGAAGACTTTATTCCTTCCGGGATTCAAATGCCCTTCAGTTCGAGGAAGACTTTTCCTCTAGTGGGTCTTATTTCCCACGCCATTCAGTTCAGGGTTTGACTACGTCATCTCCTGGGGTTTTATACCAACCTTTCTTTATAACGAGGTCACTATACCTCCACTATTTCAGATATTCAGTTATAACTGTCAGTCCCATTGTGTGGACCGACTATCAGTAAAGAATTTCAGTTCAGCTAACTCGACCTTCTGTGTCTTGTTCTATGTGACATTATTGTCCTTGTATGGATACTTGTTATTATCAGACTATGCTTGTTTACAGCTTTATAAAAATGAACTGCATGTATTCGACAAAGTAGTTGGTGTGGCCCGGTAGACGATGGGCTGCACGTTTTCCATACCAGCATTGTTTGCTGAGCCCCTTTGGGGGCACCCCCATTTTTCAGGTACCTGAAGTTGAGGAGATCACCACACTGAGTGTAGGTGGGGTAGACCAAGCTTTGGGAGTCTACTATTAGTTATTTGTTTTATTTCAGTATTGTACTTTTGAGTTTGATTCCTAGTATCTCGGGTTGTATCTGTATTCCAGACCGTGACACTTGAGGATTGTATTTGGACTTAGCCTTGTTGGTCACAAGGGTGGCCAACGGCATTGTAATACCGCCCGGTTGTTATATTTATTTCCGCTGCAGTTGTATTATATTTGGGAGTGATCGCCGTTCAGTTTTATTGGATTTCGGGTTGGGGTATTACAGAAGTACGTTTTTCAATCCGTTTACGCCGTTAGATTTGTATTTTCGTCTACTTTCATTTAAGGTAAAAATCCAGGGTGTTACAGATACAACGCGGCAAGAGAAAGTGTTATCATGATTACTTCCCTCCCATCGATCGAGCAGGCGCTTCTACGCTAATTCAACAAGAATGACAAAAAATTCTAGCGGTCACTCCAGTTGCTGATGTTGAGTCCCCGGTCGCTTTCTTGACTGATCAATAGAGAAAGAACCTTGGGTGCGGTCAACCTGTTGGTGGAAGGCGCGGAGCCATACAATGCTCTTACTGTCACAAGGCCTGGAACATAGAGGAGTGGTGCTATCAGAAACACGGTTTCCCTCCGGGCTAGCAGTAAACAAGGAGAAGCGACATCATGCTAACAACATTGAAGGGCAGAAGGAGAATTGATGCAGGGCCCTTACAGTGGAACCCTCACTCCAGAGAAAGTAAACTAGTTGCTGACTTACATCAGCAAGTCATAAATCACCAGCAAGTAATCAGAGAAGTCTGAATCCAATTGTGGATTCATTAGTAAATCCTTTTCCCTTTACAACAATAAATGGACTTATAGTGTTTATAAACTATTTAATGCATCTAATGCCCCTGATTATGAGAAAATGAAGTGGATTATAGATAACGGAGCCTCTAATCATATGTGTGGTAATTTGGCTTTGTTTTCTGATGGTATTTTCCTTGAAAAAAATCACTTGATGGGCATTCCTGATGGGCATTCCCAACCTGTTAGATTAATGGGAAGCATTAAACTAAATAACCTTATTGTCCTCAAAGATGTATTGTTTGCTCCTAGCTTCAGATTTGGTCTTATCTCTGTTAGTAAACTGTCTGCCCAGATGAATGCTAGGTTGGCTTTTAATCATAGCCATTGTATTTACCAGGACTTTGAACAAAGACAACAAGTGGAGATTGGTCAAGTCCATGGGGGGTTATATGTTCTTGACAAACACTGTGATAGGAGAAACAACAGGTGATTTTGTTTGGAAACTGATAAAAAGGGACTATGTGAAACAGATTATGAATGCAATAATACCATTGGTTTGTGGCATTGTAGCCTTGGGAATTTGCCCAAAGAGAAAATAGCAAATCTAGGCTTAGTAAAAGAAAACATGTTGTACAAAACATTTTTTGTAAGCCATGCAATAGAGCTAAAAGTCATAGGCTTGTTTTCCCTTTCAGTTCAATAAAAACCAATGATACTTTTGAGTTGATACATGTTGACCTCTGGGGTCCCTACAATTTAAAGACACATGACAGGTTTTCCTACTTTCTTACTATTATTGAGGATAAAAGTCGTGCTACTTGGACTCAGATATGAAGATTAAAATCTGATTCTTTTAGTCTGATAATTAACTTCATTATTATGATAGAAACTCAATTTAGCAAGAAGATTAAAACCCTTAGATCTGACAATGCATATGAATTAGGTAGTGGTAGGTTAGGGACTGATTATTTCAAAACTAAAGGTATTAGGCACCAAACAACTTGCCCACACACGCCACGGTAGAATGGTGTGACAAAAAGAAAACACAGGCGCATATTAGAAACTACTAGAGCCCTTATGCTTCACTCTTCTCTCCCCAAGAAATTTTGGGGAGAGAGTAGTTAACTGCCACTTACCTCATAAATAGAATGTCTCTTGCTTGTGTCAACAACAAAACTTCATTTGAAATAATTCACGGTAGGAAACCAGATTATTCTGTTCTTAAGAGTTTTGGCAGCCTTTAATTGCTTTGCCCACATTAACAAGGAACGGAATGATATGATTCTGCCATAGGCAGCAAAATGTGTTTTTTTGAGCTATGGGCTGGAGCAAAAGTGATACAAACTTTATGACATAGATAATAACAAAATTATTTACAATAGAGATGTTGTTTTTCATGAAGAAGTGTATCCTTTTAGACAGCAACTGGATACTACAATTAAGATTGTTCCTACAATTCTTGGGAATGAAACAGTAATATCTGAGAATGATTCATTACTGTAACACCCCACCTACAAACACCATACTTAACAACATTTAGCAGCGGAATTACAACTCAACACTTAACTTAATCCCTGGGTGTTACACGTCGTTAGCCACCCACGTGGCTAACAAGGCTAATATATACATAGTGTACCGGTCTGATGGACAAGATTACCGAGCACTACACTTTACATTACCAACCGTTTCTAAACTGAAATACATACATTACATTACAACTGTACCGAGTCTATACTTTCAGCTACCGATTATCAAACTTCGGTTTTACATCCCTTACAACTACTAAACACTAAATACTATCCAAGTATAACAGCTACCCCGTCCTACTCTCGAACGGCTGCCAGCTCCATTGTACCTAAAAAGTATGGGGGTCCCCCAAAGGGGGTCAGCACCTTTGCTGGTATGGTAATCGAGCAGCCCGCATACTACCGGGCCACACACAACTATTTGTCGTCTGAGCATGCGGTTAATTATATTTAAAACATGCATGAAACTATACACACATATCATGCTTATAAATCACACGTCCAATGAATGGGATACAAACATAAGATTAACACATCACATTGGTTAGATCACACTATTGTGTTCTTTGGCCCTTGAGGGTTCTACCCTAATGTAGCCATTCCTTGCTAGACGACACATACCCATTTAATCGGGTTATACTTAATTACCCTTTATATTTGTACGGGGTTGATTTCGGAGATCAACGTACACAACATAACAACATACTTCACATAATAACATGTATATAACTTAATACCGTTCTTCTAAGAGAACGTACACTTTACTTAGGATGTGCCGGAGGAAATATAGGCCCGAGCACACCGTACACGTTTAATTCACTTAGATGTGTCGGCCGTAATATAGGACCGATCACACCATACACAATTTCCCCCTAGCTCCAAATAATAGTGAGGTAGGTCAGCCTTGGCTAAGCTTGTGGGTGGTTGTAATCCAAGGAAGGAAAGCAACCTTAACATAACAGTATTCCCCCTAGCCCCAAATAATAAAGAGGTAGGTAAGCCTTGGTTAAACTTGTGGGTGGTTGTAATCCAAGAAGAAAAACAACCATAACATAACAGAGTGGGAGTTAATTCAAGTATATACATCAACTCCCAAACAACGCGCGCTACCGGAACGACCGGATTCCTCACCCCCCATAATATATACATATTAGTTAGAAGTTCCTTTATGGAACTTATCACATCCATACACCATCTGGTGTTACAAGCTTAGTTAATCACACACTAGGGAGGTAACATCCCATTCGTCAACATAGACAACAACATTGGTTAAACAATGATATATTCAACAAGGCAACACACATCACACACAACCACATTATACAACTAACGCACGGATAGCCGTAGTTAGAACGTTCCCGTAGGTTGGGACGTTTAATCCGAATACCGATCTCTTATGTGATCCTAGAGTCGGTTAGCTACGGTTCAACACATAATTAAGGTTAAGCGGTATCAGAATTATTTGCGCCACATTAATGAATTACTGTAAACTCATTTCATGCTTTATCTTGCAAGGTGGTAAACACATAGAAAAACAAGTTGGCATACAAGCCGGTGTAACCCAGTAGGACACAGGTTGCAAGAAAACCATACCTTACACCATGGGTTACTCTACCGTGTCCCCGAGGATTCGCTCCAACGCGTCACCTCACGTTTCCCGGGTAGTTTCCAAACAACTGGTATTATTTCAAATGTTTTTATTAACATCAAAGTCTTACGGTATGTAAATTTCTATTACTCCCGTACTTAACCCTGTTGACCCGTTATTCTTAGCTTATTTATGTGATCTTAAGTTCACAACTTACACATTCACTCTCACACTTGTTTATACTCCCAATGGCCTTTAAAACTCACCAAACAAGGCCTAAGCATCATCTAAAACCATTATCATTAACTTCCCCATCATGAAAACACTTAAAAACACATTCTGGACACTTTTTAGACTGGTCCAGGTTTGTGTCCGGGGTTACAAACCCGGACCAATCCCGGAAATTACAATCTGTGTACAATTTGGCTTGGTCCGGGTATGTGTACTTGGATACAAACCCGGACCACATGCTGGAATGAATTTCTGGCACATTTTTGATGTGGTCCGGGTTTGTGTACTTGTTTACAAACCCGGACCATGTCTGTAGGTGTTTAAATTAACGGTTTTTGAGCAGTTTTCAACCCCTAATTCACCTCCAATCATTCCCTAATCATTCCACATGTTTTCCCACATGTTTAATCATCTTAAAACATGCTCTAAACCTCTTCAAAACATAGGTTTAATCCCTACTCAAATTCCTAAATTTTCCATTCTCTCTGTTGCATAATGCACATCAGTGCACTTAAAACCTCTTTTGATGTTTCATAGCCTTCCACCAACCTTACCAAATCATTCCTAGACCAATGCACTTCTCATACCAAGGTTCAACTCATGTTTCCAAGCTACACACTCTAGTTCATTTCTAGCAACACCAAAACTCCCAAATATCATCCTTGCTACAGATTTTTGCCTAACTCCATCCTATTCTTCAACCAACCACCACAATGTGGTTTACCAACCAAATCAATTCCTAACAACACCTAGTTAACCCTAAGTCATGACAACTCACCAAGTCACCTAAATTCCTTAAGTTTCTACGAAAAATTCGCCATAACTTTGTTACTATGCTAACACATCCCAAATTCACAATCTTCCTCACCTAATGCCAAAATGTTCACAATTCAACTATCCAAACCCTTAGTGGGTTCTAACAGCACACATTCTCAAAAGTCCATCAACAACAACATAACTTCAAAATCTCAATAAACCACAATATAAACATAAACTCAAAACACATGGCACCAAGGCCCTCAGTTCAAACCATTAATTCACGAACTCTCTCAAAATCAACTAAACACACAATTTTTTTTAACATTTTGGGGTTCATTATTCAATTTAACCCATCCCAAATTCTAAAACAATTATAACAAGGTTTAAGGTAGATTTTTCTTACGTTGAACATTCAAATCCTCCTTTTAAATTCTCCTCTCCTCTTGATGCAAAAATCGGCTAAGGCAATGTGGTTGCCCAACTCCAACCCAACATTCAAATCAAAGAATGAGTTTAAGCAAAATACTTAATCTCATTAACTAAGAATGCTTAAGGCACTAATTAAGAGATTTCCTTGTGAAACCCTAGAGTTGGTTTCTTGCCATAAATCAAAGGAGGGCTCTAATCCACCATTGGAGGCTTGGAAAGATGCTCAAAACAAGAAAAGGAAACAAGGCATAAGAGGCAAAATCGGCCACACTTAGGAGATGGAGAAAAGATGGGTTTTTCTTGGAGATTTTTACCTTGTTTGAAAGATGAGACTCCAAGCTTCCTTTTGATGTCATTTTCTCTTCAAATGGGGAAAACCCATAGGGATGAAACTCATCCTTTTGAAATTTCGTAAAGAGAGAAAGATAGAGGATGATGAGAGGATGAAGAATATGCATTTATTTTTGTGATTTGAGCTTTAACCAAGCTTGGGCAAGGCAAGGAATGGCAAGAAGCCATGGGAGGAGGAGAAGAAAATCGTTCCAGCTTGGGAGGAAGAAGAAAGCGACAGAGAGGAGGAAAAGAGAGGAAAGAGAAGAGGAAAAAGAAATAAGGGAGGAGAGAGAGGGAAAAGGTATTTTAATACCTTTTTGCTTTTTGACTTATTCAACTCTCTCTTCCTTTACTAGCTAGTTTACTTGTGAGAGGGGTGTTGATTAGCTAAATAAAATCGGCCCCATATATGTATGATCTAGAGCGTTTTTTTCGTCTTTTACAGAAAACGCTCGTTATTTTGCCCGGTTTAGCACTATTCACTAACCGGGCTCATTTTCTGGAATTTTCTCGTTTCCTTAATTTTAATGGTTCTTAAGCTCTCATTAATGTTTAATTATAGTTATATAGTCAACTATAATTTTTTTACGGGGTCGTTTAACTGTTTAAAGTCACGTTTTCGAGTTTTCTCGAAAAACGCGCTTTAACTCTCCGTTTGCGTTTTAACACATTATTTGGATCCGTTTTCTTTGGGAATTTTTCCCACATGTTCTTAGTGTGTAATTAGGGTATAAAAATGTATTTATAACCCTAGTTAAGGTTATATACCTCCTAAGATAATTAAATACGCGTTTTCACGTTTTGTGACTTTTACGCATTTTTTTGTTCTTTCTGGTTTTTATTCCTTCACCAATGATCTTAAGGACTTAATTAGCCTTAGAAAATAATAATTACAAAATTAATTAACACATTAAGGTTTGGGGTATTTCAATCTACCCCCCTTAAAAGAACTTTGTCCCCAAAGTTCACAACTTCCCATGCATCCTTTAATTAGAATACCGGGTTTACTTTTACAACACGAATTTCACATATTACTTACACTTGACATAAACCTTCAGACCCCAGGTCTGGATAATGCATCAACCTTCAGACTCATAGGTCTGGATAACATATACCACCCATATCACACAACATGTCTTAGCATGCATAACAAACAAAAATACCTTTTCCATCTCTTCATGGGCTCGAGTCCCATGTTGAGTACATATACACTGTGATCCCACAGAACCCGGTCGCGATGGACACCTTCTGGTCCCCGTTCCTTTGGGAGATCAAAACAATCACATACATTTTTAAAATATACTTCTCATGTCACCGGTCCAAAGACAAAGGCTCGTACATCCTCAGCTCGTGAGCAAGTAATACAAAAATATTCTTTATGGGGTTGAGTAGAGCAAATCCTTTATTGGAAGGATACTAATTGAAAATCCTCTATAAGGTCAAGTAGAAGAGATCTTTCCTTTGAAAATACCATTTAAGAATCTTGGAAATAATAATTGAATTTGAAAACACCAATTTAAAATTCTTTTGAAAATGCAATACAACTCCAAGTCCAATTTGTGCTAACTGCATCTTGTTCTTAACATGATTATTCATGACCACTTATAGGGAGCTTCCAGAGTCATCCAACACTGATGTGATCAGCATCAGTGTTGAAATATCCCTCCACCCCAATTTGTGTTCGGCTTCCCTTGATCGCATGCAAATCAAGTTCCACCACCCACGTCAATTTCAAACAACAACTAATTCAAGCATTTACCATTTTCTATCTTCCAATCCTTCTAGTCATAATCATTACATCTCCAAGGGATGGAACTCCGTCCATCAATTATCTCTATTCACTTTTAATCAAGTTACCTAGGGAATTTAATTCTCGCTAGGTTCTATGTCAGTGTCATACCTCTTCATAAATCACAATACTGTATATATATATATATATACTTTTATCAAAATACAATACACGGTTTTACATTTAGCATTATATGAACATACATTGTCGGGGTTTTAGTTCCCCGGGAGTTTCTTTACTCCCTTACACTTGTACTCTCACACAATAGTTAACAAAGTAGACACACTTATCACAATGGTATTCGCATCTTCAGTGCGCAATTACCACAATTAAACCATGAATGAATGCGTATATTCATATTACATACGCACCAATAATCAAAACAAATTATTTTGTGCTATGCACACCATAGTTCACGTACACTTGTACGTCAAAACACACTAAGCGGTTTTAGACTCTACCCACCTTAAAAGGGATTACGCCCACGTAATCAATCACTGAACATTGGTTTAAAATGTTCTGCCGTCGTGAAGTGTTTTAACTTCCATGCGGTCTGTTATACAATGCGTTCTGGTTAGAGGATCTTAACCATATTGGTGGTTTAGTCCCCAAACCAAGAATTCTCATTGGAGTTTATTTAACTCATAACCGATTTTGGTTCTGCCCTGTGGGGCTTCTAGGCGTTAATAATTAGCCATTTACTCGTATTCACCATGTATACCACTATGTATTTTTACGATGATTAACTTGATTTCTTCCGACTTACTGTCGGTTGAGGTTGAGCTACTACCTAATGTGTAGTGCTCTCTCGGTTATTTCCCACACTTGAGGTATATTCCATATCTATATTTGGCATTTCGTTTTACTGCAGTCACTTATTGCTAATCATGCCTCCACACTTGGTTCTGTACAAGTACTCTTTCATTTGTACAACCTTGCATTTCCTATGCCTCGGTCCTTATAACGTTATAAGTCTCTTTCTATTTCTACCACAATTAACATTTCCCGAATTCCTAGCTATCCCACTCGATCATTACTGCGTAAGTGCAATACCAAAACACTCAGTCATACAGAGTGCAGAGGCGTAAACCCTTGGCAGTAAATCTCTTATTTGATTGCAATAGGAATGAACATTGTTTCCTTGTTGTTCGGTTGTCTACCATTTTTATTCGTCAACTCCATGTTATTGTGTGATTTATTCACATGTATTGGTCGCTTGTTGCGCACCATGTTCTTACTTCTTGTACAACACTAACTTACATGGCATCCACTTTCATATTAGCTTCCGCATATGTACTTTCATCATTTGTATTATGCGTTCTTCATTCATTTGGATGACTACTGAATACGCTATTCTTCGAGACTTTATGCTCCTTGAGCGTTGTTGACTTTACACTTAACATCACACACCTATGGTGGTTGCTATTAAACTTACTACTCTCCTCAATTGGTACAAACGCTTCTATTCGTATTATTCCTATTCAAATCATTCTTGGGTAGTGACAATATGGTCAATCCTTAACATATTTCTTGAACTTGGTTCACATAACTACCACTCCCATGGTTTCACCATATCGAGAGGTATCCCCACTCTTAAAGCAGTGGTTTGTTTCCGCTATATTCTCTTGTACAACGTAAACTTTCGTCATCAATTAAATTCGCATTACACACTTGGTCTGTGGCTTATAAGCCTCATTGCCTCGAGCTTTGCTCTCACACAAATTTTACTTCTCCGTACACCATCATATGGTTTGGAGGTTGCATTGGGCTCCTTGACAAGGTCGTTGCATCACGCTTTCTCATATGGAATGCCCCTTAAGAATGTCCGTTTACCTCCTGACGACTTATGTTTAAACCGGGTATCAGCTTCAATTCTTGTTTTTCTATCACGACACTTCGTTCAACAATTGTTGACCCAAACGCCCTTCAGGATGGCTCCTGGGTGTTACTAGGTTATGCCATTACATCTGGTTTGTATACATTTAGTTAACTACATCACTTTGCATTCCTTACTGGGTTTACTTCCTCTTTTATGAAGGTCGATATTCCCTGGTAGTCTAGGTGATCATTCCGGGAGTTTCATCCCGTTCGTTGCACATTAACGTGTCCATATTAGGCATTGGCCTTACTATGTATAGGCTGGGTATTTGTTCCAGCTATCATGTTTTATTCCTGGGGATTCTTGAGACATATGAGATGTCTTTACTTACTAGTCAGTGCACTCCACGCTTCTTGACTCATAAACATTTCCTTGAAATGGATTCACTAATTCCTTTAGTCTCGTTAACTTAACTGGGTTCCTTTACTTCAACCCTTCTTGGCAATTCGTTGCTCTGGTTTAACTTTTACTGTTGACCATAGTATGGAGTCGACTACTTCCCGTGCTCCTGACTCCACTCGTATACATATGTGGGGTACCCTACTGATACATTGCTACTTGCCCGACTAACCTATAAGTAGGTCTGTCAGGCCCACAAGCTCCTATCGAAGTGCGGTCGTCCCACATTTCAGATAGTACACTCGTAGTGTTTGTCACACACCTAGGTGAAGTATTATGTTGTCAACTCTCTCATATCGTCCTATGATAATATGCATTACGTGCTTCCCGAACTATATATTAAGGGAAATTTGTCCACTGTCTGCATTTAGTATGAACTAGATCCTTCCCTCGGGTTAATACCCTCGGGTTATAGGATTGTTCTAACGTTGCTCGAAAGCAATTGGGTACAACCTGCTGTGTGGCGCTGAGGCCGGTGTAGGTCCTATGGTTTTGATTTTTAAAGAAAATATGAAGTTGAAAAAAATTTTGGGCTTAAAAGGAAGTTTGAGATACTTATGAGTTGGAAGAAAATCTGGGTGTGAAAACGGTTTGAAATAAATCTGGGTTTAGAAGAAAAACTGGGTTCATAAGAAAATTCTTCCCGGTATCTAAAATGTCTTCACGCTTTGACCAAGTCTAGCTTCCCGCTGACTGGTATATCTTCACATACAATGGTTAGGCCACTAAGCCCTTCCAGGTTTCACTCTTCAAATTCTTGGATTCTTGATTCTATAATCACTTCCTTTAACAATAGGGTACCTTACTAGGTACTTTATAGTCATTAGGATTTTCCCGAATAGCCCCGTTATAGCAGCACTTGCAATAGCAAGTGCGCCATGCTGGCTGACTATCGGTTCAACACGTACTGGTTACGGTATTACTTTTATCATTACCGTGTTCGGTAGCCTTGTTGGCTCCTCCTTTGACCTTACAGTTTGATAATAGAACATTCGAGCGACTCTCATTGGTCTTGACATGGTAGTCGTTAACTAGAGTGACTCTCCATTCACTTAACTCTGTGTTCTTCCTTAATGTTCCTCCCCTCACATTTGCCGTGGTTACCGGGACTTGGATTTTCTTGTTCAGGTAATACTTCGTAGCCCTATTGAAGTATGCTTCACTAATACTTCCTCAGTTATCTAAACTATGATAATCAGGTATTACAGCCCCTTTGGCAATGTAGGTTTGGAATCATCCAACCTTGACTAGTTCCTTAGTCGGTTACTATACCATTGTCGGTATTATTTAACAATTGTGGTCCCGTAGACACGTGTCTCGGGTTGGTTGCTCCTCTGATTTCCGCTCCTGTGCGCAGTTAGTGCTTTCTTTCTTATTGGCTGGGTTTCCTCGACTGCTAGGCATGTCGACCTAGGTCGCCGGAAATTTCGGTCTCTTGTAGATAGGATTCTTAATCTTCCGCTATTAAGTGCGGGTAAAGGTGTTCAAACAGGTTCCGTCTCTGGGATTCTCAGTTCTTGGAATCTATCGTATGACAGGTTCTCCGTATTTACAGAGGTACTTAATAACAGCCAGATCGGGCTTTCCCGAGTAGAAGAGGACTTTTATCCCTCTGGCGTTCTTTCCGGAGTTATAAAATAGGGATTGTGGAGGGCAGGAAGGATATTATAGGTTTCCAGTACTCACTGGTAATTCCTAACTAGTGTATCTCTCACGCTATCACTCAACCCTTAACCCAATGTACTAAAATCCTAACTCGGTACTTCCTAAGCTCGGTATTTCTAGTCATCAGAGCGATACTTCGCTCTGATACCACTTTTTGTAACCCCCTAACTACAAGCACCATACTTAACAACATTTAGCAGCGGAATTACAACTCAACACTTAACTTAATCTCTGGGTGTTACACGCCGTTAGCCACCCACGTGGCTAACAAGGCTAATACGTACATAGTGTACCGGTCTGATGGACAAGATTACCGAGCACTACACTTTACATTACCAACCGTTTCTAAACTGAAATACATACATTTACATTACAACTGTACCGAGTCTATACTTTCAGCTACCGATTATCAAACTTCGGTTTTACATCCCTTACAACTACATAAACAACTAAATAACTATCCAAGTATAAACAGCTACCCCATCCTACTCTCGAACGGCTGCCAGCTCCATTGTACCTGAAAAGTATGGGGGCCCCCCAAAGGGGGTCAGCACCTTTGCTGGTATGGTAATCGAGCAGCCCGCATACTACCGGGCCACACACAACTATTTGTCGTCTGAGCATGCGGTTAATTATATTTAAAACATGCATGAAACTATACACACATATCATGCTTATAAATCACACATCAAATGAATGGGATACAAATATAAGATTAACACATCACATTGGTTAGATCACACTATTGTGTTCTTTGGCCCTTGAGGGTTCTACCCTAACGCAGCCATTCCTTGCTAGACGACACATACCCATTTAATCGGGTTATACTTAATTACCCTTTATATTTGTACGGGGTTGATTTCGGAGATCAACGTACACAACATAACAACATACTTCACATAATAACATGTATACAACTTAATACTGTTCTTCTTAGAGAACGTACACTTTACTTAGGATGTGCCGGAGGAAATATAGGCCCGAGCACACCGTACACGTTTACTTCACTTAGATGTGTCGGTCGTAACATAGGACCGATCACATCATACACAATTTCCCCTAGCTCCAAATAATAATGAGGTAGGTAAGCCTTGGTTAAGCTTGTGGGTGGTTGTAATCCAAGGAAGGAAAGCAACCTTAACATAACAGTATTCCCCCTAGCCCCGAATAATAAAGAGGTAGGTAAGCCTTGGTTAAGCTTGTGGGTGGTTGTAATCCAAGAAGAAAAATAACCATAACATAACAGAGTGGGAGTTAATTCAAGTATATACATCAACTCCCAAACAACGCGCGCGACCGGAACGACCAGATTCCTCACCCCCCCATAATATATACATATTAGTTAGAAGTTCCTTTATGGAACTTATCACATCCATACACCATCTGGTGTTACAAGCTTGGTTAATCACACACTAGGGAGGTAACATCCCATTCGTCAACATAGACAACAACATTCGTTAAACAACGATATATTCAACAAGGCAACACACATCACACACAACCACATTATACAACTAACGCACGGATAGCCGTAGTTAGAACGTTCCCATAGGTTGGGACGTTGAATCTGAATACCGATCTCTTATGTGATCCTATAGTCGGTTACCTACGGTTTAACACATAATTAAGGTTAAGCGGTATCGAAATTATTTGCGCCACATTAATGAATTACTGTAAACTCATTTCATGCTTTATCTTGCAAGGTGGCAAACACACAGAAAAACAAGTTGGCATACAAGCCGATGTAACCCGGTAGGACACAGGTTGCAAGAAAACCATACCTTACACCATGGGTTATTCTACCGTGTCCCCGAGGATTCGCTCCAACGCGTCACCTCACGCTTCCCGGGTAGTTTCCAAACAACTGGTATTATTTCAAATGTTTTTATTAACATCAAAGTCTTACGGTATGTAAATTTCTATTACTCCCGTACTTAACCCCGTTGACCCGTTATTCTTAACTTATTTATGTGATCTTAAGTTCACAAATTACACATTCACTCTCACACTTGTTTATACTCCCAATGGCCTTTAAAACTCACCAAATAAGGCCTAAGCATCATCTAAAACCATTATCATTAACTTCCCCATCATAACAACACTTAAAAACACATTCTGGACACTTTTTAGACTGGTCGGGTTTGTGTCCGGGGCTACAAACCCGGACCAATCCCGGAAATTACAATCTATGTACAATTTGGCTTGGTCCGGGTATGTGTACTTGGATACAAACCCGGACCACATGCTGGAATGAGTTTCTGGCACGTTTTTGATGTGGTCCGGGTTTGTGTACTTGTTTACAAACCCGGACCATGTTTGTAGGTGTTTAAATTGACAGTTTTTGAGCAGTTTTCAACCCCTAATTCACCTCCAATCATTCCCTAATCATTCCACATGTTTCCCACATGTTTAATCATCTTAAAACATGCTCTAAACCTCTTCAAAACATAGGTTTAATCCAAATTCTTACTCAAATTCTTACTCAAATTCCAAAATTTTCCATTCTCTCTATTGCATTATGCACACCAGTGCACTTAAAACCTCTTTTGATGTTTCATAGCCTTCCACCTACCTTACCAAATCATTCCTAGACCAATGCACTTCTCATACCAAGGTTCAACTCTTGTTTCCAAGCTACACACTCTAGTTCATTTCTAGCAACACCAAAACTCCCAAATATCATCCTTGCTACAGATTTTTGCCTAACTCCATCTCATTCTTCAACCAACACCACAATGTGGTTTACCAACCAAATCAATTCCTAACAACACCTAGTTAACCCTAGGTCTCGACAACTCCCAAGTCACCTAAATTCCTTAAGTTTCTACGAAAAATTAGCCATAACTTCGTTACTATGCTAACACATCCCAAATTCTTAAACAATTATAACAAGGTTTAAGGTAGATTTTTCTTACCTTGAACATTCAAATCCTCCTTTTAAATTCTTCTCTCCTCTTCTCCTCTTGATGCAAAAATTAGCTAAGGCAATGTGGTTGCCCAACTCCAACCCAACATTCAAATCAAATAATGAGTTTAAGCAAAACACTTAATCTCATTGACTAAGAATGCTTAAGGCACTAATTAAGAGATTACCTTTGAAACCCTAGAGTTGGTGTCTTGCCATAAATCAAAGGAGGGCTCTAATACACCATTGGAGGCTTGGAAAGATTCTCAAAACAAGAAAAGGAAACAAGGCATAAGAGGCAAAATCGGCCACACTTAGGAGATGGAGAAAAGATGGGTTTTTCTTGGAGATTTTTACCTTGTTTGAAAGAGGAGACTCCAAGCTTCCTTTTGATGTCATTTTCTCTTCAAATGGGGAAAACCCATTGGGATGAAACTCATCCTTTTGAAATTTCGAAAAGAGAGAAAGATAGAGGATGATGAGAGGATGAAGAATATACATTTATTTTTGTGATTTGAGCTTTAACAAAGCTTGGGCAAGGCAAGGAATGGCAAGAAGCCATGTGAGGAGGAGAAGAAAATTGTTCCAGCTTGGGAGGAAGATGAAAGCGACAGAGAGGAGGAAAAGAGAGGAAAGAGAAGAGGAAAAAGAAACAAGGGAGGAGAGAGAGGGAAAAGGTATTTTAATACCTTTTTGCTTTTTGACTTATTCAACTCTCTCTTCCTTTACTAGCTAGTTTACTTGTGAGAGGGGTGTTGATTAGCTAAATAAAATCGGCCCCATATATGTATACAGCTGGAGCGCTTTTTTCGTCTTTTACAGAAAACACTCGTTATTTTGCCCGGTTTAGCACTATTCACTAACCGGGCTCGTTTTCCGGAATTTTCTCGTTTCCTTAATTTTAATGGTTCTTAAGCTCCCATTAATGTTTAATTATAGTTATATAGTCAACTGTAATTTTTTTACGGGGTCGTTTAACTGTTTAAAGTCACATTTTTGGGTTTTCTCGAAAAACGCGCTTTAACTCTCCGTTGGCGTTTTAACGCATTATTTGGATCCGTTTTCTCCGAGAGTTTTTCCCACATGTTCTTAGTGTGTAATTAGGGTATAAAAATGTATTTATAACCCTAGTTAAGGTTATATACCTCCTAAGATAATTAAATACGCGTGTTCACGTTTTGTGACTTTTACGCATTTTTTTGTTCTTTCTGGTTTTTATTCCTTCACCAATGATCTTAAGGACTTAATTAGTCTTAGAAAATAATAATTACATAATTAATTAACACATTAAGGTTTGGGGTATTTCATTTACCTTTTATTGAAACCGACACAAATTTTCCAAGTATGAAAGAAAACAGTAGGTAGTCACGGAGTGGAAAAGGAGAAATCAGAAACTCTCATAATACTGCAGATGATGAAGTTGAGGACAGTGAAACTGAACCTGTCAGAGATACCTCCCAAACAGTTAGAGGTGACAAAAGAGAGGAGATTTTTGAAGAAGGATCTCCATAATCTGCAGAAGAAAAGAATTAGGGCCTGAGGAGATCAGAGAGATCAAGGAACATGCCTACTTACCTGGGAGACTATATGGTTGGACCTACTGCATCAGAAAAAGATAAGTACAAATTTGAAAGCTCATTTGATTATTTTTCCCAAATTTTGAAAGATAGAGTTGCTACTGTTAATTTTTTTTATTCTTACGTGAAGGAGTATGATTCTGATATTGTAGATTTGAATGAGGATAATAGCATCATAGAAACCAAGAATTTTCCATCGACAGTAGGTTTAGTTTTGACTGATAAAGGTAGTTCTTGTTGCCTGCACGCTGAGTTTAGTCAAATTACAGAACTTAGTAATTATGATGAAGCCTTTTAAGGATGACAAATGAAGAAAAGCTATGAATGATGAGTTTCAAGCCCTAGAGAGAAACAAGACATGGATTCTAGTTGATCTTCCTCGAGGGTGAAACTATAAAAATGGAAATGGGTATAAAAGATTAAGTGTAGGGCATATGAAAGTATAGAGAGGTATAAGGCAAGATTAGTTGCCAAAGGGTACACCCAAAGGTATGGGATTGACTACCTTGAAACTTTTTCCCTAGTGGTCAAGTTCACAACAATTAAGGCCTTAGTTATTATGGCGGCTAAGAGAAATTGGTTGATGAGCCAGTTAGACATAAACAACACCTTTTTGCATGGGGACTTAGATGAAAATGTGTACATGGAAATTCCTCAAGGTCATAAGGAAGAGAGATCATGTAAGGTTTGTAAATTAAATAAGTCTCTTTATGGCCTTAAACAGGCCTCTAGGCAGTGGCACCATTAATTAAGTGTTTTTCTCAAATCTTTTGGCTTGCCAGTATCTCAATGACTACTCTTTGTTTGTTAGGTTTAAAGGTGATAAGGTTTGTTATTTAGTTGTCTATGTTGACAACATTTTAATAACATGAAATGACATGACCTTGATAAGTGTGGTTAAAGAGAAACTGAATACGGAGTTCAAAATTAAGGATTTGGGAATGATAAATTACTTCTTGGGTATGCAGTTTCTTTATACCACAGAAGGAATTATCTTGACACAAAAGAAGTACTATGAGGATCTGTTGAAGAGTTTAACTGTTTGAAAGGAACTGTTGTTAGTCCCTTGACAATAGCCTTTAAACTAATCATATGATAACAGGAGAAATATATATGAGCTAGACAAAATTTGATTGACCACATTAGGAGAAAGAATGTGTCTCCCTATTTAGGCGTAGATTTGGATTCAGAACTTAAAGCTATCGTCGACTGAGATTTAGTCATCTAAGCGAATAATTTATAGAGGATTTTGAATTAATCATTTAGTTTGATGTCCGAGCATCCATAGCCCTCTGGTTTTGTGATGGTCTTTAACTGGATCTGATTCTTCAACTATCGACAATCGTTGACGCGTACTGCCTCCACGAAGATGACTTTTGAAATACCCCGAACTTAAACATAAGGATTAAAATTAATCTAATATGTATTTAAGGGCCTAACGGTACCTAAATAATATTGGTAAGGAAAAATAAATCCAAAAGAAATAAAGAAACGCTTAAAAAGCGGAAAACGCTAAATAAGCGTTAAATAACCATAGGAGGTATGAGACCTCGGTTAGAGTATTATATGGATTATAAAGGTTTAATAAGACCTAAATAATATATGGGAACAAATCCCGAAGAAAACGGATCCTAAAAATGGATTAAAAACACTAACGAACCTTAAAGCGCGTTTTTCGAGGTAACCGGGAAAACTTGTCTTTAAGCGGGTCAAATAGACTCGTAATAATTTCGGTCAACCAAATAGTCACTAATAAATATTAGTGGAACATTAGAACCAATAAAATCAATAAAACGAGAAATTGGTAAGAACTGTCAAAAACGGGAAGTTGTGGGGTAGAAACACAAATAACCCAAACTAGTGTGTCCAATATTGCAAATAAAATTTTACAAACCCATGTGGGCTGTGTGTGGTCCGATTTTATCCCTCACTCACACACCCTCTATTCTCTTTTATTCACAAAAGACAAAAGCAATCAAAAAGTAAAAAGTAACACATATTACTTTACTACCTCACTCTCTCTCCTATCCCTATTCTCTCTTCTCTCACGTGAACCCCCACCCTCACTCTCTCATTTCTTCCTTCTTCTTCCCCATGCGATTTCCATGGAAGCTTGAGAGAACCCACTAAAAACCTCACTTCTCTCCTCTTGTTACTCTATCAAACCTTCTCCAAAAATTACAAAACTTGTACCATTGGAATCCTCTCATCAAGAGCTACATTCCTATCTCCTCAAAAATCGAAAACAACAACTTTCATCTCCATGGGTATGGAGCATTTGGAGTTTCAAGACCACCATTAGAACCACCTCTTCCTCCTTGTCATTTTAAGGTAAAAATCTTCTTGAAACTCCTTTGTTTTTCTAGCCTCATGGGCAAAACGAAAATGAAGCTAAAACCTTGTTTGGCTTCTTTGCACTCTAGCCGATTTTGGCTTGTTGAAGGAGTTGGAAATCTTGTTCTTGAACCACTCCAAGCTTCATTTGCACCCTTGCAAGGTAAGGAATTTTCTAAACCCTAAAACCCACATTAAAAGCTTAAATAATGTTAGGGTTAATTTTTAGTATTGAATGGTGTATTTAAGAATGGGTTGTGATGTTAGATTGGTTGAGAGACTAAAACCGGTAGATAGAAGGAAGGAGGAAGAAGCAAGAAGAACAAAGAAAATCTTGAAGAAGAACAAGGTAATTAAACTCACCCTTGTGTAGTCTTGTATATGTATGTGTAACAGATTTTAGAAGTTTGAAATGAGTAATGGAAATGGTATTGTGTAGTAATGTATTGTGCAGGAGAATCTAAGTGCTTAAAACCGTTGAAAGACATGTAAAATGTATTGAAACTTAGTTGGGTATTGGGTTGTTGAGTGCAGGAATTTTTAGTAGTGTTTTAGCATTGGTATTTGTGTATGGGAGCTTGTATATTGATGTTGTGTATAAACAGGTGAGATGATATTAATGTGTGAGGGAACATTGTGGCGAGAGGGTATAAAATATAGGGGAGACTATGGCAAAATTTGCCTAGGATTAGAACACTTAGTGAATGATAAGTGTGAAATTTATATAGTTTTATAGGTGCTTGGTCATTATTTTATGTAACTTTTTACGCACCTTCTCACACTTATTCTATGCTTTTTGTAACTCTTACTTTGGGTAGGAACTAATTCCAATTTATATGATAAAATCAGGAAATGATGACAAGAATGCATAGTTCTCCTCACGAACTTGCCAACGCAACAAACGGGGACCAAAACGGACTTAAAATGAAGAATCTGGGGCGACTGAAGAATACTCGTATATATATATATGTTGCAACCGCCCACAAGGGGGGCGGACTCTACACCTGCAACCGCCCACAAGGAGGGGCGGACTCCACACAAGCTACCGCATGTTAACTAGCGGTCAAGGAGGCGGACGGTGGAGGAGGCGACCGCCTCATAAGTGGCGGACGTGAGAGCAGCAACCGCCTGGCGGACAAGAGAGGCAGGACCGCCCCGTAGCTGGCGGACACACACAGAGGCTTCCGCCTGATTAAGTGGCGGACAAGAGATGCAGGACCGCCTGTTAACTGGCGGTTCTCAACAGGCGGACGAAGCTCGCGAAGCAGTTTTTCTTCGTTCTTCGCGGCGTCTTCTTCTTCCTTCTTCGCGGCGCCGCACTCCAACTGCTACTTCATTTATTACAGACGATCGCCCACCTTAATTTGTGCGAGAGTGACGCCGGCTCTCCAATCAATGGCTGCTGCGGGTCATCAATTAAATCTGTCTGAAATCAATTGCACTGCCCGATGAAATCTCTGACTGCAATCCACCGCCACTCACCTACTGCACCGTTCTCTTCCTTGTCTGTTTCCCATGTCCTCCGCCTATATAAACCCACGCTCTGCAAGCTAAAAATCATCGAGTCATTCACCCACGATCCAGTCATCGACGAATCCCCACTTCTTCCATCTTCTCCATAATTCACTCGACACCACTACCATTTTATTTTCTTTCTCCCGTAAACATCACCACACGTATTACACTCACACACTCACAAATTCATTCTCCAAATTCACTTACGTACACATCCATTCACAATTCACAAATCATTCGACCACCACCACAAAACTCACGCTCGACCATTCTCCATATATTATCATCTGCCTCAATTCTATTCCGGGCTGTCAGAATAACGGAGCAGGAGTCAGCGAACAGATGATTTCTTTTACTCTTACCTCTGCTCATTTATTTAACATGTCCGGCTAGATTAATTATACTCTGGGAGATGGTTATTATTAGTTTGTTTTAATTTTGCACTTTATTTTACCGGTTTAAATTAATTATAATTTGATACGATTAATGTTATTATCTCGTTTTTTAATAAATTACATGAGTTTATTAAACTGCTTTACGAAATCTATTTTGATTAGATCCGTGATAAATAGATAGGTCACATTAATTGTTATGTCTGTGGAAAAATTTATTCTGATTGAATAAAACTAGTATTTCAGATGCAAAATTATATTCCTTTTAACTAGCCGTTTACATGTGTTTTGCCTGAGTTTAGATCAAACCTTGCATGTTCTGGTAAACGAGGTCATTAGAATTTAGGATCTAAATCTGAAGACTATAAAAGGAATTTTGCCAAATTATTCTTAATTAAACCGGTAGAATAGCATAATTAATCAAACGAGTAAAACCTGAACCCAGAGTCCATTCTTCCATATTCACAACCACTTTTAATATTCTGTTATTTTAATTATTAGCTGTTATTTAAATTCTTGTTGTCTTTATTATAATTCACAGTTTAGAACAAAACAAAATTCCCCCTCAATTTATAACCTTTGCTAAGTCTAGATAATTATCACATAGTCCCACGGTTCGATACCTGGTTCCCATAAACTCTACTACAATAACCGGGATTTTTTGCAACCTGACGGTTTTCTGATTTATTAATTTCTAAGAATATTTCTTGGTATTTAATAGGTCAAATTTATCGTTTGCAAATTGGCGCCGTTGCCGGGGACTAGACTCCTGTCTAGTCCTTAGCTTGGGTTATTATTATTACTATTATTATTGTATCTATCTATTTTTTTATTTAGTTCCTAATTTTAAGTTAATTTTTCTTTATTTAGCTATACTACTTTTATTTCATTTTACTCTGCTTGCAAACTTTTGTGGAATTTTGTCCTTCTCTTTTGCAGATAATTAATGGTGTACACCCGTTCTTGGTCAGACACTCATCTCGACTGGGATAGAATCCTTGACCCGGAAATCGAACGTACCGCTCAGCTAGCCAGACGCCAACAGAGGTTCCAAAGAGAAATACAAATGGCAACTCCTACAAACGGTAGCCAAGCAATGAAGCAATTTAGCAGACCAGCAGCCATTCCAAGAAGAAGCCCAGTAGCTCTTCCTACGCTACCACCTGAATTAATGAAGGAATGGAAGGATCTGAAGCCATCACATCAGAACAAGGTCATACGAGAGATGCCCTCTGGCACATTTGACGGTTCCAACCCCAACGACGCCCTAGATCACGTAAACCGATTTCTAATAAATATTGATCAAATTGGGTGCTCAGATAATCTCCTGGAGTATGCTAGAATGAGTTTATTTCCTAGCAGCCTCACCGGTGAAGCAATGAAATGGTTCTACTGTCTCCCCTCTGGTATTATCACTAGTTGGGAGGAGATGACAACCAGGTTCTATGAAAAATATTATCCTATTTCTAGAACTAGGAATTTGGTTGCTGCTTTACTTGCTTTTAAACAGGGAGGTGCTGAGACTATCTGTGAAGCATGGGATCGTTTTAAAGAAATGCTCCGACAGTGTCCTCATCACGGACAAGATCTCACGTGTATTGCTATGACATTCTTTAATGGTTTGCAGCATATACATCAAGCCGAAGTTAGATCAGCTTTGGGAGGAAACATCCTCAACCGATCCGGCAATGATTTCATGGCAGCCATGGAGACGTACATTGAAGAGGTCCGTCAGTGGGGCACCGAAGGTGGCAGAACTATGACAATGGGTGCCAAAGGTGCAAGGAATATAGATCCTTGGATGGAGCAGATGGCAGAGTCACAAGCTCAACAATCCACACTGGTAAGCTCACTAGTAAAAAGATTTGACGATTTTTTAATTAATGGTCAGCCTTCTCAGCAGGTAAAGAGGATAGCTTCTTCATCCTCATCTGAGCCTCTGTGCTCTCATTGTGGTGGTGACCACTCGTTTGAAGTATGCCCTTATCTGGAGGAGATACGGATCGCTGAAGAAGCCAACTTTGTAGGACAAGGGAATTACCAACAGCCCTGGAACCGAAATCAACATCCAAATCTCAGGTATGGTAATCCCAACAATGCTTTAAATTCGAATCTTTTACAAAGTAATGTGCAGGGACCCCCAGGCTTCTCTAGGAAACCATACAACCAAGGCCGTCCTCAGATGGGACAGGGCCAGAATTCCTACCAGCCACCTGCCAAGTCAGCTTCTGATGAAAAGATGGAGAGGCTCCAAGATATAATTACTTCCATGGCTACCAACCAGAAGGAACAACAAACTCTCAACCAATCCTTGATGGATAGCCAGAGAAATCTGGAGCAGCAGATGAACCAGCTACTTAATAACCAACATCAAAGGCAGCCGGGCTCATTTCCATCTCAACCTCAGCAGAATCCGAGAGAGACGGCCAAGGCCTTAAGGATCTGCAACTGTGGTACATCCTCGAAAATCCAACCTGAGGATGAGCTCAGTGCAGCCGTGACATTAAGAAGTGGCAAGCAGCTAGGAAATAATCAAGAGCAAGTGACTGCACAACAAACCGGTGAAAAGATCACCCATTCTAATAAATCATCCGAACCTTCGGTCCCACCAGTGGTAGTTTCTGAGGAGATACAGGCTCCAATCAATTCTTCTCCTTCTCCATCTTCTATTCAAATTGATGTACCTTCTTCTACTCCTAAGCGAATAGAACTTCCATTTCCAAATAGGATGAAAAAGAAGTGTTTAGATGAGCAGTTCAATAAATTCTTAAGTATATTCAAGAAACTGACTATCGATATACCTTTAATTGATGCTTTACAGGAGATGCCCAATTATGCAAAATTTTTGAAGGATCTCGGACAAAGAGGAAGAAGAAGCAATCAAGGAGACTGTCCACCTTACAGAAGAGTGCTCTACGGCGTTACTTCGAGCACTTCCCCCAAAACAGAAGGATCCGGGCACTCCTATTGTTCCCTGCTTTATCGGAGATATAGATTGTGGAAGTGGCCTGTGTGACCTGGGTGCAAGCATCAACATCATGCCATATGCAACCTTCTTGAAGGTAAAAGGAGGAGAGCTTCACCCAGTCCCTTTTAAACTCCAGCTGGCCGACAGATCCGAGATAAAACCGATGGGAATTGTGCGAGATCTTGTAGTGGGAGTTGACCGCTTCATCTTTCCTGCGGATTTTGTTGTTTTAGACATAGATGATGATGTGGAAGTCCCACTCATTTTGGGTCGTCCTTTTCTGAGTACTGCCAAGGCGGTCATTGACGTGCATGATGGCAGAATCACCTTGAGGTACGGAGATGAGAAGATAGAGTTTGATATGAAAAAGATGATGAAGTTAAGTTCTACTTCAGCTCATTCAGTTATGTCGGTAAGTATACAAGATGAGGATGGCGAGGTATGTGAACTTTCTACTGATGATGAGATTTATTCTATACTTTCTTCTACTTTTTCAGATTTCGAACCTTTAGAACATGTTCTTATATCTTCTGTTGAGGATAAAACTCTTAATATGGATGTTAATACAGCTCTAGCACATGTAGAGAGAGGAAAACCAGGTTTTCAAGCCTATCGCCCTCCTTTGGAGAGACTTGATAAAGAAATCCAAAGACCTGTTCCTTCTATAGAGCAACCTCCAGTACTTGAGCTTAAGGAGCTCCCCTCTAATCTGAAGTACTGCTTTTTAGCTAATGATAATTACTTGCCTGTCATTGTTTCGTCTTCTTTGACTTCTGGGCAAGAAAGCAGGTTACTTGAAGTCCTGAGAAGACATAAGAGAGCCATCGGATGGACTCTAGCTGATATCAAAGGCATCAACCCGGCCTTCTGTACACATCATATCTATATGGAGGAAGACTACAAACCTGTCAGACAACCCCAGCGTCGGCTCAACCCTAACATGAAGGAAGTTGTCAAGACAGAGGTGTTGAAGCTTCTGGACGCTGGGATCATTTACCCTATATCAGACAGCACATGGGTAAGTCCTGTACAGGTAGTTCCTAAGAAAGGAGGTTTTGAAGCTGTTATAAACGACAAAGGTGAGTCCATTCCCCAACGAAAGATCACTGGATGGCGTATGTGTATAGATTATAGGCGTTTGAATTCAGCCACCAGGAAAGATCATTTCCCACTCCCCTTTATTGATCAAATGCTCGAGAGATTGGCTGGGCAGGAATATTACTGTTTTTAGATGGTTTTTCAGGGTACTTTCAAATTCCTATTGCACCTGAGGACCAGGACAAGACTACCTTTACTTGTCCATTGGTACCTTTGCATACAAAAGAATGCCCTTTGGTTTATGTAATGCCCCTGCCACTTTCCAGCGCTGCATGCAGGCCATCTTTGCCCTTTGGTTTATGTAATGCCTCTACGGTTAGATGACGCTCTCTGGGCCTACAGGACAGCATTCAAGACACCCATCGGGATGTCTCCTTTTAGGCTGGTATATGGGAAATCTTGCCATCTACCTGTTGAGTTGGAGCATAAGGCATACTGGGCACTTAAGGCCCTGAACTTTGACATACTTGCTGCTGGTGAGAAACGCAAATTTCAGCTTTCAGAGCTTGAAGAATTAAGAGATCAAGCTTACAACAGTGCTCGAATCTACAAGGAGCGCACCAAGAAACTCCACGATCAAATGATCAAGAAACGTGATTTCAAAGTTGGAGATTGGGTGCTCCTCTACAATTCTAGATTGAAGATCTTTCCAGGAAAGCTTAAATCTCATTGGGCAGGACCATTTAAAGTGGTAGGGGTTACTTCATTTGGAGCCTACGAACTGGAAAACAAGAAGGGTGAAACCTTCAAAGTTAATGGGGCCCGTCTGAAAAGGTATACTTGTCCTGCTAATGTTTCTACTAACTTGCTTGGAGTTTCTTTTGTCCAGGTACAGCAGGATCTCTCTTCCCCTGTTTCGGAGTCAGCGCCACCTAAAAAGAGGTCTCTCCCATGGCGGTTAAAACATAAGTTCCGGAAGCTGCGCTACTTAGTTCTAGGAAGTTGTGGGACCCCTTCCCACTCCTCTTCCTCTTTCTCCTAAATCGGACTGCCGAGTCTAGCTTGAGACTATAAAACAGAGCAGCTTGGTGGGAGGAACCCACCACTTATTTTCAATTTACAGGAAGAATTCTCTATCCTATTTCTTACACTTACATTTACTTTACAGTTTTCTGTGTGCTTCAATAATATGTCTAATATTTAAAAAAAATAATATATAATAAAAAATAATATATATATATATATATATAATGCTATTAGTCTATTTGCTTATTTTTCTTCATTAAGGAGTGGCAGCACATGAGGCAGTAATAACTTGAGTTCTTCTGGCTGTTTAGAAAAATTCTTTCCAGGCACATCTTGCGCAATTCTACAGCTGAACTCAAGTGTGGGGTGGACCGTGCAACACACCGTGAACGGACTCTGGGGAGTATTCTAAATCCTTTTCACTCTTTACTGTTACACATACTCCCCTCTGAACTACTATATGTCTTACTTTTGGTACCCGTTGGATTGCTTGCACAATATTAATACTTCCACAGCAATGAGGACATTGCTTCACTCTAAGTGTGGGGTGGGGTAACCTCCTTCGTAGCTTATCTTTTGTGTATCTTCGAGCTCTTTTCTCTTCCATTTGTTTGACTCCTGTTGTGTTGCTCGACTTGGAAGGAAGCCATAGAGGAAGTATAATTGGTTAGCTGATAATGGGGTGCAAAATTTTTAAATTTTTCTGGTTTTAACTGATTAAAAGGAAGTCTATGTTCTGTGAATACTATAATGATTGAGAATACTCACCATCTGAACCCTGTTTTTAGCCTTGAGCCTTGGAATGTCTGGATTGAAATGGTTGGAAAAAGAACAAGGCAAGGTACTCCGCTGATCCTAAGCATGCTTAATTTTAATTCTGATCCAAAGTCAGGCCTCGTCCACTTGGTTATTAAGTCCTTTGGGGTGCCTCATCACCTAGCTACCTAAGGTCCTTGTGATCTGGGATAGTTGACCCAAAGCCGTTACATGGGTGGAGAGAAAAGTCTGTGGTGAAAGAACTTAAAAGCGCTTAAATTGAAAAATGTGCAATCATTGTGCTAAATGAAAAAAAAAATCTTCTCTATGGATCAAGAGTATGTGGCATTGAAAGGTATGATGGAATAAGATCTTACTTCATGCCCCTTGTCGTTCTAACGGTTTGAGAATGTAAAGGTGGATTGGCTCATTGCTAAAGGCAGGTACTTATGGTTTTGTTTCTCTATTATTAGCTTTGAATGACTTCTCGTTTTATGAAAAAAAAAAGAAAAATGCCCCTGTATTGGTAAAACTAGTAATCTTTCTTTTGTCCTTCCTTTTGAGTTGAGTTTCATTCGCTTGACTTGAACTCGTGTTTGAGAGTTTTGCTTGAGGACAAGCAAAGAGCTAAGTGTGGGGTGATTTGATAAGTGTGAAATTTATATAGTTTTATAGGTGCTTGGTCATTATTTTATGTAACTTTTTACGCACCTTCTCACACTTATCCTATGCTTTTTGTAACTCTTACTTTGGATAGGAACTAATTCCAATTTATATGATAAAATCAGGAAATGATGACAGAAATGCATAGTTCTCCTCACGAACTTTCCAACGCAACAAACAGGGAGTAAAACGGACTTATAACGAAGAATGTGGGGGAGATTGAAGATTAGAGTACACTCACACATACACTTGTCGCTGTGAGACATTTGCAACCGCCTGAAATGGCGAGTTCACCAGAGGCGGACGGACATGAGGCTACCGCCTCCTTTCGAGCGGACACGACACAGACAACCGCCAAGCGGACACCAGAGACACTACCGCCTGTTAACTGGCGGTCAAGGAGGCGGAAGCAATAGACAACCGCCTGTTGTTGGGCGGTCAAGGAGGCGGAAGCAATAGAGACAACCGCCTGTTGTTGGGCGGTCAAGGAGGCGGAAGCAATAGGCAGCGCACGCCAGAACAGGATTTCGACACCGAACAGTTTTCTTCTCCGTTCGCGGGCGCCGCATTCGAACTGCTACTTCATTAATTGCTGACGGCGCCCACCTTAATTTGTGCACGCGTGACTAGCTCTGCAATCAATTGCTCTGCCCGATGAAATCTCTGACTCAAATCTTCACCGATCTGCACCAACTCCACCGCCATCTACTCGCTAGCTCACTGTCCCTGTCACTTCTCCGTTGTCTGCTTCTGAAATCCTCCGCCTATATAAACCCACATTCTGCTTGCTAAAAATGATCGAGTCATTCACACACCTATCAATCGATCCATTCACTCCATTCACTTCATCAAAAATCCATTCATCTATCAGTCCACGAATTAATCCATTCACCCACGCATCCATCATCCATCGACCGAATCACTCGAACACTCGCACTCAACTCTCCCCCACCATCACCTTTTCCATTCTAAACCCACGTATTACACTCACACACTCACAAATTCATTCTCCAAATTCACTTACGTACACATCCATTTACAATTCACAAATCACTCGACCACCACCACAAAACTCACGCCCCACCAATTCTCCATATATTATCACCTGCCTCAATTCTATTCCGGTCTGTCAGAATAACGGAGCAGCTTCGAAGTCAGCGAAACAGATGATTTCTTTTACTCTTATCTCTGCTCATTTATTTAACATGTCCGGCTAGATTATTTATACTCTGGGAGATGGTTATTATTAGTTTGTTTTAATTGTGCACTTTATTTTACCGGTTTAAATTAATTTTAATTTGATACGATTAATGTTATTATCTCGCTTTTTAATAAATTACATGAGTTTATTAAATTGCTTTACGAAATCTATTTTGATCAGATCCGTGATAAATAGATAGGTCACATTAATTGTTATGTCTGTGGAAGAATTTATTCTGATTGAATAAATCTAGTATTTCAGATGCAAAATTTTATTTCTTTTAACTAACCGTTTACATGTGTTTTGCCTGAGTTTAAATCAAACCGTACATGTTCTGGTAAACGAGGTCATTAGAATTTAGGATTTAAATCTGAAGACTATAAAAGGAATTTTGCCAAATTATTCTTAATTAAACCGGTAGAATAGCATAATTAATCAAACGAGTAAAACCTGAACCCAGAGTTCGTTCTTCTTTTCACAAACCACTTTTAATATTTTGTTATTTTAATTTTTAGTTGTTATTTAAATTACAGTTTAGAACAAAACAAAATTCCCCCTCAATTTATAACCTTCGCTAAGTCTAGATAATTATCACATAGTCCCACGGTTCGATACCTGGTTCCCATAAACTCTACTACAATAACCGGGATTTTTGCAACCTGACGGTTTTCTGATTTATTATTTTCTAAGATTATTTCTTGGTATTTAATAGGTCAAATTTATCGTTTGCACACCTCATTGTCAACCAACAACTAATTCAAGCATGTCCCATTTTCTATCTTTAAATCCTTCTAGTCATAATCATTACATCTCCAAGGGATAGAACTCCGTCTATCAATCATCATCCAAATCCAACTTAATTCAAGTTACCTAGGGAATTTAATTCTCACTAGGTTCTATGTCGGTCTCATACCCCTTCATAAATCACAACATTGTATATATACATATATATTTTTTAAAAAAAATACAATACATGGTTTACATTTATGCACCGTCGGGGTTTTAGTTCCCCGGGAGTTTCTTTACTCCCTTCCACTTGTACTCTCACACACCACTGTTAACAAAATAAACACACTTCCCACAATGGTATTCGCATCTTCTGTGCGCAATTACCGCAATTTAACCGCAAATAAATGCGTATGTTTATATAACACACGCGCCAACCATCATAACAAATCATTTTGTGCTATGCACAACCCCGTTCACGTACACTTGTACGGTAAAACACACTAAGTGGTTTTGCGCTCTACCCCCCCTTAAAAGGGATTACGCCCACGTAATCAATCACTAAACCTTGGCTTAAAATGTTCTGCCGTGGTGAAGTGTTTTGACTTCCACGCGGTCTATCACACAATGGATTCTGATTAGAGGATCTTAACCATATTGGCGGTTTAGTCCCTAAACCAAGAATTCGCATTGGAGTTCTAACTCATAACCGGTTTCGGTCCTGGCCTGTGAGGTTCTAGGCATTGATAACTAGCCATTCATTCATATTCGCAATGTATATTCGGTATCTGATGCATGGGCTCACTGGCCTCTGTTGCGCAACTCTGATAATTATAGGGCTAGTTTGCCCCATTCGTTACTATTACTGTATTGTACTTCTCCAATGTATTACCCTTATCTTGGTAATAAAGGTTTCGCACGGTATCTCTTACCGTGAGCGAATTCGGTGAGTTTCACAACTTTCCATCCACTACTCCAATAGCTTACAGCGTAAACTACTATGTAATTCACAATGATTGACTTGCTTCTACCGACTTACTGTCGGTTGAGATTGAGCTACTACTTAATGTGTAGTGCTCTCTCAGTTATTTCCCACCCTGGGGTATATCTCATACCGACATTTGGTATTTAGTGTTACTGTAGTCACTTACTGTTAATCATGTCTCCACCTTTGGTTTTGCACATGTATTCTTTCATTCCTGCGGCCTTGCATTACCTATGCATCGGCCATTATAACCTTATTCCTCCACAATTACCATGCTTCTGATTCCTAGCTATCCCACTTGATCATTACTGCGCAAGTGCAATACCAAAACACTCAGTCATACAGAGTGCAGAGGCGTAAACTCTTGACAGTAAATCTCTCATGCGATTGCGATAGGAATTTACACTGTGTTTTACTGAAATTCTTATCACATAATACTTGTCACCGGCTTACTGCTCAGTTCGTTTGCTATCATTTACTGTTGTGCCTCCACTGGGTTTAACTCATAACTCTGCTCACTCCCCATTTTATCATCTAACAATACTCACACAACGGTCGCTTATTGCGCACCGTATCCTTACTCATTATACAACATCAACTTATACTGCATCCGCTATTATATTAGCTTCCGCTATTACGCTGGGTTTATCTGGCCACTTATTTGGCTGATTTTTGAATATACTACTATTTTTTTGCCTTTATGTTTCTTGAGCGTTGTTCGCTACACATTTAGCTTCACACACCTATGGTGATTGCTATCAGACTTATTACTCTTCCTGTGTACACAACTGGTACGAGCACTTCTTTTCGTATTATTTTATTCAAATCATCCTGGGGTAATAACAACGTGGTCCATCCTCCACATATTTCTTGGACTTGGTCCACACAACTACCGCTCTCGCGGTTTCACAATATCGAGAGGTATCCCCACTCTTAAAGCAGTGGTTCGTTCTCCGCTCTATTTCCTTGTGTAACATATACTTCTGCAACCGATCACATTACATAATACAGGTTGTTGTGGCTTATAAGCCTTACTGTCATGATTCCTTTCGAGTATTTGTTTCAACTCTTGCGTTTCAATTATATTGCTTCATCCAACAATGTTTAATACAAATACCCCTCAAGGACTGCTCCTGGGTGTTATTAAAATATGCCATTACATTTGGCTTGTACTTATGGGTACTTTCAGTTAACTAGGCCTTCTCCAATGTCTTTATATGACAGTCAGTGCACTTCGCACCTCCTGACTCTTAAATATTTCCTTGGACACATTCACTGATTCCTTCAGTCTCTTTAATTTAGCTGGGTTCTTTTACTTCAACCATTCATGGTAATCCTTAGCTCTTGTTTGACTTACACTGCTGACCGTAGAACGGAGTCGACTACTTCCCGTGTTCTGGACTCTACTCGTATATATATATGGGGTATCATACTGATACATTACTACTTACCTAACTAACCTATAAGTAGGTCTGTCAGGCCCACATGCTCCTATCGGAGTGCGGTCGTCCCACAACACAGTTGGTACACTTGTAGTGTCCGTCACACGCCTAGGTGAAGTATTCTGTTGTCAACTCCCTTATATTGTCCCGTGACAATATTCATTCCTTGCTTCCCGAACTTAATCGAGGGAAAGTTTATCCACTGTTGTATCCTTGTCAACTGCCCCTGGTTTCACTGGTTTGGTTTAAAAGAAGGTTGGAAAGAAGTGTTGGTTTGAAAGAAAATCTGGTTTTGAAAAGAAGGGTTTGAATAAATTTGGGTTTGAAAGAAAATTTTCATGGTTTCACAACATCTTCTTACCTTAGCCAAGTCTAGCTTCTTGCTGACTGGTGTACTTCCAATTACAGAGGTTAGGCTAACAGGCCCTTCCACTGTTATGACGATCACATTTAACTTTCTAGTACTTTACCAAGTACTTGTAGTGGTTATAAATTTCCCGAACAGCCCTGTTATAGCAGCACTTGCTATGGCAAGTGCGCCATGCTAACTGGCTATCGGTTTAAACATACCGGTTGTGGTATCGTCTTTATCCGCACTGTCATCAGTGGCCTTGTTGGCCCTTACTGATCTTACTGCCTTGACAATATCCTTTGGGTAACTTCTCACTGTATTCACATAATAGTTATCAACTGGGGTGTCTCCCATTCTTGGAGTCCCCTTTTTACTTAGCATTATATCCTCTGGGTACTACGTTGTCATTCCTTAATCGGTTGACATACCGTTGGCGTATTATTTATCAACTGTGGTCCCGTAGACACTCGTCTCGGGTTTTATTAATCCACTTCTTGCCTGTTGCACGGTCAGTGCGTTGCAAACTGGTTATTCTCGACTGCTCTGCATGTCGACCCAGGTTGCCGGAAATTCTATTCTTCTGTACACTGATTCTTCGCTCTTCGCTATGAAATGCGGTTAACACTGTTTAGATGGGAACCGTCTCCGGGATTCCCAGTTTTCGGGATCTACCGTATGACAGGTTCTCCGTACCTTTAGATGTGTTTAATAACAGCCAGATCGGGTATTCCTGAGTAAGAGTGGACTTCCATCTCTCTGGCGTTGTTTCCCAAGTTATATAATATGGATTGTGGAGGGCGGGAAGGATATAGTAGGTTTCCAATATTCACTGGTAGTTCCTTACTAGCGTATCTCTCACGCTATCACTCAACCCTTAACCCAGAGTACTAAAATCCTAACTCGGTACTTCCTAAGCTTGGTAACTCAGTCATCAGAGCGATACTTCGCTCTGATACCACTTTTTGTAACACCCCATCCAACATTAACACACTTACAATAAACTGCAGCGGAAATACAAACCTCATCACATTACTTAACTCGTTGGTGTTACACGCCGTTAGCCACCCACGTGGCTAACAAGGCTAATCCATATACATTGTACCGGTCTGATGGGCTAAATTCCCGAGCAACTACACATTATTATCCCTTTCCATTAACAACAACAACAACAACATACACCTTTCAACCATACCGAGTATTTATAAACTGATGCCGATAACAATTTCGGTCTTACTACGCCTACAATGCTTACGCCATTTAAATGGCTACCCATGTATAAACATCTACCCCGTCCTACTCTCGAACAACTTCCAGATCCTTGTACCTGAAATAGAAAAGGAGAGAAAGGGTGGCCCCCAAGGGGCTCAGCACCTTTGCTGGTATGGTAATCCCGCAGCCCACATGCTACCGGGCCACGCACAACTAATTGTCGTCTTAGCATGCAGTTGATTATATTTAAATCATGCATACAAACCATAAACACACAACACTTTGCATACACCCAACAATAGGGCTCAATATATATCCAACACATCCACGCTTAACAAATCATCCAATGATTCCTTTAACCCTAGAGCGGCTCTCCTCTAAAACGGAGCTACTTCCTTAATGAATGACACGTACCCATTAATCGGGTTATCCTTAAACGCCTCTTGTCACAACTGGGATTCATTTCCATGATCCACACACTCCATAACCTACAACATATCTCATTCCTCACATAACAAAACATAACAAAACCTTTCTTGTTTCAGCGCACACATGATAACATCGCATTCATTTTAAAACCTAACGTATACATATCATAGCATAGCAAGGGAAATTTCCTAGCACAATATCAACACAAAACACCATAAGATCGGTTCACACAAGGAACCTTCCACCATAGTTAGTATATATAGTGAGCCTAGAGATTATTGCCAATCTCATGCTAAGCTCGTTACCAACCTCGTTACCGTCCAGTTACATCGAACGGTTAACTTAAACCCAAGGTGTGTCGGATATAGTAATCCCAAGCACACCGAAATAACATACGTATGCCCCTGTGGCCCGACGTGAGTCAGTAACTAGCTTTGGATAAGCTAAGGGAAGGTAGAAACCAAATTGGAATACCACCTATACATACACCAAGAGAGCCGAACCGGATATGATAACGACTCCCGTCCATCACACGCGTGGCCGGAACATACCGGACTCCTCACCCCCCGTTAGTACATATATACTTATAAATAAGTAGTTAGAGTTCCACTATGGAACTTATCACATCCCACACCATACGGTATCATAACCGAGTTAAGCACACAAGGGAGGTTCACACACTTGCATACAACAACAATATCCAACTAACTCACACATAGCCGTGGTTAGAACGTTCCCAGGGTTTGGGTCGTTAACTCCGAATACCGATCTCTCACGTGTTCCTAGTTCTAGTTATCTAAGGTTCAACACTTATGCGAGGTTAAACGGTATCGGAGACCAGATGCGCCACATAAATGAATTACTATAAACTCATTACATGTTTTAATCTTACAAGGTGGCAAACACTCAGAAAAACATATTGGCATACAAGCCGGTGTAATCCGGTAGGACACAGGTTGCAAGAAAACCATACCTGTCACCGGAGTCCACTTTACCACGTCCACTTATGTTCCTCGAGCAATTCTCGAACAACTGTTAACATCACATGTGTTTTTATTAACATCGGGGTTGCTTGATTATTTAATGTCTAATGCTTATAATTTTTTTCCCGTTAACTTAGTTACATAACTTCACTTTTTAACTTGTTTTACTTTCACATTTTATTACAACTTTTCACCCACTTAATTGTCATTAAAACTCACCTAACATGTCCTTAACAACCTCATAACATCATTAACCATCAACCCCCATCATTAGACATCACTTTCCAACCTTAAACAACATTTTTAGAGTGGTCCGGGACTTGATCCTTACCTTAAGTCCCGGACCAACACATTGGAGTACTCTCGGCCAATTTTAATAGGGTGGTCCGGGACCTTGTACTCACCCCAAGTCCCGGACCAAAGCTCTTGTAAAACTCTCGGCTTGAAAAACTGCCCTGGTCCGGGACCTTGTACCAATCCCAAGTGCCGGACCAATATGTTCTACAATCCTCGGCCTCTTTTACATGCACGGTCCGGGACATCTTCCAAATCCTAAGTCTCGGACCACTGTAACAGAATTCCAAGTATGACATTTTCAAGTCTTGTTTCATCTCTTATCTTTATCCATTGATTACCTAAGCTTCATACATGAACTTAGGCATATTCTAATACCAAAATATCACTTTGATTCACCTTATAACATCAACCAACTTGTTACCCAATTTTCTTACCAAATCTCTTAACACTTGTAACATTTTCCATTTGGTTTCCTAAGTGGTGTTTCACCTATAAATGGCTACTACACTAAAATGCTTCCTCACCTTCATAACATCATCTCCCAAGCATCTCCTCTTACTAACCAAATCCTCTTTTCACAACTTCTTGAATTCCTTTCTCAAAACCTTACCTAAACATCATTTTCCCCTTATTCATCAACATTACCTAAACCTTAAACAAACTTCTCCAAGACTTAAATACATCCTAAAAACACTCATTGGATTTCTAGAACTTCCAAGACAATGCCTAAATCCTTATAGCACCTTAGAACACCTTAATGCATGTTTTCTTCCTTAGTGAAGCATGTATCCATTCCTAACAATTCCTAGTTCAACCAAGTTCATTTAAGCACTTAAAACTCCTTATACATTTTACAAATTTTGCCATAGGTTCTCTTAGCACCTCATCATTCCAAAGCTCATAGTTTTCACCACTAAACATTCAAGAACACCTAGATCCATCAAAAACACCATCACCCACAAGACTTTACCAAATTTACACTACATCACAATATAGTGCATAATTTAAATTGCTTGGCACTTAGGCCCTTAAATGCATGGCTCTTAGGCCCTTAAATTGCATAAATCTTAAACACTGAATTTCCACAATACATAAATAATGCCTTTGACCTGCAAATACATACACCAAGACATATGTTCTTTTACTAGTCTCCTTGAGAACATTTTACTAAGTCATTCACCATTTGCTCTTTAGGTAGTTTTAACAAGCATTATAAGCTCATTTCTCCTAAGGCATTAAACCACATCGAGATAGCATATTTACCTCTTCTCCACTCAAACTTCTTTCTTGTTTCCTCTTAAAACCGGTAAGGCATTTCTTTCCTTGTCAACTACTAAACAATATACCATCATTGAAATGAGTATATAAGCTTTATGCTTCATCTCATTGTAAACCCTAGGTTTACATATATTATCTTAAGGTATTAAAATAATTGTTTTACCATGGAATGGAAAGAGAGCTTGAATATATATCAAGAGAGGACTCCACCAAGCCCTTGGAAGATTCAAATGAAGCTAAAACAAGCAAGGTAAAGACACCATGGTGAGGTTAATTTTCGGCCATGTACTAAAAGGAGAGGAAACTTGATTTTCTTTGAAATTCCTTACCTAGAAGCAAAGGAGAACAATAATATGTGAAAGGTGAGCTCAAGCTCCTTCAATGGTGAATCTCCTTGGCACCAAAATTGAGTTCTTGAAGATTTGAAAAGGTAGAAGTGTAGAGCTTGCTCCAACTAGAAGAATGGTGGTCTTGGAATTGAATTTGGACCATGGAGCTAGGAGTTACAAGTGGTCAAAGATGGAAAACAATGGTGGTGTTGGTGTTGCTGTAGCAGCTCGTAAAAGAGAGCAAGAAGGGAGGTTGGAGACGTGTGAAATGAAGAAGGAAAGGAGAAATGAAGATAGAACTTGCTTTAACAAGATATTTGTATTATAAGGTAACTTTCTCCTTTTTACCTTCCTACCCTTCCTTTCCTTAATTGCTTTTTACATGGTGGTGACTCACCTTCATAAAAATCGGCCCCCATATACTTAGAAGGGTATAATAGTCTTTGTTGACCAATTTAATTACTTATAACATCATATGTTACAAACTAGCTTATTAAAGTTACTATTCACAAAAACAAGGCACATAGAAGTGAAAATTTTGATTTCCCATTGATATAGCCACCCAAATGTGATACTATATAGTACACATGTTAATTAAAGAGTAATGATGGACATTTAGCCATTCAAAACTCATTTACAAGACAATTTTTCAAAAACGTGCTTTAAGACTCCTTAAAGCACTTTTTGTTTTAACTTGTTTTCAAGCCTGGTTTTCTTTGGTAATTGATTTAATATGTTCATTAACATATTTATAAGGTATAGATATGACCATTAGGTCTTATACAATTTATCCCAAGCTTAGAGCACATTTTTGCTCATATTGACTTTAAGGTATTTTCTTGTGTTTTGTTTGGTTTAATTGTCTACTAAGGTTTCCTAAGGACTTAATTAGTCTCATAAAATCATAATTTTATATTATCAAATCTTGGTAGGCTCTTTGGGTCCTAGCCAAGTTCACTCCAAGCTTAGAGCATGTTTTTGCTCAAACCGTGTCTTAGTGTTTTATTGTGTTTTACCATGGTTTAAATGGTTCATTTATGTTTCTAAGGCACTTTTTAGCCTTTAAATACCATAGTTTAACATTTACACAACATACCAAGGTTTGGGGTATTTCAATGAGTGTAGCACCCAGAGGTGGGCTACCTCCCACATCGATTGGGGAGGAGAACGAAGTGTGCCTTATAGGTGCATGGATACCTCTCCCTTGTGTGACGCGTTTTGGGGCGAAACCCCAGGAACAAATCCGTGCGGCCTGCATGCCAAAGCGGACAATATCACACATGTGGGTTGATTAGGCTGGGCCGTCACCGATGGTATCAGAGCCAGACCCAGGTCGGTGTGCCAGTGGGCCCGCGAGGGCGCTGGGCTCCCGTGAGGGGGGTGGAGTGTAGCACCCAGAGGTGGGCTACCTCCCACATCGATTGGGGAGGAGAACGAAGTGTGCCTTATAGGTGCATGGATACCTCTCCCTTGTGTGACGCGTTTTGGGGCGAAACCCCAGGAACAAATCCGTGCGGCCTGCGTGCCAAAGCGGACAATATCACACATGTGGGTTGATTAGGCTGGGCCGTCACATCCAGTACTAAATTCATACATGTAAAGAGTTTACCGAGTTAAATCCTTGGTGAAAAATACTTACCTATGGAGTGAAAACACATGAGTAATAATAAACTAAATATTATTGAGCCTTAAATACTTGGAGTATTGAGCGTCTAGTGAAAAATTGAGAGTTACTTAAAGATTTGGAAATCCTCATGTTTATTTAGAAGTTTAAAGAGTGATATTTACAAAAGCCACCATTGTCTAAGGGAGTACTAAGATTTAATAATCAGAAGAATACTTACATAGAACAAACCCTAAGAAAAATAGTTATCAAGAGTGAGTGAACTTCCACTAGACTAATTCATTTGACTTAAAATTTATATATAGAGTCCCTACCTTGAAAAATAAATTTTAAGATAAAGAAATCAGATTTTGGAGCAACATTATAAGAACTTCCTAAAATTCTGCCTTGGGTGAAATTATGTATAATAAGTAGATTTTATGAAGTAAATACCTAATGATTTGTCTAGAATACTATAGTTAATTATAAAAACAATTGAAACTTGAAAAGTCACAGAAAATATTTATCTTATAGAGTTTTAACATATGGTTGGCTAATAAACCTTTGAAGATAATTTTGGAAGATTATTGAGGATTATTAAATGATCGGGAATATTATGTTAAACTACTCAAGTACGTTACACCTGGTTTATAGCTTGGTAATATAATCGATATGATAAATGATCATATATTGACGTATAATTCGTACCGGTCATAAAATGAAGGGATAAGGATCATAAAATGAAATTTTACAACAGTTACGAAAATACAAATACGAAACAATCAAGAGATACAGATATATATCGAGCGCAGATAAAATCAACAGCGCAATAAAATGTACAACAAAGCTGGTTAATAAGGTGTTGAATTCTTTGAGTGTGTCGTTAGTAGCGGTACGAGGGCGTACCTTAGCTCTTTTAAGGGGGATATACTGGCATACTCTTCCTTCGTCACCTCATTCAGATTATGCCATGTTGCCTTATTAGCAAAATGAGAGGTGTTTGTATGTGCTTGGTTTTTACATTATGACACAGTGTGTGACTGTTGATTTTCATCATGCTATGTCTTGGTATATCTTGGTTCGTTTTGATTTTGAGTAATCTCGGGTGGAATGTTTTATGGAAATGGATGGAAATAAAGGGTTGGATTGGTATGGAATTTCATTGGAATTATTATTGTCTCAGCACACCCGAAGCGGTGTGAGTGCCTATTAGTTGATTTTTAAACTTCGAGGCGTAGTTTCTTTTAAGGGGGATATACTGAAATACCCCTAAATTAATTCAAATTAATTTAGGGGATTTCTGTTATTAAACCTTTAATAATACTATTAAGTATTAAATTATTATATGGAATTATGAATATTAAATTATTGTATGGAGTTATGAGTATTACTATTATATGGAATTATGGAAATTATTTTAGGGGATTCCTCCTATTTAACTCTAAAGAATACAATTAAATATTTAATTATTATATATTATTATATAGTATTATGAATTTAATAATAAGATTTATAAGTCAATAAATCTTGGGAAAATTTCTAAACAATCCAAGTATATTATAAAGATTTTAGAAAGAGTTGGAACATTGTTTTGAAACATAAAAGTCAAAATAAAATTATAGAAACCTTAAAGCTTATTAAGCCTTGCTAGGGTTGACTTTTGAGAATGGTCAACTAGCACATGAAACCTATACCAATAAATAGGTTATGAAAAAACATGAAGATTGATAAAAAGAACGTCAAAAACGGATCATCCTAGCCAAAGTTATGCTAGATTGAAGTTTAGAGTCAAAACTTTGAGATCTGCCGCGTGTCAGTCAATCACAGGCTGCCCAACACTTAGTCGATTTTCTCCTTGTTTTTCGCCAACAGAAATCAGTTTGTTGCCCTATCTTGTGACCTTCATAACTTTCTTATCCTTTGGATATTTTGAGTGCCGTCTTCTTTGTTGTCTTCTCCTACATTCCCTCTAAACAACCATAACTCATACAAACCCTAATTAGCTCTGAATCAACCGGATAATCGAGTCAAAGTAGCCACCCTGCAAAAACCGAAACTGCAATTCCAGTTTTTCCCTTTGAATCAGGTAACTTCGACTAGCCATAACTTCTTCTTTTCTCATCCAAATTTCATGTTCTTTAGCTCGTTTTGAAGAGCTCTAATTCCTCTAAAACTTTCATGTTTATGGCCTAAGCCAATTCTCAACCGATTGGAATAACAAGGTGTCTAAAGTCTCGGTTTCACCATCACATAAAATCACAGTTTTCTTTCCAGAAAACGCAAGGTAAAGTCGCAACTTCTAGCTTCTATTTCTTTCTGTGTGTTGCGAGTTAGGATTAGTTCTTGTTATCAATATGTAGAGGTAAGTTTTCTCTTTAGATTAAGCCCTTATACATAGCCTAACTCGATCTGTACTGCAAGTTTAGATCCTCAAAGTTGGCCTCGTGAACTGCTCAAAGTTCGAATTTTTCCAGATTTTCGAATTCGATTTCACTCAATTCGCACAACTCCGGTAAGTTTCCGATCAATTGCTCCGTTATTGTCATTCGAAATCCTGTTACCGGCCTAACCCATGTCTCAATTTAATCAATTACGTGTTAGATTAGGAGAATTTGTTAGATTGATGTTCGAATCGAATTCTGTATCCTATATGAACCCTAACTTCGAACTGAATTCGGATTCCATCGTATACTGCATTATAATTGGGGAAATTAGCATCATTAGAACCGAAATTCGATTTCGAAACCATAGAAACAAGAATCACTCGATTTCGTTCTGTAGATTAGGAGATTTTTGAGATTTAGTACTCGACTTGGCATATGAGTTCGCTGATGAACTGAGAGTTCAGGGGCCGTCCGATCTCGTTTTAAAAGATTGGACGGTCGAGATTAGATCGGGTAATTAAAAAGTGTTATAAGTTTCTATAAAATTCAGTAAATAGCCCTAACTTGTTGAGTTAATTTAAAAACCCTTCCCGAATGTATTTTGACTTGGAATTTTAACCATAGATTCCTTATTGAATCTAGTTTATTTTGATGTAAATTAATATGGTTTTGGAGTTTTTAAACGTAAGTTATGATTTTTGCAAGTTACGGGTTTTCTAGAATTATTTGGCTAAATTAAAAAGATATTTTTATGAAATAAAAATTTTATAATATGTCTAAAATGTTATAGTTTACTGTATATTAAATTTGGGAATTTTGGGCAATGGTAAAAGGTTTTAAAAATTGTGTTTATAAGTTTTTCATAAGAATAACCTATAATATAAGGTTTTTAATGTAACCAAAAATTAAAGTATGGTTTGTTAATTAACTTTTAAGCTGGGGAAAATAAGGGAAACTAAATTAAAATTTTATAACAGTAAGTTAATAAATGTTTTGGTATTAGCTTTTAAGAGAAATGGAATTATTTACATATATGTATATATACTTAATTAAGTAGAAACTTATGTAAATCAAGGAATTTAATTATTTTTACATTTTATTTATTATACTATATGGGAGTTAATATTTTTAATTAAACTAGGGAATACATATATTTTTTTTACGCATATATAAAAAGGGATTAAAGTAGTAACTTAGGGTAAAGCAAGGAACTAATAAATTAATACTTATAATAACTAAGTATTATAAGAGCTAGAATCCTAAGATAAAGTAAAAGGAATACTTTATGAAACATACTTGGAATACAGTTAAAGGTTGTAGTAATAAGATGGTTTAAATATAATAAGCTACATAGGGGATGTATTAATTGAATTCTAATACAGGTATACGAACATATGTATTAAATAAATAAAGGGAAACACTTTATTTTATAAACCGTATATCGGTTGTAGTTATACCTAAAAGTTATTAAACATAATTAAATACAATAAAACTACATAGATAATGTTTTGAACAAATCCTAGTATATATAAATATATACACATTAAACATAATAAAATTAAATACCTTATAGGAAATATAATACGAAGGAATTAATAAGTTAAACTAAACCCCTACATAATACCAATAAAAGAATATTATATGATGTGGTATTAAATTATAGTAATGAATTAGGCTTAAAGAGTTACCTTTGATTTTCCAAGGTTTATATGTAAACCATATTAAAATACATGTATAGTTATTTGTCAATGATCAGAATGTAATTCTAAAATTGGGATTAAGTAATTAATAAGTTAAAACTTAGGAAAAATTGTGATTAGATTACATAAAATGTTGCACAAGTAGATCTTATTCTATAATTAATGATAAACAAATGTAATACGATTACATCTAAATATTCATAATATTAAACCATAATAAAATAAGTAAATACTTTTACATCTAAATGTGAGGTGGATTAGTAAGTCTAGATTTAATCATTTCTTAACATTTATGGTAGTGAAATATAACTTAATGTTTTAAGATAGAATCATTATAAGGATTATGATATATTCTATATTAAACGATGATTTGGAAATTTATCTAAATAATTATCCTTAAGTTTCTTAGAATTAGATAAGCCATATAAAATACATTTATCTAGTATTCATGATGTGAGTATACAATTAAGTGGGGTATTTAGTAGTGAGAATTTATAGGAAGGTTTATAAATGGGAATTTGATACTTAAAACCTTTGAACCTTTTATCAGATAAAACTAAGTTATATAATAATTATATTGATATACTTTACAGTAAAGGGGAATAATGTTAGGTTATTTGAATATAAAATATGGGAATTTTCATAGTACATTATCTTATTAAATAATTAACAATTTCACTTACGACCCAGAATTTGATTCTTTGATAAATTCCACTCTATGTAGATATATTGTCCATCCTAAATACAATAAAGGAAATTTATTTATTAGGTTATTCCTTTGAAACCTTAGGTTTTGTAAAACAATTTAAAACGTATTTAAGGCTTAAGTTTAATGAAGTTTAGTGCAAAGAATTATACATAGTCTATAGAGAGAATGTGTGTAAAAATAAAACATTTAAGAAATTAAATGTAAGTAAGGATACATAAAGGTTATACTAAACACCTTATTGTATAGGTAATAATAAAACATATAATATACCTTGTGAATACTAAATGTAAGATTAATTCGTTAAATCTAAGTTAATTATAATATAGTTATTCAGGATGAGAAGCTATTTAACATCTTATGACAAGTTTATTAGATGGTTGTAATTAAAAGTCATTCTGAACTAAAGATGAGATAATTGAGTTTAGCAGTTCAATTAAGTTATAATAAAACGCGTCTACAACACTACGATTTCAATATACAAGATGTAGATCTTAATTAAGTTAAGGGAAAACTTAATCATAATGGGTTATCTAGTAGATATTGTTTGAATACATAATCTTTACATTGTGGGATAGTAGTATAGTATTCTGAGATGAGTCCATCGTAGGTCATAATACAATGTTTATTCTAAATTAAGAATAAAGGTATTGAGCTTAATTATTATTGAAATTCTTAGATTTAATTATATAATATAAACACATTTATGATATAGAGGTCTCAAAAGTCTTGAATGTGAGGATTGTGGTTAAGTATGAATAAAGTGGATAGGAGTGGACAATTAGCAAATGTTAATTGAATACATTCCTTGATCTTACCACCTTGGGCTATACAACGTTCTCAGATAACTCAAGATTATACATAACATTTAAGTGAGGGCTTAAAAGACAATTAAGACTTTGGAATAAGAGTAAGGAGTTTATTAAAGCTTAACATAGGCTACCAGTTTGATAATAC
>CM041780.1:172928914-172973210 GCA_023374045.1 Limonium bicolor | reverse complement strand
TAAATTTCTCATCTGAAGTCCAAATCACAATCTTGATAGTTTGTTGGAATCCCCTTTCAAAGAGCTTTACAACCATAGCTCATGAGCCCCCAGATTCTCAGGAAAAACCACGAAGAAGTGCTTTTGATTCTCGAGGTAAAACATTGCCTTCTTGGAAACTCTTTGTTCTTTCATTTTCATCAAGGCCGAGTGCCTAGGGTTACTAACCCATATTATTCTTCATCTTATTCTATATTTTTGGCCAATTTCTCTAGCAAATTGCTGTCAAAATTTCTAAGGAAATCAAGCTTAATATTAAGCTAATGGTTAATATACAAGGTAAATCCTACAACTACCTATTTCAAGGTTCTAATTGTTGATCTATATATGATCTAAAATATTGTTCATCTTATTATTTAATGCCGAAATTTTGGTGATTAATATTCAGTTTTTGGCTTATTAAAAGTTAATGATTATTAAATCTAAGAATAGATTTATACTCCTTATGATATAAGCTATCATAATATACAAGAAAAATTCATATACTATAATTTATATGGTGGCCAAAATTAAGGGTATTAATTGAGTTAGAAAAAAATATCTAACTTAGTTAAATTAAAGGAATTAGTATAATTAAGAGTAATATGTAAAATTTAAGAAGTTTTAGTACCTAATGGTGATTACCGAAAATATATGAGGTCAATATGGAATTTTTGAGAGTTTAGATGATGAGAAAATAATTGTAGAATTAAGTTTACAATTTATAAAGAGTTTATTATTACTAGAATTTATAAGGTTTTTGGTATATTTAAAGTTAATAAAAGATAGTATATATATACTACAACATTATTTAAATCTGGTGATTTAGAGATGTTTAAAATGATTTTTGATGTTCAAAAATCTGTAGGAAAATTAGTTACAAAAATTAGAAATTAATTAGAGTTAATTTGGTTAATAAATGAGTTAGGATAAAAGAAAAGACCACAAGGGTAAAATGGTAATTTCCCTGGTCAAACTGGTCAAACGTGGTCAAACTTGGTCAATGACAGTTTGTAAAATGTTTTAGAGAGGCTAAATAAAATTTGTAGCAAAAGATTAGATATTAAAAGGATAAAGGAATGTTAAGTTAAATTAATTTAGGGGGGTAATATGGTAAATAATGGAAAGTTAGGGTGTTTGACCATAAAAGGCTGGTCAAACTTGGGTATATTTTGGTAATTGACCAAAAGTATAAAAGAAATTAATTAAATAAGACTTTAGAAGAAATTATAAATAAAAATAGCAAGTTTAGAACTTATTATAAGAAAAATAGAAATTAAGAGAAAACTATGGGTAAGTAATGTAAATAACACATTTATGTGTGTTTAGAAGGTTAAGGAAATTAAATAAAGAATTTAGAAATAAGTTGTAAAAGAAACAGAGTAAGACAAGGTTAAACAAGACCCGTATATAACTTAAGGTATACGAGGGGTATACCCGTGATTTAATAAGTATAGGAGAAATCAATACTTAGAGTATTTTTTAATGAAAGTATAAGTTATATTGGAAAAAGAAATAAATACGTATGATACGGAGTATCATGCGGACGTATTCGAAAAATTTTAGTGTACATGAATAGTACTCGTATACGTGAATAGTAAATACGTATACATGAATAGTAACTACGTATATATGAATAGTCAAATACGAGACATATACGTGAATAGTAAAATACGTATACGTGAATAGTGAAATATGATGAATAGTAAAATACGAGGCCGTATAAATAAATAGTGGAATACGAGACCGTATAAATGAATAGTGAAATACGGATGAATAGTGAAAAATACTAAAACCTAATACAAGGTCTGTATAAGTATAAAGTTGCTAACTGTGCAACTAAATAACTGCTAACGACGTTAGTATGTTAATGAATCAGAGTTGAGCTTGAAAACGCTCCTAAATGAACGAACCCGTTTAACGGTATACTATTATACCCGGGTTAACCTAGGAAGAGGTTTAAGTTGAAAAGAGAACCAAATTAGTTCTAAGACACAGGATACTAATACTAGTTCTGATTACAGATTTAGATAGTCAGAGGCGTTCGGCGGATTAGGCGAACGTGGGATTAAGAGCTAGCCAGTCTCCGGTGTACGGTATGGGATTCTTGTAGCTTGTTTGCTAATGAGGTATACCTCGGTTTGTGTGCTATGTGTTATTGTGATACAACCAAGCAAGATTAAGCATGAAACCGATTTACTGTATTGGTATTGTGTGTCCATTGCACCCTAACACGACTTGATTCAGAGCTTGTTCATTAACTATGATTAGTAACAATTATACAAGGTTATAAATACTCCAAGTTGTTAGTAGGTTAATACCGAGAGAGGTTTAACTAACCAATTGTCATTGAGACTTCAACTAACTAGAACTTGAGAGGAATCCGGGACTGACTCCGGTCATGCATGTTTAGGATAGGAGGTCGGCATCTGTATCAGATCTGTCTTCCGCCTAGGGTCAACAAACTGACCCGACCAGCTCGAGTGAACAGTTCGAGGTGGGAGGCAAATTCAGGAGGCGCAGGAGGGTCAAGCCTACACTCCTCATAACTTAAGAATTAATGTTTATTCAACCAATGGAGCTAATAACTCATTGGCTAGGGTTACTTTGACCCGACAAAAATAAACATATCAGTTAGAGAACAACCAGTTCTTTTAGGAGAATGGTTGACACTTATAAGGTATGGTCAAACACGAGAACTAAACAATTCTCAGGCCTCAAGAGTTAGGAGTCTAACTTACCCATTAATGGGCGTCCATTACGACGTTCGATTTATTTGAGCTGTGAATGTTTCACATGAGTGTGTTGTTTGTTATCGTACTTCTTATTAGTACTTGTATGAATAAACAATTGCATGTATACGACGAAGTAGTCATGTGTAACCCTGCAAGCTTGTGGGCTGCACGTTTTCTGTACCAGCAATATGCTGAGCCCCTTGGGGCCTGTGATTTAAACTTTGCAAGTAGGTACTAGACGAGGACTCAACCTGAGAGTGGGAGCGGGTAGAGTACTTCGGGTTGCTTTTACATTTGTTACACGAGTTGAGCATGTACACTCGTTTTGTATATTGATGAGATGTTAAGTTGTGGTTTATGGATTGTAATGTTTAGATGCTCGAGTAATTATCCGGTTAGTCAGACCGTGACTTGTAAAGAGAATAGGCCTAGTTAGTCACGTGGGTGACTAACGGTGGTAACACCAATTTAGTAGAACTTTTCCGCTGCGTTGTTATTGTACGAGATGGACTTAGGGCGACGATCATTGTATTTGGAGATGGGGTGTTACAAAAAGTGGCCATCAGGCATAGCCATGGTATGTGGTTTCTCAAGTTCTGAATAATTATCAAACAATCTCAAGTCTCGCACATGTGATCGGAGGCCCCTGAGTCTATAATCCTATCAAAGCTGTCAAAGACATTTTGTTTTAGTTCCTTTTCATGACTGTTTGTTGAATTTCCCAAACACACAGAGGTAAAACGATCATCTATGCAGGTCATGCATGGAGACACCTCTAAGTTTTTACCAATCTGTGGAGGGTGATTTTTCGGTATGAGGGGGGTCTATCTAAATATGGATCTGACTGAGAAGTCAAAACCCTAAAAATGTCATTCTGTGGAGGGTGAAAACCCGTTATTCTGGCATCCCTCAAACACCTACTACATCGTCCGTCTTTCCCAGAAAGCATAAGGGGAGTGCAAGTGAGCACTACACCCGCTCTCAATGGGCTCCACGCGGACTTATGCCTCTATAAGGCGGATTTGACTAGAGTCGCCACCTAGTTTGACCTAAGATAACTAGGAAGGAAGATCGGGTTCTAAGAACCGTTAATTAACTCTGAGATTATTGCCTATGGATAGGGTTTATCTGATCAGACCAGAGATTCTATGGTGGGTTCGCACTGGGTTACACCCCTTAGAAGTGGCAACGACCACGACTTCGGATTGGTGCCCGAGGAAACCTCAGTCTCCAATTGTCGGGATTGCCTTCTTTCAAAACCTTATTAGAGAGATTCATTTAAAAGCCAAGGATAAGATTAGGACAGGAGGAGAGAAAACGAGTGGATGAGGCGAGCTTTTCTGCCAAGCTAGCGCCAAGAAGAGGAATGAGTGAATTCAGATGAGTATAGAATGAAGATTTGGGAAAATTCTGAGGTTGAGTGAATATACAAGACTTGGAGTATGATGGTTTGAAGTTTGTAGGAGCTGAAGAAGGCTCGAGTGTTTTGAGAGATGTGAGAGCCACCAGAGGGGGAAAAAGGTTTTTGTTTGGAATGGGGTCGCACCCTAGATGGGCTGCCTACGTACTCAACTCCATGTTGAGATCAGACCTTACGTAGTTCAGGCTTTTAGGATTTTGGAATTTTGATGTTTGATGGGTGGGATGTTATAGTCTGTGAGACGCTCGGGTCTATGAGACGTTTGAAATCTTAAGATGTCGAAATCTATGAGACGCTCGGATCTGTGAGACACTCGAGTCTATGAGATGCTCTGGTCTGTGAGATATTCGAATCATTAGAATAACAAAGTCTGTGAGATGCTCGGGTCTGTGAGACATTCGAATGTGGGCGAAAATGGAATTGAATTGAAATTGAAGTTGAATTGGAATTGAATGAATTTTGATTTGAATTGGTACTGAAATGAATTTGGATTTGAATGAGCTTGAACTTGAATTTGAATTGAATTGGATTTGAATTGAATTTGGCTTTGAATTGAATTGAACTTGAACTTGAATGACGTTTTGAATTGAATTGAAGCTAGAATGAATTGGATTGAGATGAATTTGGAATTGAATTGAATTAAGAATAGAATTAAGTATTGAATGAATTGAATTGAAATTGGATTTGAAATCGAATTGAAATTAAATTGATTTTGGATTGGAATTGAGAAGAATTGGGATGGAATTGAAGTTGTGGGCCAAATTTGAGCTAATGGGTCTGGTTTGGGCCTTGAAAGCAGGCCGAGTAGGACCACAAAAAATGGACCGGGTTGGGCCTTGGAAGAAGGGCCAGACTGGGCCCTGGAAAAGTGGGCCAGATTTGGGCCTCGAATTGGGCCTTGATTTGGACTTTGAATTGGGCCTTGGATTGGGCTTTGAATTGTTAATGAGCTGGTTTTGAAATGGGAGTTGGGCAGCTTTTGGAGTGCATTTGGGCTGGTTTCATGGAGTTGGGCCGGGTTATGTGGGTTTTGGACCGAAGTTGATCTTTGGCCTGAAAATTGTTTTTGGGCTGAATTGGCCTTTTGGGATAGGCTTGGGTTTGATTCAGACTTTTGGGCCCGATTTGGGCTTTAGAGAAATGGGCCAAAGATGGGCCTTTCAATTTGGGCAAATTTGTGATTGGGCTGAAGTGGGCTTCTTTTTTGAATTGGGATGAAATGGGTTTTATGATCTTGGGCCAAGTGTGGGAATTGTGTTTTGATTTTTGGGCCTGATTTGGGCCTTATTGATTTGGGCTGATTTGTGAGATATTAACAAGTGAGATGGATCAATTTTGATTTATCAACTCTTGATTATGGGTGTGTTGAAGGCAAAGGCGGATTCCACCCACATAAAACGAATGAGAGATCCGTTAGGCATGGGGTGGTTGCGCATCCTATGCCCTCCTAAAATGGCCTTAAGGGCTTGTTTTTTGAAGTTTTGTTCTTATATACATATAATGGTGGTTAAGGTATTTTCTGAAGTTATAGGAGATTATTGCCCCACGAAACGAATGAGAGACCCGTTAGGTGTGGAGCGATAATACATCCAAAACTTTTCTGTCAGTAAAAAGGTTCTATACGGTAAATAACTAGGGCTTAGATAGAGGTCAGGGTTAACGAATCAATCAATTGCAGGGTTGCGAGAAGGGCATAGAAGCGAGATTACACGTGTACAATGGAGCATATACAATGGAGTAAAAGCGACGAAAGCATAACAGATGCAAAACAGAACCGCTATAAAAATTGAAGATGATGTTAAGACAACGAGAATAGCATAACAAAGCAAGACTTTGCAATTAAATGAGTTGGTTTCAAGTGAAGACTAGATTAGAATCATGCCTTTTCAATCAATTTCGAAAATGAATCTATGCGCAAGGAGCAAACAGCAGACAGCAAACAACAATGCTAGGAATGTAGACAAATTGTCGGTCATGATCAAAAGGAACTTTAAGTAATATAGAAAACCAACCTACGGGGTGGCCTGCCCCCGGTTTTTATCACTCAATCTTATATACAAGAAGACATCCAGCCAATTTGAGTCAAATGCTCATAGTCCCGCTTCAGCCACATGTAATATGACGTCCGACACCAAGTGAACATGTTCAGCTCAAATTTTGTTGATTTTTGTATGTACCTCAGACAAAACACAAAAGTATGTAAGCAATGAACTTAAACAAGAAAGCAAGGGACAAAATAAAAGGAAGAAAAAATAGACGAAAGTTAATTCCCAAACACAAATAACATCTCGACCCACAAGCAAAAATACAACAGAGTGAGCCAATGCAGTTCTCATTCCATGATGGTATATAGCATGATGACAAGATAATACCATGTGCGCCAGCAGAGGACATAAAATCTACAAAGAGACCATCTGGCCTTAATTCAACTAGTCCGGGAACAACAATACAATTGGTCGGGAAAATCATTTGCCAGTGAATGATTTATTATTCACAATAATAGTCCGAATATAGGTACAAATCAGCAGCAATTCAGAGGTTTGACAAATATCATACCAAATTCCACGTGGCTGTGCAAAGGATCGACTGGAATAAGAAATGTCAATCTATTGAACTGTAATGAAACCGTGAGCGGTAAAACGTCAAGAATAATTTAATATTGGATATCAATGTGTGTGTGACGATAACCAAGTTCACGGGAAACAGATCACGCAACATTTTATGATTGATGGGTGATGAAATCAATTACCAATCAGTGACCCAACAACAAAACATAGTAGGTACCACGAGTTGGGTTAATACGACATAGTAGCATCCCCCATCCTAGTACAATGCTCTTGAATTCAGTATGGTTAGTAGCAGTAAAGAAAAAAATATATATATTATACAGGAAAGAAAGTTTAATCGATTTGATTCAGATCCGAGCACAGTACCCTTAAACCAAGTAAAAGTATTAATATGTCAAAGGAAAAGCCCAGAGGACAGATGGATACAAGTAAATCAGAATGATTCTCAAGCTAGTCTAACGTACAACAAGTGATTGAGGGGCAGCAAACAGATTACATTTCCAAAACCGAGAGGGAATATCAATCCTGAAAGGAATCAACCAGTCCAAGACAAAGCATTGTCAAGAATGTACTCAACCAGATTACCGACATATTTTTCGTTATTGGCAACGACTAAAGTGGGGATTAAGCATACTATTTAAACCCAAATCATATTGAAATGACGTGATTGAAATTCCAAGAAAACCTGCTACCCTTGAGCGAACATAGAAGAGATGAGCTGGTCGATTTTGTCCGGTTACGCTGTCGAAGGGCAATTGCTAGGCAAAAAAAATTTGACTGAAGAATATCGCAGTAGGAAGAGAAAGAGTTTCTGATATTGAAGCATCGTCAACAATCAGTGAAGAGGAGAGGACGCTCCACGTTAAAATTCAGCTGCATAAGCATCAGCACAGAGAGCAATTTCTTTCCGTAAAAAAAAAGAACATAACAGAAGAAACAACTACAGGTTAGACAGACATATTGACCGATAAACACGATCGAATGTATAAGGGGGGAAAGAGAAAGGTAGACAGGATTCGATCATGGTTAAACGGGAGGGAAGAATGACTTAGCTTCGACTTCAAAGCTCAAGGCTGCTCGTGGGGACCTTCTCTTTTCTTTTTATCGTCGGTGACTAGAAGAAAAAGGATGGAGCCGATATGCTCCTTAATCACCGGTGGGGTGTGAAAATTTTGGTGAATGAATAACAGCCATGCGACGAGAACCAGAAGACGTGGGCATATTCCTTGTTCATCGGTCCTTGTCTGCCAGTTCGTGAGCATGAAGAAGGCGCAGAGCATGTGCGTTCCCAGTTCACCACCGTGAAGAGAACGAAGTAGTCGGAGCAAACGTCCCTTGTTTCGCCAGCTAGGTTGCAAGATTACCGTCCGTGAAAGAGAATGATGCGAGGTGGAGCTTTTATTTCCAATGTGAAGATGAGGAAGAGAGCAGGTCCTTGTCGGTGAAGATGCGTGAATGAGAGGATGAGGTTGATACAGAACTTGCGGTTCCGTAGGTGAAGAGAACTGAAGGGAGGGGCAAGCTGTATGTTCCTTGTTTCGCCAGCCAGCGGTCATGTGAAGGGGACGAAGAAACGGAGTATGTACACCCCTTGTTTGCCAGCCGCATGAAGGTAATGAACAGAGGAGCATATATGGTCCTTGTACGACAGCAATGTAAAGGGGAACAACAATGGAGCGGATGCATTCCTTGTTCTTCAGTCGAAGGGGATGAAGCTGGCGCAGAGCTTGTGTTTCCGTGAGTGAGAGATGAAAAGGGCAGAGAGCAGTATGCTCCTCGTTGCCAGTTTGGTTGCAAGAAAATTACCCTGAGCATGAGGAATGAAGGAGAGGACACGGATATATGTTCCCTGTTTCGTCAGTTGGTTGAGCAAAAATTATCGGCATGGAGAGAATGCAAGACAGAGTATGTATGCTCCTGTTCGGAGGCGATGTCTTCTCGTTCGACAGTTTGGGCTGGAAGATTAACAGTAGTGAAGAGAATGACCGTAGTAGAGCAAGTATGTGTGCTTGGTTTGCCCACTGGGTTTGCAAAAATACCGGTAACCGTGAAAGAGAATGGGGAACAAAGCTGTGTGTTCCTTGTTTTCAGGGATGGAAAAATGAGAGACGGTAGGAAAACCGAGACAATGAGAGATGGCGGCTCCTATTCCACTGTAGGGTTTGTTCGGGATCTGTCGTTTTATAATGAAAGGGTAAGCTGTGGAGTAGTAGACCGAACCGGTGCAGTGCTAGGGCTTTCTTGGGCCATATTTGATTGGACTGGATCGGAGATGGATGTGTTTGCTCTTGTTTACAATGTAACAATGTGAAACAGAAAATTAAAAATGACCTTTTCTTTTTTTGCCCCGAGGTACGAACCCGTATACTCCAATCTCCCTTATGTACTCAATAACCCGTTACACTAATGAAAACTTGATATTTAAATGTGAGAAAACATAATTAAGTTCTAGCACGAGCTGAATAGAAAAAATAATAATACTAATTATTATAATATGTGCATAAAATGATGAAGTAGTACTAATATAATGAAGATAAAAAATACAATTGAATGTAGATGAAAAGAAACTGAGTTAAATATGTACGAATAGCAGTAAATAAGATAAAAAAAAAGTAACAAAATAACATGAGATGAGAGTGAGTTTAATCAAATTGGCGACATAACGAAATATGCAAGTATGGAATATAACAGTGAAAAGGTACATAAAATGATTGAAAATAATAACGATAAATACAAAATAAAAACAAATACTAATAAAGAGAATACAAGTAAGAGTATCAATAAAATGAAATGAGATAAGATAAACAACAAACGAAATGGCATGAACTGAGATAAAACGAATAGGAAAATAAAAAGGAACCGACTAACATGAAATAAATCGAAAATAAAATGGTAAAATAAGTAACGCAAATGGATGCATTTGAAATCGGATGCTTTGAAAATTGATTTTAAAAAAATTTGTCATAAAAATGACAGTTTCATTTTGGTACGTACATGAATAAGTTTCGAAAAGAAAGGCGACGACCCTCTTATTTTATTTATTATCATTTTTTTTTTGAGATTTTTGTTATGGGGTGAGAATTTTTGGTGTCTACAGATGGCTCCCCTTGATTCAATTTTGCAAGCCTTTGCATAATTGGATCAAGGTTGACGGGGCGCCAAAAATTCTCACTGCAGTTTAGTGGTGCATTGGGATGCAACCGCGAGGAAGATAATGTGTGAATGCGATGGGAAATGATATGATAGCTGAATGCACGAGGACTTATTACGAGTCTCAACTGGACCTCTTGACATCCAGTCCTAGGGCTTATGACGAGCCTAGAATGCTAACAATTAGGTTGGTTTGAGGGTGCACGAGGACTTAGGAGAGCCTCAACTGGACCTCTTGATATCCAGTCCTAGGACTTATGACGAGCCTAGAATGCAATTGAAAGTACGAGGACTTAGGAGAGCCTCAACTAGACCTCTTGACATCTAGCTATAGGACTTATGACAAGCCTATAATACTTTGATCGAGTACCGTACTAGTAGCGTAATAGCTGCCTAGCAGGTGGGTGTGAAGCGATCTTGCACTAGTAGCGTAATAGCTGCCTAGTGAAGGAAAAAACAACGGGACCGCACTAGTAGCGTAATAACTGCCTAGTGGGTTATGAAATGAATGATCTCGCACTAGTAGCGTAATAGCTGCCTAGTGGAGGAAAAACGGCGGGACCGCACTAGTAGCGTAATAGCTGCCTAGTGGGTTATGAAATGAACGATCTCGCACTAGTAGCGTAATAGCTGCCTAGTGGAGGAAAAAAGACGGGACCAAACTAGTAGCGTAATAGCTGCCTAGCGGGTTATGAAGTGAACAATCTCGCACTAGTAGCGTAATAGCTGCCAAGTGGAGGAAAAACGACGGGACCGCACTAGTAGCGTAATAGCTGCCTAGCGGGTGTAAAATGAAAGACGACTGTACTAGTAGCGCAATAGCTGTCTAGCAGGTGTAAAACGAAAGGCGACCGTACTAGTAGCGCAATAGCTGTCTAGCAGGTGTAAAACAAAAGATTCGACCGCACTAGTAGCGCAATAGCTGTCTAGCGGGTGTAAAATGAAAGGCGACCGTACTAGTAGCGCAATAGCTGTCTAGCAGGTGTAAAATGAAAGGCGACCGTACTAGTAGCGCAATAGCTGTCTAGCAGGTGTAAAACGAAAGGCGACCGTACTAGTAGCGCAATAGCTGTCTAGCAGGTGTAAAATGAAAGGTCCGTACTAGTAGCGCAATAGCTGTCTAGCAGGTGTAAAATGAAAGGCGACCATACTAGTAGCGCAATAGCTGTCTAGCAGGTGTAAAACGAAAGGCGACCGTACTAGTAGCGCAATAGCTGTCTAGCAGGTGTAAAACGAAAAATTCGACCGCACTAGTAGCGCAATAGCTGTCTAGCGGGTGTAAAATGAAAGACGACCGTACTAGTAGCGTAATAGCTGCCTAGCGGGTGTGAAGATACTTCAGATAGTGAGCAAATTTTGTGGGTATATGCAAGCAAATTTTGTGGGTATATGCAGATGATATGTGATGTGAGGTGATTAACCAATGTATTAATTGAATTAAACTCTCTGTTTGTGGGTGTAGGTTTTTGTGTGAGCAGATGGCTCTAGAGTTACATCAAAACTTCGGGATGGCTCTGGTGGCTCCCGCATGGCTTCAACGATCTAAGATGGCTCCTGCATGCGTTGATGGCTCTGATATGCACTGATGGCTCCGGTGTGACCAATGGTCTTGGGGTGGTTGGTGGGTTTGACATGGTTGGTGATTTTGTGGCATTTGGTGGGCTTTGATTTTCTTTGAGATTTTTTCAAGGTGGTTTGATGGCTCCGATGATGGATTTATTGTTGTTTGACGGGATATGTTGTGGACTTTGTAGTGAGTGAATGGTTTTCGATGGGTGAATGACGAAACAAAGTTGCATGACGTTATTGGTAGTTCCCATCATGGTTCAATGTTTTCCATGGATGGCTTCGGGATGACCTTGTGCCGATTGAGCATGACGACGCTTTGGTTGGTTCACTTCGTTGACACCGAGGGGAAAATGGAAGTTTTCACCTTTGATGTGGTCGCACCCTGAACGGGCTGCCTACGTACTCAATTCCATATTGAGATCAGACCATACGTAGTTCGATACTCTGTGGGCAAGGCCCAGGTGATGAAATAGCTCCGACAGGGATTTGAGGTGGCTCTCGTATTGTTCTCGAACTGTTGGGATGGCTCACGTGTATCTCTGGAGATGGTCTCAATATTTGAGGATGGCTTCTGCATGGCTCCAACTTGGATATGGCCGTGGGATGGCTCCATCTTTGACTTTTTTTTTTATCAGAAGTTACGCTTTGATAGCGGCAACTGAAGTCGACTTTCCACGAGACTAGGTAGAGTTCTTACCAGTCGGATGTTGATGATGAAATGATTATGGTGCATGCAAATATTAAATGCTAGACACGATGCAAAATGCATATGCAGTTTTTTTTTGAAGAGAAAGTATAGTCCTATCTTTATTAATATGAGGTTTACGAATATAAGACATCTTCAGTTTGATCCTGAGTGATTGTTGAGCTAGAATACGTGAATCACTTTCCTCTCACGGAGGGATATGGGTCAATCTTTCATGAGTATGACTGTGTGTGCAAAATGTGTGATGATGCTCTCGATGCTCGGAGCAGTATTTACCTTAGAATTTCATTTTGAGGTTATGGACCTTCCATTCCTCACAAATTCCTCACCTGCAACAGGGTAGGCTGTTTATGATTTGGTGGTTGAATCGAAGAGTCGCTCGCACTCTAAAGACCTTCTGAGATAAGGTCACACTCATTCGCTCATGGTCCCTTTGGTATGATGGGACATGTTGATAGCAAGTACGAAGCTTATGATTCATGCTTCAAATCCGATACTTTCAGTTAACGCTCGTTGACTTACGAGTCAGAGGTCTTTTATCGGGTTATAACGGGGCTGAGGGGTATGATGTATGTCACACGGGACTGGAGGATTTATTTGGGAATTGTGGAGCTTTTGTGCAAATTAGGATGTGTTTCACCTTTGCCATGGGTGGAATGATTAGACAGGTTTCGATAACCTTTTATTGGTTTCTTCGGGACATCATTGGTCCTTTCGATTTGGATTTCTCCTTCTTGTCTCTTCTGGTGTACGGTTTGAACTTTATTCTCATTTTGTTTTTTGGAATTGCATTTGGCTCATCAACTTTCTCAAGCATTCTCTACTTTGTATTTTGGCTTTCAGCATTGGAGTTGCATTGACTCATCGATCTTCTCGAACATTTTCGGTGTTCTTTTTTGGTGTTTGGCTTTGGAGTTGCATTGACTCACTGATTTCTTCAAACATTTCATTTGTTGTTTTTGTGGAAGATGGTGGGGTGGGGCCATGGCTCTGGCTCGTTTGAGATCCTCTATTGCAAAGGTGAGTAAATATGTGTATGTGAGTTGGCATGTTGTGGAGTTCACAGAAAAAGGTTTATCATGAAAGGCTCAGCGGGGCTCACTAAGGGATTATGTACAGGGCAGTCAAAGCTTTTTGGGTTTTGTGGAGATTTTGATTCCTTAGTGCCTCGTCATTCTCATTAGTCAATGGATGTTTTCTTACTATTCTCAGATCTTTGCATGAATCACAGTTCATATCTTGTTTATCAACACTGATCTCTCTATGTATTGTGCCTCTCCATGTGCTGAAGGAAAGCACATGTCGCTCGTGGTTTTACCTCCTTTGGATCTCTCTATCTGCCCTCATCACTCAATGGATTGTCCAGTACTCTCATTTGAAATTCAAGGGAAAATACCGCTCTTCGCACACTACTCACTTGGTTTGTGGTGCTGATTTTGATTGGACCCTTGTGTTCATTGACGGGTCGAGAGTTCAGTGGTTCACGCAATCTGTTCAATTAATCTCTCAAGATTTTTTTCAAAGATGTCATTTCGATACGGAAGTATGCAAATGCAACCATCTACAATGGATTATGTTGTGGTAATATGGAATTACTATGGATAGATGCATGAAATGCTGACAACGATGAATGGAGATGGTTGATTTTGGATTTTGATCGAATGTTTTTTTTTGTATGCTTTTTCTTGGATGCAATGCATGGTAAGGTTACACCTAGTCTCGCTTGAATCAGTTCCAGCTGATGGTCCATGAAGCTCGTCCTGTCAATATCGACCCGCAGATGGCCTAGCTGTTAGGTGTGATGTGAGAGAAGCTGTTCTGGAATGATATTCGGTTGATTATTGGCTCCTGGAGTTTATGGACTTTTAGGGAGTGACAACTCCCGCATGGTAGTCCCATGATATGATAGTGACTGCCTGCGTTTTTGGGGTTTTTGGATGTATGATCTTTTTTTGGATTTTTGAATGTGTGATTTTTTTTTTTGGATGTATGCTTTTTTTTTTGGAATATGATTTTTTTGGATTTTTGAATGTGTGATTTTTTTTTTTGGATGTATGCTTTTTTTTTGGAATATGATTTTTTGGGGATTTGCTTTTTTGTGGTTGTTGGTCTCTATGTACATGGCATGCCGAATGGGAAGATGCTTGAATCCTTGGTATTTCTTGCTATCACCTCGAGGGTCACGCTTTCACTTATGGGCAAACGCGATTAATCACCTGCAAACACAGTCATTATAACAGAAAAAGAATAGACAAATGTGAATGTTAGCATGCTTTAAAAAATGGGATGAATGCTTTTGTGTGATGTGTTGGGAATGCAACATGTGATTATGCAATTTTTCTGAGATGGGTATGATTCATGCATGATTGATGAATGGAAATGACGAAAATGGGAAGAAGCAAGTCGTATGTGCTAAAAAAAAAATCAAGTGTTTAGAAAAACAGTTTTGAAAACACGTGTTTTCGAAATGGTGGATTTTCTCAGTAGGAATTTTGATGCTCGGTTGTTCGCAAATAAAGTAGGGAGTGGGGAACCCTATACATTGATCTAAATAAACTCGAAGGGAATGTATAAACCTATACATGTAATCTATTCAGAAATGGACAAGCGAGAAAAGAATCATAGGGAAAAACCTATACATCATCAATCCTTAAATCATTAAAAGGGGGAATTTTGAGCTGAACTTCTTCTGAACTCTTTTGGTCCGTCTTCGAGCTTCTGGCTGATTGCTCACGCTCGAGCTCCTGGTTGGCTGCTCGCTCGTCTTCGGGCTCTTGATCGGCTGCTCGCTTGTCTTCGGGCTCTTGATCGGCTGCACGCTTGTGTTTAGGCTGTTGTAGCGGAGTGGTACTGCTAACAAGCAATACAAGCTGGTGTTTTCTGATTCTTTACATTCTTAGCTCGACGTTTGTTTGGATTGGTCGGTCTTTATATGTTTCAATTTGCTTCACGGGTTTGTGCTCTTCTGATTTCCAACATTCTTGAACGCGAATGACTATTGATAATCTTCATGTCGCTGGACTCAGATTGGTACAACTCTGATTTATGGCTCGAACCGCGCTGTCGATCTTCATGCGCTCCACTTGCTTCGACGAGGGGAATGAGGGAAATTTTTGAGAAAGGAAAGGTGAATGATCGAGCACAAAATCGTATGCGAAAATCCACCACTTGTGTGAAAACACGAAATGACTAGTACGCTCCACGGTAATGACCACTGCTCTTGAAGGTGGGTTGAACTTCAAAAATAGCGGGTCACAACATGGGGACTAAATCATTTATTTTGAAATACATATGAGAAAACCGACTTTGAAAACTGTTTTTGAAACTATTTTGAAATAAAATCCGTGAAAAATGTTGTTTGAAATTCGTTTGTAACAAGTAGACTTTTGAAATCTGTTTTTGAAAATAGTTTTTGAAATGACATTTGTGAGAAGTGATGTTTGAAAATCATTTGTAAACAGTAGATTTTTGAAATCCGTTCTTTGCAAACTGTTTGACAAAGTTTATTGTTTGGAAGACTTTGATTGAAACCGATTTTGAAAACTGTTTTGGAAATAACAATTTTGAAATCATTAGAGATGAACGACTTTGCAAATATTTCATTTGAGTATTTGACATGATTCATTTTCTGATTTTTGCTAATTTTTGAAACGTGATCACACATAGATGTAAGTGCAAAATAAAAATCGTGGCTGATTTTATGTGGAGCTGAGTGTGAATGATTGGGATAATCACCTTCCAGGTCAATCAATGCTTCCATACCACCGGGGGAACCGTCGTCCCTTCACTGTTCATCTCTCGGGATTTATCTCTGTTATGCCTTGTGGGGCACGTCATTAAGAGAGTCCGGAGTGCTTAAGTTCGAAAGGTCAGGATACCCGAAGTGGTACAGTCACACGAGCCACGGCCGGGGATTATCACAACATACTCACTATTGGAAAACTTAGGGAAGCACTGCATGGGGTCCGATCTCCCCTCGTCTGCACGATAAGGTGTGTCTAAAGTCCAAATTATTCACTGACTACGTTGTGCCATGTATGGGTATCCGGTAAATACGGGATCCTCTATGGACGTGTAGCGTGACATTGGGCTTTAAAGACACCCGTGGTGCAGAGGAATCATGGAGAACTGAGCCCATGCAATCTTCAGGGTAAGGCAGAGGGTGGTCAGACAGGCGGCATACAAGGGGGTGACTACCCGTAAAACCCGTCCTAGACACCGGATTAGGCAGCTGGACACTGAAGGCTCAGAGTTCATTATATGCTGGCTTTGACTCGGATATGGAGGATAATTTTGGATCATGAGCTCAAGGCGTCGGTCAGAAACCTTACCGCCCTGTGGGTTTGTTCACTGAGAGAGTGACCCTAGCTCATGGGGAATCAACCGTGGACCGGTTGGGGATCCCGTGACATCGTGGGTAAATCGGGTGACACAGAGGAATGCATGTCCTAAGCTACCCACCCCATGCACCCCACAATCGCAATATAAATATGAAAGCAATAAACAAACCAAATGAAGCTAGCACCAACCTATGTACTAAGTGTTTTATCTTGAGATCAGTGATTCCAAATTGTTTTTTATTAGCCTAAAGGGAAGTTAGCTTCATTCACACCTAAGTGTCTCTTTCTAATCGTGAGCTAATTATTAACCCAATTGTTGTAATGTTTGTTGAGGATCTAACAAATCCTAGCTGTCCTCATCAGCTACACACTCTAAGTGTGGAGTAGAATAATCCTAGAGGCTTGGAGTGAATCTCTTGAAGGTTTTGAAAGAAGGGGGGAAGTCCCGACAATTTTGAATGGAGTTCAGTCTTCCTTGAGTTTGGGAAAAACTTACTCAAGTTTTCCCCAGCAGAGTCGCCATTCTGTGGAGGGTGATTTTTCGGTATGAGGGGGGTCTATCTAAATATGGATCTGACTGAGAAGTCAAAACCCTAAAAATGTCATTCTGTGGAGGGTGAAAACCCGTTATTCTGGCATCCCTCAAACACCTACTACATCGTCCGTCTTTCCCAGAAAGCATAAGGGGAGTGCAAGTGAGCACTACACCCGCTCTCAATGGGCTCCACGCGGACTTATGCCTCTATAAGGCGGATTTGACTAGAGTCGCCACCTAGTTTGACCTAAGATAACTAGGAAGGAAGATCGGGTTCTAAGAACCGTTAATTAACTCTGAGATTATTGCCTATGGATAGGGTTTATCTGATCAGACCAGAGATTCTATGGTGGGTTCGCACTGGGTTACACCCCTTAGAAGTGGCAACGACCACGACTTCGGATTGGTGCCCGAGGAAACCTCGGTCTCCAATTGTCGGGATTGCCTTCTTTCAAAACCTTATTAGAGAGATTCATTTAAAAGCCAAGGATAAGATTAGGACAGGAGGAGAGAAAACGAGTGGATGAGGCGAGCTTTTCTGCCAAGCTAGCGCCAAGAAGAGGAATGAGTGAATTCAGATGAGTATAGAATGAAGATTTGGGAAAATTCTGAGGTTGAGTGAATATACAAGACTTGGAGTATGATGGTTTGAAGTTTGTAGGAGCTGAAGAAGGCTCGAGTGTTTTGAGAGATGTGAGAGCCACCAGAGGGGGAAAAAGGTTTTTGTTGGAATGGGGTCGCACCCTAGATGGGCTGCCTACGTACTCAACTCCATGTTGAGATCAGACCTTACGTAGTTCAGGCTTTTAGGATTTTGGAATTTTGATGTTTGATGTGTGGGATGTTATAGTCTGTGAGACGCTCGGGTCTATGAGACGTTTGAAATCTTAAGATGTCGAAATCTATGAGACGCTCGGATCTGTGAGACACTCGAGTCTATGAGATGCTCTGGTCTGTGAGATATTCGAATCATTAGAATAACAAAGTCTGTGAGATGCTCGGGTCTGTGAGACATTCGAATGTGGGCGAAAATGGAATTGAATTGAAATTGAAGTTGAATTGGAATTGAATGAATTTTGATTTGAATTGGTACTGAAATGAATTTGGATTTGAATGAGCTTGAACTTGAATTTGAATTGAATTTGGATTTGAATTGAATTGAACTTGAACTTGAATGACGTTTTGAATTGAATTGAAGCTAGAATGAATTGGATTGAGATGAATTTGGAATTGAATTGAATTAAGAATAGAATTAAGTATTGAATGAATTGAATTGAAATTGGATTTGAAATCGAATTGAAATTAAATTGATTTTGGATTGGAATTGAGAAGAATTGGGATGGAATTGAAGTGTGTGGGCCAAATTTGAGCTAATGGGTCTGGTTTGGGCCTTGAAAGCAGGCCGAGTAGGACCACAAAAAATGGACCGGGTTGGGCCTTGGAAGAAGGGCTAGACTGGGCCCTGGAAAAGTGGGCCAGATTTGGGCCTTGATTTGGACTTTGAATTGGGCCTTGGACTGGGCCGCGAATTGGGCCTTGGATTGGGCTTTGAATTGTTAATGAGCTGGTTTTGAAATGGGAGTTGGGCAGCTTTTGGAGTGCATTTGGGCTGGTTTCATGGAGTTGGGCCGGGTTATGTGGGTTTTGGACCGAAGTTGATCTTTGGCCTGAAAATTGTTTTTGGGCTGAATTGGCCTTTTGGGATAGGCTTGGGTTTGATTCAGACTTTTGGGCCCGATTTGGGCTTTAGAGAAATGGGCCAAAGATGGGCCTTTCAATTTGGGCAAATTTGTGATTGGGCTGAAGTGGGCTTCTTTTTTGAATTGGGATGAAATGGGTTTTATTGATCTTGGGCCAAGTGTGGGAATTGTGTTTTTGATTTTTGGGCCTGATTTGGGCCTTATTGATTTGGGCTGATTTGTGAGATATTAACAAGTGAGATGGATCAATTTTGATTTATCAACTCTTGATTATGGGTGTGTTGAAGGCAAAGGCGGATTCCACCCACATAAACGAATGAGAGATCCGTTAGGCATGGGGTGGTTTGCGCATCCTATGCCTCCTAAAATGGCCTAAGGGCTTGTTTTTTGAAGTTTGTTCTTATATACATATAATGGTGGTTAAGGTATTTTCTGAAGTTATAGGAGATTATTGCCCCACGAAACGAATGAGAGACCCGTTAGGTGTGGAGCGATAATACATCCAAAACTTTTCTGTCAGTAAAAAGGTTCTATACGGTAAATAACTAGGGCTTAGATAGAGGTCAGGATTAACGAATCAATCAATTGCAGGGTTGCGAGAAGGGCATAGAAGCGAGATTACACGTGTACAATGGAGCATATACAATGGAGCAAAAGCGACGAAAGCATAACAGATGCAAAACTGAACCGCTATAAAAATTGAAGATGATGTTAAGACAACGAGAATAGCATAACAAAGCAAGACTTTGCAATTAAATGAGTTGGTTTCAAGTGAAGACTAGATTAGAATCATGCCTTTTCAATCAATTTCGAAAATGAATCTATGCGCAAGGAGCAAACAGCAGACAGCAAACAACAATGCTAGGAATGTAGACAAGTTGTCGGTCATGATCAAAAGGAACTTTAAGTAATATAGAAAACCAACCTACGGGGTGGCCTGCCCCCGGTTTTTATCACTCAATCTTATATACAAGAAGACATCCAGCCAATTTGAGTCAAATGCTCATAGTCCCGCTTCAGCCACATGTAATATGACGTCCGACACCAAGTGAACATGTTCAGCTCAAATTTTGTTGATTTTTGTTTGTACCTCAGACAAAACACAAAAGTATGTAAGCAATGAACTTAAACAAGAAAGCAAGGGACAAAATAAAAGGAAAAAAAAATAGACGAAAGTTAATTCCCAAACACAAATAACATCTCGACCCACAAGCAAAAATACAACAGAGTGAGCCAATGCAGTTCTCATTCATGATGGTATATAGCATGATGACAAGATAATACCATGTGCGCCAGCAGGAATAAAATCTACAAAGAGACCATCTGGCTTAATTCAACTAGTCCGGGAACAACAATACAATTGGTCGGGAAAATCATTTGCCAGTGAATGATTATTATTCACAATAATAGTCCGAATATAGGTACAAATCAGCAGCAATTCAGAGGTTTGACAAATATCATACCAAATTCCACGTGGCTGTGCAAAGGATCGACTGGAATAAGAAAATGTCAATCTATTGAACTGTAATGAAACGTGAGCGGTTAAAACGTCAAGAATATTTAATATTGGATATCAATGTGTGTGTGACGATAACCAAGTTCACGGGAAACAGATCACGCAACATTTTATGATTGATGGGTGATGAAATCAATTACCAATCAGTGACCCAACAAAAAACATAGTAGTACCACGAGTTGGGTTAATCCGACATAGTAGCATCCCCCATCCTAGTACAATGCTCTTGAATTCAGTATGGTTAGTAGCAGTAAGAAAAAAATATATATATTATACAGGAAAGAAAGTTTAATCGATTTGATTCAGATCCGAGCACAGTACCCTTAAACCAAGTAAAAGTATTAATATGTCAAAGGAAAAGCCCAGAGGACAGATGGATACAAGTAAATCAGATGATTCTCAAGCTAGTCTAACGTACAACAAGTGATTGAGGGGCAGCAACAGATTACATTTCCAAAACCGAGAGGGAATATCAATCCTGAAAGGAATCAACCAGTCCAAGACAAAGCATTGTCAAGAATGTACTCAACCAGATAACGGACAAATGTACCGACATATTTTTCGTTATTGGCAAAGACTAAAGTGGGGATTAAGCATACTATTTAAACCCAAATCATATTGAAATGACGTGATTGAAATTCCAAGAAAACCTGCTACCCTTGAGCGACATAGAAGAGATGAGCTGGTCGATTTTGCCCGGTTACGCTGTCGAAGGGCAATTGCTAGGCAAAAAAATTTGACTGAAGAATATCGCAGTAGGAAGAGAAAGAGTTTCTGATATTGAAGCATCGTCAACAATCAGTGAAGAGGAGAGGACGCTCACGTTAAAATTCAGCTGCATAAGCATCAGCACAGAGAGCAATTTCTTTCCGTAAAAAAAAAAAACATAACAGAAGAAACAACTACAGGTTAGACGGACATATTGACCGATAAACACGATCGAATGTATATGGGGGGAAAGAGGAAAGGTAGACAGGCTTCGATCATGGTTAAACGGGGGGAAAATGACTTAGCTTCGACTTCAAAGCTCAAGGCTGCTCGTGGGGACCTTCTCTTTTCTTTTATCGTCGTGACTAGAAGAAAAAGGATGGAGCCGATATGCTCCTTAATCACCGGTGGGGTGTGAAAATTTTGGTGAATGAATAACAGCCATGCGACGAGAACCGAAGACTGGGGCATATTCCTTGTTCATCGGTCCTTGTCTGCCAGTTCGTGAGCATGAAGAAGGCGCAGAGCATGTGCGTTCCCAGTTCGCCACCGTGAAGAGAACGAAGTAGTCGGAGCAAACGTCCCTTGTTTCGCCAGCTAGGATGCAAGATTACCGTCCTGAAAGAGAATGATGCGAGGTGGAGCTTTTATTTCCAATGTGAAGATGAGGAAGAGAGCAGGTCCTTGTCGGTGAAGATGCGTGAATGAGAGGATGAGGTTGATACAGAACTTGCGGTTCCGTAGGTGAAGAGAACTGAAGGGAGGGGCAAGCTGTATGTTCCTTGTTTCGCCAGCCAGCGGTCATGTGAAGGGGACAAAGAAACAGAGTATGTACACCCCTTGTTTGCCAGCCGCATGAAGGTAATGAACAGAGGAGCATATATGGTCCTTGTACGACATCAATGTAAAGGGGAACAACGATGGAGCGGATGCATTCCTTGTTCTTCAGTCGAAGGGGATGAAGCTGGCGCAGAGCTTGTGTTTCCGTGAGTGAGAGATGAAAAGGGCAGAGAGCAGTATGCTCCTCGTTGCCAGTTTGGTTGCAAGAAAATTACCCTGAGCATGAGGAATGAAGGAGAGGACACGGATATATGTTCCCTGTTTCGTCAGTTGGTTGAGCAAAAATTATCGGCATGGAGAGAATGCAAGACAGAGTATGTATGCTCCTGTTCGGAGGCGATGTCTTCTCGTTCGACAGTTTGGGCTGGAAGATTAACAGTAGTGAAGAGAATGACCGTAGTAGAGCAAGTATGTGTGCTTGGTTTGCCCACTGGGTTTGCAAAAATACCGGTAACCGTGAAAGAGAATGGGGAACAAAGCTGTGTGTTCCTTGTTTTCAGGGATGGAAAATGAGAGACGGTAGGAAAACCGAGACAATGAGAGATGGCGGCTCCTATTCCACTGTAGGGTTTGTTCGGGATCTGTCGTTTTTATAATGAAAGGGTAAGCTGTGGAGTAGTAGACCGTTAGTTCTTCAACCGGTGCAGTGCTAGGGCTTTCTTGGGCCATATTTGATTGGACTGGATCGAGATGGATGTTTTTGCTCTTGTTTACAATGTAACAATGTGAAACAGAAAATTAAAATGACCTTTTCTTTTTTTGCCCCGAGGTACGAACCCGTATACTCCAATCTCCCTTATGTACTCAATAACCGGTTTACACTAATGAAAACTTGATATTTAAATGTGAGAAACATAATTAAGTTCTAGCACGAGCTGAATAGAAAAAAATAATAATACTAATTATTATAATATGTGCATAAAATGATGAAGTAGTACTAATATAATGAAGATAAAAATACAATTGAATGTAGATGAAAAGAAACTGAGTTAAATATGTACGAATAGCAGTAAATAAGATAAAAAAAAAAGTAACAAATAACATGAGATGAGAGTGAGTTTAATCAAATTGGCGACATAACGAAATATGCAAGTATGGAATATAACAGTGAAAAGGTACATAAAATGATTGAAAATAATAACGATAAATACAAATAAAAACAAATACTAATAAAGAGAATACAAGTAAGAGTATCAATAAAATGAAATGAGATAAGATAAACACAAACGAAATGCATGAACTGAGATAAAAACGAATAGGAAAATAAAAAGGAACCGACTAACATGAAATAAATCGAAAATAAATGGTAAAATAAGTAACGCAAATGGATGCATTTGAAATCGGATGCTTTGAAAATTGATTTTAAAAAAATTTGGTCATAAAAATGACAGTTTTCATTTTGGTACGTACATGAATAAGTTTTGAAAAGAAAGGCGACGACCCTCTTATTTTATTTATTATCTTTTTTTTTGAGATTTTTGTTATGGGGTGAGAATTTTTGGTGTCTACACAATCAGCATATCAGATACCTTATTTGCGCAAGTTGAACAAGTTAAACAAGTGGAGAGATTCGAACCGTTTCCAACAAAACCGCAGTTGGAGTAGTCAGTGGCCTGTGACTCCTTGTTAGCGGGCTGGTTCCTGCTGATGTAGTCATATATCTTGTGCATCTGGCTCTACGAGAGTATCCCACCGAAAGGGTCTTGTGCAAGGTTGCTCTTTGTGTCTTCATCTTTGTTCTCTTGGATCCCGACGGCATTGGCGGAGCTTTTCTTCAGTTTGGGATTCCTCCATCCTAGTGGGAAACCAATTTTTTGGTTGCACCGTTCCTCCGTGTGGCCCAATTTGTTGCAGTAGCTACACTACAGACTGTTGCGTCTAGGGTTTGACTGGTAATTCTTTCCAGGGTTTCTTTTTCCCGACTCGACTGCAAAGGATACTGAGGTTCCTTCAGTGTTGCTACTGGTGGTGGTTAGATGCTTCGTCCTCTCTTCTTGGATGAGGAAAGAAAATACAGTCTCAATTGGAGGAAGCGGCTATATCATCAGGATGTTTCCACGTACTGTCCCAAACTTTTCTGTCAATCCCATCAAGAATTTTATAACCCTTCCTTGTCAGACATACTCACCAAACTTTTCAGAGACATTGCAGGTGCAAGAATCGCATTCGCAGGTCGGGACGATGTGGCTGTTATCTATCTCATCCCACAATTTCTTCACTTTGTTGAAGTATTCGGTCACTGTATCTGATTCTTGGGTGGTGAGGGCTAATCGATGCTCTAGGCTGTACCTCTTGGCAGCGTCTGAATGGTCGTATCTCCCACACAACTGCTTCCAAGAATGTGCGGCAGAAGGGGCAAAGAGCACCGTCTCGGCTATACTCTTCTCCAACGACATCAGTATCCAAGACCTTACCATCGAATCGTACCTCGTCCATGCCTGAGTCTTGAGAGTGTTCCCTGTCAGCTTCTTGAGGGACCCATCAACAAAGCAGAACTTGTTCTTTGAACTGAGCGCTATAGTCATCTGCATTTTCCACTGCGCAAACCCTTGTCCGTCGAATTTATTCGCCAACAGCAGTCCAGGGTTGTCTGCGCTTCCAAGGTAAAGCTGGTCTCCCACTTCAATCGTCGTGCTCTGTGTGGAGGTTTCGGGATTCTCGGGTTGTTCTGAGTCCTTGACTTCATCTTCGACTCGCTTATCCTCGTTCGCCATGGGTGAACTTTGTCAGGTGAAATGCGAGATATCGGAAGCAAGAATGGAAACTCAAGAAAACAAAATCGAGCAATCAATTGTGGAGCGAGCTGAATCAATGCTCTGATACCATGATAAAACTCACTTAGATTACTCAATCCCACTCAACGCACAAGATCACAGATACAATCGCAAACTTGAGAGCAAACATTGAAGTGGAAGGATTGTAACTTAGGTTTACAGTAGGGACCGAAGAGAATCACATACGGTACAGAGAAAAAGAAAACAACTCTAACCTATACAAATACTAAACCCCAAAACATAAAACGCAGCGCACAATTACTATACTACCCCGATGAATAAAACCAACTGCTAGTTAAAACAAAACCTTAGACTAAACAAAGTGAGGCATATATAAATTACATCCTAACACCATATACATTAGTTTCGGAACACTTGAGTTCAATATGTGAAGTGAATCCCATACTCCCTTTCAAATAGGCAGATTAGATTAAGCGCTGGAAGCTAGAAACGGCCAATTCGTTGTCAATAGTTTTGGCAGTGGAGACATGAGGTAAATGACCGGACCGGCTCTAGTGACATCTCAAAGGATCAATGACACCGTGACATCTCTATTATCGGCCTTTCAGGGGCGGAGCCAGAAATCAAAGTTGAGGAGGGCATGGATAAAATTATCAAAAGTTAGGGGGGCCTTTAATTAAAAGATCTAAAAAAAATTTTACACTATAATTTTGTACAATTAACAAAGTTGGGGGGTGTGTTGCTCCCTCCTGCACTGGCCTGTCTCCGCCCCTGCGGCCTTTGGATTGGATTGATCCATTTTCACTGTGGGGTATCCAAAGGTGATATATACGTAAATTGTCCGGTCTGTCAGGGGTACTTAGGGGTTAGCGGCGGAGCTACTTGTTGTATTGGGTAGGCTTGCCCCCTAATTAAAAAAAATCAATACAAAATATATATTACAAAATTTGATATTGGACCAAAATATAACACTTTAGCATCGTGCATGTAAAGTTTCATCAATTTTGGACAATGTTTAAACATGTTTATAGCTGAATGATGAAAAAAACAGTGGTATTTTGTGAATTAGAAACTCAAACAGTGGTATTTTATAAATTTTTTTGTAGTATTTATAATGTGGCACCTCTAATATTTTAATATGGCCCCTCCAAATTCTAAAAACTGGTTCCGCCCGTGCTAGGGGCACATACGTAAACTTCTCATTTACCAAAGCACAACTCACGTGCGATCTCTTTTAACTTTCCCGCAATCCCTTTACATACGTCTCCATTCCCCCCTCCCCCCAAATAAGAGTAAAATTGATGAGAGTCTCTCTCTATCTCTTGAAGTTTTCCACCAACTACATTTATACCGAATAGAAGCTTCGCATTTACACCAAGCTCTACCAACCTCGCCGGAGAATATAACTTTCAAGCTGGAGCAAAAGTCTCATTTTGTCCAGTAGCCGTTTACTCGCTATTATTCCACTTCCTTTTGATATGCATCATTTAATTTTATGGTTCTTAACATGAATGTAATTTTGCTTACAGGTTTTTCACCTGTATTTGGTTCATTCTTCGTTCTGTTACACAATGTCGACGGTTCTTAATCTGTTTGATGACGGAGTACTAATTGAACCATCAAACGTTGAGTGTTGGGAAGCCCTCGGGTTCGATAGTGAATGAGATGGCTTTCACTTCTACAACATTCATGCACGGAGAGTAGGATTTGGTGTACGTGTCAGAAATACAAACATATGTCGAGGTACGGGAAGGGTGACAATTATACGGCTATACATTTTGCTTGTTGGCAATCAAGAAGGTTTCAAGAAGAATAGAAAGTTGAACCTAAATATGATAACTAGATGGGTGCTGACATTATTGAGCCTCAATATGAGGCCAAGAGGTTTTGTGCAGAGGAAAAGGTGTGGATGCATGGGTTTGATGATGTTGAAATATTTGTGGAGTGATGAGAAATATTCAATCTCTAAGTGGATGGGTGAGCATAATGGGCACGTACCAATGCTCAAACTACTATAGTACCTACTATGGTCAATTAGATCTGTTAACCTTTAAGTGGGCATGCAAGCTAAGTTGAATGCTAGTGTTAGAGTTAAGCTTGATACCTCATTCAAGATTCTTGCTGCCAGTGTTGGTATGTTTAAGAACCTTGGTTGCACCAAAGTCGATCTCAAAAACCATCTTCGTACAAAGGAACAAAAGAATAGGGATTCGTTGGAAGGCACAAGTCTGCAAGAGTACTTTAGGCGTACTGCAATGTAAAGTCCTGGATTACATTACGACATACAATATCACTCGGAGGACATGGTTGCAAACGTTTTCTGGGCTATGAAGATGGATTATTCGTTGTTTGGTGATTCGATCATGTTTGACACAACATTTCAAACTAACAAAGTTTACAGGCCATTAGGTAGTTAATTCTTTTTATGTTTATCTGATTTTTTATGTGCTCTGATCTTACGAGGTGTTTGTTTGAAAAAAGACAGTTTGATTGATGTCAATATGCAAAGGCATATCAAGTTGTGTTTTCTAGCAGGTGTATTGACCAATGCAAGTAATCATCAGAGGGTATGGTGGAAATTGTAAGTTATGTCAGGCGATATTTACAAACATGTTGGGCATTCTTAAGTTACACTTTAGGAAATGACTGGTAGTGATGTAGAACAATCTGTGGGGCCAATGTTCTTAGTGTTGTAGTATCATTTAATGAGTTATGTATTTTTATATATGTAAATAGTATAGAACCATAAATCACTACCCAGTAGTTCATTTTCTCCTACTCTGTTGTGAACAGTGGTTGATTTCAATTACCAATATGAAAATGTGGATTTGACTAGACGATCAATGTTGTGTATGTACGTGCATTCAATGAGGTTGAATATCTACCATAAATAAAGCAACATTGGCCGCTATAACCAGCTAACTCTCAACTTTCTCATTAGCTAGAGGAAAACCAAAGAAGTAGTTATGCAAAAGTCTAACCACAACGGTGAGTTCAGCGGCAACACGAAGCATGTGTGAACACCAGCAAGGATCCGTGGAAGTGTCAATGATGATTCGATGTTATTTGTGTCTGTTGCTATCGCACCAGGGCCTCCAAATGCTCCAAACACCTAGACGGTCAACCCTCTTAACTAGCTTAGTGTTGAATTTGCACCAATAGTGACTAGTAGTGATAATGGGCTTTAATAAATAAGTCTAGTATCTAATAGTGTGTATTTAGTATTGGGCCTACTCTAGTTCCAGTATTAGCCCATTACTTATATCTGTTTGTAAATGAGTCTACTATGCACTTTCTCTATATAGCTTACAAACAATGAATACAAGGCAACCACTCCAGTCATTTTTACCCTATTACCTATTATGGTATCAGAGCTACAGTTCCCATTGTAGTGATGGCGGTGGTGATTCCTGACACCAATGAAACACACTCATCAGGAGGTGAAGCTCATTCTTACATTACAACAACAACTCTCTCTACTTCTATCACTCCTTCTTCTAGCTCAGGTACACAACTAATCTTGTCAGCAGTTGGTAATTTAATTAAATTAACACAACATAACTTTCACTACAAGAAAAGGGGTTTAGCTACCGATACGATCGGTAGCCACAATAGAAAATTTGGTAGTCAAATTAAACGGGCTACCGATTTTCTTCATTTGCTACTATAGTCTGTTGGTTGGTAAACCCTTGGTGGGGAAATTGAAATTCGCCACCATTTTTTAATTTGCTAGCAATTTTGCTGCCACACTGACACTGTGGGTAGCATTTATTTAGTTTGCTACCAAAAAATCCGGTAGCATAATTCTTTTTAGCTACCAACTTTAGTGGTTGCGTTACTTAATTCCAATATTAACAAGTGTGGTAGCAATTTTTGAAATATTCCAAGTTTGAAAAGGATGGTCTAGTTTACTAAATAAGCACTAATGAGCTTTAGAACACCTAAAACCCTAACAATAGGATAAGTACACACTAGGGCTGAAAATGATCTCTAAAGTAGTCTTATCTTATTCTAGTTCCTTTATCTTAAAAATACCTTTTTAAAGAGTATTCGGATGACATTTGGGCATGTAAACAGAGATCCTAACTTGTTCATCCCTTAAAGCACTTTTTAGAAGTATTAGACTAGGATGCTCCAATAGTATCAAGACAACTATGCTAGGAGGTGACGCAGGTGCTTATGATGACAACAGGCATGAGGTGTAAATAAATCACGGGGTGGCAAGCTAGTAAGCACAAGGTAGCAAGCAAGTAGTCAAGTAGGACGTTATTTACATAAGGTAGCAAGCAAGTAGGCAAGTAGGACGTTATAAGCACAAGGTTTCAAGTTAGGCTTAGATGTCAAGAGGATTGGTTTCCAAACACTTAGTCCAATAGGAATTATACATCAAGCAAGAAACTAGGAGGTGTCACTTCCTTATAGGTGGCAACATTGGCTAGAGATCAACCATTCCCTTTTTTCTCCTCCATCTTAAGTAATTAAATCTCATAAGTTAGAGTTGATGGTCCAATGATATTAAAGCCAGCAAAAATACAAGGGATGTCACCCTCCCTTATCCTTAATCAGCCTTGAGTTGTCACCAATGTATTAGGCCACACCTAGATCCAATAAGGAGAGAACAAGTGATGGAAGCCAACTGCCTAAGGAGGTTGTCACCCACCATTATCCTTCTCAGCCTCTTGAGTTTTCATTAACATGTTAGACCACATCTTGGAGCCAATGAGATACTAGAAAATGGAGAGGAAGGAAGCATTAGCCTAGTGTAACACCTTTACCGCTAATCAAGTCATTACCTCTTAACCCGTCTCATTTATCAATACCCACGTGACTAACAAGGCCAAATCCAAATACAATATACAACATCAGTATGATGAACTGATATACCTAGTACTCCATTCTAAACAATACATTCCCTTCCTTAATCAAATCACAATACAATCCAAAACTCAGATCAATACTATACCGAGTCTCTACAATCATCAAGTTTGCCGATACAATTTGGACTTACAATTCAACATTACAAAATAAATACAGCTTTCATTAAACAACTACCCATGCTTATACAGCAACCCCATCTTACACTCTTGAACGGATCGGCTCCGAATTACCTGAAAAGTAAAAACGGTGCCCCAAGGGGCTCAGCGAATTGCTGGTATGAAAGTCGCATACCCCGCGTGCTAACGGGGGTACACCGACTACTTGATCGAGAACATGAGATTCATTTTAATTCAATAACCATGCTTGGATTCAGAGGCATTCAAACAAGGAATACAATAACAACTAACACAAAAGTTTGTTAGTTAGTATTAACTTACTCTTAGGCCTTGAGGGTTTCTACCTCACTATGTCTTAGTCACTTATTCATTATCTTACCCATTCTCTTGGGTTACTCTTACTCAAGCCCTCTTATCTCAACTCACAATCTAAATTCTCAATTTCTTAATCTCAATCTCAATTCTCAAGTTCTCAAATCTCATTTCTCAATTCACAATCTCAACTCTCAAGCTCAATTCTCAATCTTAATTCTCAATTCACAATCTCAACTCTCAAAATCAATTCTCAATCTTAAATATTCAAATCTCAATCTCAAATTCTCAATTTTTAAATGGATATCTTTTAAGTCATGTTGGAGTATGAAGGTGTTGCTGAGATAGTCAACCAGATCAAACGAGTCAATCACACTTCTCAAAACAAGATAGAGTCAGTCAACCTTGAAAGATCAAGTGAGCTCTTAGATCGAATGAGTCTCTCTGTCCTTACCGAAAGAGCGAGAGAGTCCATCTATGTAAATTCATTAATCAGTTATGAAATTCAAGGAGCAACGTCCACTAAAACATAATAGTCATTAACTATCATCCTTGGGCCGAAATTCATGCAAAATGTGAGCAAAATCCAAAGCCTTGACTTTCTGATAATTCGAGAGAGTCTCTCGGTCAGTTGCGAAAATTAAGGAGCAAGTACAGCAATTACATTGACTTACAACGGCCATCAACGTTCAGACTTGGACCAAAATTCTCTCAACGGGGCACTAATCAGAAGACTTGGCCCCAGCTTCCGAAATTTGGCTCCAGCTTCTAAAATTCAAGGAAAGAGTCGTTGGTCCCTGAAATTTCGGAAACAGACTCACTCCAACGTTCAGATCCTAACAACTATATAAGAGACTTGTCATTTCATTTCTCATTGCAGCTTTCCAGAGAGAATTATTCAGAGCATTTGTTTAGAGAAAGCTTTAACTATTTTAGAGAGAGAGAAAGAGAGAGGGAAGTATTAGATTCGTTTGTGCAGATTGACAGAGTAATTCTAGGTAGGACCTAGTTTTCACTACACTTATCATTGAGCTGATCAGAGATTGTATTGGGTGAGTGAGTGAAAACCACGAAGTAGATCTCATCTACTGAGTGGGCATTATAAGTTGTTTTGTTTTGACCAGGAAATAAAATTTCTTATATTGTGTATCCTGCTGAGTTCGACTGAGTCTTTCCATCTTTCGAGTGTTCTTTCACAGAGTCCCTCTACCTTTCGAGTGTTAATCCATTTAGTTCCTCTAAGTCTCTCTTACTTTACTACCTTGAGCAACTGCTTCCGCGCTCTTAGTTCGACTAAATGTTTCTACGTCTCAAGTGTAAGTTCGAATGAGTCAAACCATCTCACAGACTAACACCTTCAGTTGGTTTGAGTCAGCCATCCGATCCTACACGTAGTATCAGAGCCTTGTTTAGGCTGACAGTCAATCAACTAGCAATGGCAGACCTCTTCGCCAATCAAAACAACAAAATGCACTTCGAGCATCCTAGACTCACCTCCACAAACTACGATCATTGGAAAAATGAGATCGAGCAACACATTGAGTCATTCAACTCTGAACATTGGGAGATAGTCACTGAAGGAGATATTGCAGTCAATCCAGATCGATCCACATGGACAGCTGCAGATCGCAAAAGGTATGAGCTAAATCGACAAGCATCTCGCGTAATCTACACTTGTTTGTCCATTCTAGATTAAAGAAGAGTCAATCACTGTAAATCTGCAAACGAGATATGGACTCTCCTTCAAGCTACCCGCGAAGGAGTCACTGAACTCAAGAAATGCAAAGCTCAAGAACTTCGAATGGACTATGAGAATTTTCTGCAAAAACAAGGTGAGTCTCTGGAAGAAGTGTTTGATTGTTTTTATTTATTAACAACTACTATGCAGGAAGTTAACATCTTACCGGATAGAGAGAGTGTCTTGCACAAGCTGCTTGACAACCTTAGAGAAGAGTGGGCAGAGATAGTAATCTCCACCAAAGCGTGCAAGGACTTATCTAAATGAAGCTGCCAAGACTTAGGCTCCTATCTACAATCTGTAGATAAGTACAAGAAGAACGTTCGAAAGAATTGTGGTAATACATCTTCTTCCTCTTCTAGTAAAATTACTACTCCAAATGACCAAGCCTTGCAAGTTAAATCAACTCAGTACAGTCAAGACAGAGCCAATTTCGCTGTTACTCAAATTAGACAAGCTAAGGCCGAGTTGGTGGATATTATTGTTGAAGAAAGTGAGGCTGAGACTATGGAAGACTTTATCTTCATAGTAAAGAACTTCTGAAAATTCACTCGTAACCAACCAAATCGACAAAGTCGATCGTTCTCAAATACCTCCAAACAAGTCTTCAACTCTGTCACCTGTTTTAACTGCAATAAACCCAAACATTTCAAGAACGACTGCTCGTTACTCAAAAACAGTATGGAAAATCTCAAGGGAGGTCACTGATGGCAGCCATCGGTTGGGGTGTCTCAGACTCTGATGATCAGGACACAGAGTCAAGCGATCTAATTTGTCTCATGGCACAAGATACAACTGAGTTCATGATCCCTGACAACAAGGTAACACATTCTCATCTTGAAACATATCTTTACCGTATATCTCCTATGGGTTTTATGACTTTGATTGCTAAAATGGCTTCTGAAATTAACTCTCTTAAAGCTGATCTTAACAGAAAAATCTCCGAGTTAACTGAGGAACTTGAGATCTCAAAAAGTCTTATGTATGCTCTGAGAGATGAAGCTGAGGAGCATAAGACTATTTCTTGCTCACTTAGATTGGATCTACAAGACTCTCGGCGTCGTGTTGACTCCTTAAAAAGGAGCTCAACAAAACCAAGAGTTACTGAATTCAACCAAAGGGAACAAGAGGAGTCGCTCACTCAGATTGACTCTCTTAAAAGGGATCTCACTATTTTCGCTGACAAGTGTTATTCTTTGTAGAATGAGTTAAATAGCTCAGAATCTCAAGTTATCTCTCTAACCTCTTATGTTGAGCAACTCACTCAAAAACTGAAAGAAAAGGAACATGCACTCTCTCTCAAACCAGTCAATTTCATCAAACAAGTCACTCCATCCGAATTGTCTGAGTGGGCCAACTCCAAGATCAAGGAAGTTATCCAAGATCGTGACAATCTACGAAAGAAAGTTAGAAAACTCTCCCAAGAAATAGTCAATATACGATCCGGAGATGGATCCACTCAAATCAAGCCCAAGTGGCATAAAGGTAAATTCGATATTTCAAAAAACATTTCCAAATCCAACAATAAACCCAAGCACCAACAAAAAAACATTTTGATTCTTGGTGGAAAGGACAACAAAAGTATGTTAACCTTCCCCTCACCAAGATTTGTGGTTATTGTGGATGTCTTGGACATCGAGATAGTGCCTGTGAAAAGCTTCACAAGGATATGTCATTTAATATCAAGCGACTCAATCTTATCCTTGAGGCACAAAAAAAGCTGAAAAAATCTAGTTCAAAAAGCGAACCCAAGTATATTTGGGTTCCCAAAACTACCAAGTGATTTTTTTTGTAGGTGGAAGCGAGCGCGAAGATAGACTATTTGTACTTGGACAGTGGGTGCTCCAGACACATGACTGGAGATCCCGACAAATTCAGCTCGCTTGCATCCTTAAAAGGAGGTAAGGTCACTTTTGGAAACAACAACCAAGGTGAAAACGTGGGAGTTGGCTCCATAGGTAACCCCTTCAAGTTTAAGGTTGATGGAGTCCATCTGGTCAATGGACTTCAACATAGTCTATTAAGCATTTTTCAAATTTGTGAAAGACTCAATTTAATACTTTTCTCATATGTCATTTGCAAAGTTTTTGATGAACGTACAGTATCTTTAGTAGCCACGGGACGTAAAGAAGGAAATATGTACAAGAAGTGTCTAAATGCCACCAATTTTGACGACCAAGTCTGTCTATGTGCTCGCTTTCAAGTAGCACCCAAACAGTCCCATCTCAAGGCGGTCAAGAAAATCTTTCAATACTTAAAAAAACTAGTCAACTTCATCTATGGTACCTTCGTTCCCCTATGATACTTTATCTGGTTTTAGTGATTCTGACTGGACCGATTCCCTCCATGATCGAAAGAGTACATCTAGCAATGCACAATTCCTTGGTCAATGCTTAGCCTCTTGGTCCTCTACAAAGCAAAATTTTTATGAGCTCGAATTGGTATTTTATGTGATAACAATTGCACATTTAAAGTCTCTGGAAACCCAGTCCAATATTCAAGAACCATACACACTAAAATACGTTTCCATTTCTTGAAGGACTATGTTGAGAAAAAGATAATTCAACTTGACTTTGTTCCAATAGAGGATCAGCTAGCAGATATCTTTGTCAAGCCTCTTCCTACCACCAGATTCGAGGAACTCCGTTTAGCAATCAGAATGACTCAATCAATGTAAGACGGTAGTCTCTCACCTCCTTTGGCTATATAATTAGTAGGTGTTGCTTTCATACTGTTTGAGTCAATCCGTGTTCTCATATTGATAGACTGTGTCTGTTCTTTGTGTCCCTTAGAGGCTTTCATATAAAATAAAGAAAAAGCAAAAAATGGGAGAGAGAGAAGAGGACAAGGCAAGGTACTCCGTAAACTTGTTTCTCCTGAACCAAAACGGACCTCGTCCACTCGGTTATTAAGCCTTTAAGGGTGTTTCATCACCTAACTTCCTAAGGGTGTGAAACCTGGGAAAGTTGGCCCAAAGCTGTTACATGGGTGAAGAGAAAAGTCTGGGGGATGGAGACAGTCCCTGTTTTCTTAACTTGTTAAATATTTACTAATTGCAAATATAGAGCTATAAAATCTTCAAAATTACAATGCAATGCAACAGGGATCATTGCAAGTTATGAGTATGTGGCAATGAAAGTTATTGTGGAATATGACAATACTTCTTGTCCCTTATCATCCATAAGTATGTTTGCGTTATGGATACAGTCTATTTGTTTTTAAATGTACGGATTGACTTAGACTCTGTTGCAAACTTCCCTTACTAATGACAACAAAAAGGGGGAAGTAGTGAATCATGTCTCTCCACGAACGGGTCACTCTGGTTATGTTCTAGATTGACTCTGTCTCTGTGTGACTAGGTCTTAGGTGAAGTTTGGATATTCTGTTTTGTTTTTACTCTATTGGTACTAGATCATGTTGGTTGCAATTTTCTTAACTTAGTCACATATTCCCTTTTTCCAATCTCTCTTAGTAGGTTGTGGTTTGTAATTATGCTCATCGATTTAGGGGGAACTCTAACAGAGTTACTCAATCTATGTTGTAATTAGGGGGGAACTTGGACAGGGTCGGTTCCCCAAAATTCTTTTTGCTCTTGTCTTGTTTTGCAGATTGACTCATTCGGATTCACAAAAAGAGTTTTGCTATCATCAGCAACAAGGAGGAAATTGTTGGAGTATGAAGGTGTTGCTGAGATAGTCAACCAGATCAAACGAGTCAATCACACTTCTCAAAACAAGATAGAGTCAGTCAACCTTGAAAGATCAAGTGAGCTCTTAGATCGAATGAGTCTCTCTGTCCTTACCGAAAGAGCGAGAGAGTCCATCTATGTGAATTCATCAATCAGTTATGAAATTCAAGGAGCAACGTCCACTAAAACATAACAGTCATTAACTATCATCCTTGGGCCGAAATTCATGCAAAATGTGAGCAAAATCCAAAGCCTTGACTTTCTGTTAATTCGAGAGAGTCTCTCGGTCAGTTGCAAAAATTAAGGAGCAAGTACAGCAACTACATTGACTTACAACGGTCATCAATGTTCAGACTTTGACCAAAATTCTCTCAACGTGGCACTAATCAGAAGACTTGGCCCCAGCTTCCGAAATTTGGCTCCAGCTTCAGAAATTCAAGGAAAGAGTTGTTGGTCCCTAAAATTGCAGAAACAGACTCTCTCCAACGTTCAAATCCTAACTACTATATAAGAGACTTGTCATTTCGTTTCTCATAGCAGCTTTCCAGAGAGAATTATTTAGAGTATTTGTTTAGAGAAAGCTTTGCCTATTTTAGAGAGAGAAAGAAAAAGAAAGAGGGAAGTACTAGATTCGTTTGTGCATATCAATAGAGTTATTCTAGGTAGGACTTAGTTTTCACTACACTCATCATTGAGCTGATCAGAGATTGTATTGGGTGAGTGAGTGAAAACCACGAAGTAGATCTCATCTACTGAGTGGGCATTATAAGTTGTTTTGTTTTGACCAGGAAATAAAATTTATTATATTGTGTATCCTGCTGAGTTCGCTGAGTCTTTCCATCTTTCGAGTGTTCTTTCACAGAGTCCCTCTACCTTTCGAGTGTTAATCCATTTAGTTCCTCTAAGTCTCTCTTACTTTACTACCTTGAGCAACTGCTTCCGCGCACTTAGTTTGACTAAGTGTTTCTACGTCTCAAGTGTAAGTTCGATTGAGTCAAACCATCTCGCAGACTAACACCTTAAGTTGGTTTGAGTCAGCCATCCGATCCTACACGTGGTATCAGAGCCTTGTTTAGGCTGACAGTCAATCAACTAGCAATGGCAGACCTCTTCGCCAATCAAAACAACAAAATGCACTTCGAGCATCCTAGACTCACCTCCACAAACTACGATCATTGGAAAAATGAGATCGAGCAACACATTGAGTCAGTCAACTCTGAACATTGGGAGATAGTCACTGAAGGAGATCTTGCAGTCAATCCAGATCGATCCACATGGACAGCTACAGATCGCAAAAGGTATGAGCTAAATCGACAAGCATCTCGCGCAATCTACACTTGTCTGTCCATTCTAGAATAAAGAAGAGTCAATCACTGTAAATCTGCAAACGAGATATGGACTCTCCTTCAAGCTACCCGCGAAGGAGTCACTGAACTCAAGAAATGCAAAGCTCAAGAACTTCGAATGGACTATGAGAATTTTCTGCAAAAACAAGGTGAGTCTCTGGAAGAAGTGTTTGATCGTTTTTATTTATTAATAACTACTATGCAGGAAGTTAACATCTTACCGGATAGAGAGAGTGTCTGGCACAAGCTGTTTGACAGTCTCAGAGAAGAGTGGGCAGAGACAGTATCTCCACCAAAGCGTGCAAGGACTTATTTAAATGGAGCTGCCAAGACTTAGGCTCCTATCTACAATCTGTAAATAAGTACAAGAAGAACGTTCGAAAGAAGTGTGGTAATACATATTCTTCCTCTTCTAGTAAAATTACTACTCTGAATGATCAAGCCTTGCAGGTTAGATCAACTCAGTACAGTCAAGATGGAGCCTATTTCGTTGATACTCAAATCAGACAAGCTAAGGCCGAGTTGGTGGATATTATTGTTGAAGAAAGTGAGGCTGAGACTATGGAAGACTTTGTCTTCATAGTAAAGAACTTCCAAAAATTCATTCGTAACCAACCAAATCGACAGAGTTGATCGTTCTCAAATACCTCCAAACAAGTCTTCAACTCTGTAATCTGTTTTAACTGCAATAAACCCAAACATTTCAAGAACGACTGCCCGTTACTCAAAAACCAGTATGGAAAATCCAAGGGAGGTCACTGATGGTAACCGTCAGTTGGGTGACTCAGACTCTAACAATCAGAACACAGTGTCAAGCGGTCTAATTTGTCTCATGGCACATGATACAACTGAGTTCATGATCCCTGACAACGAGGTGACACGTTCTCATCTAGAAATAGATCTTTACCATATATCTCCTATGGGTTTTATGACTTTGATTGCTAAAATGGCTTCTGAAACTAACTCTCTTAAAGCTGATCTTAACAGAAAAATCTCCGAGTTAACTGACGACCTTGAGATCTGAAATACCCCGTAATTAAAAATAGTGATTAATTAGGCTAATAAGTAATTTAGAAGCTTAATTATGTCTAAATAATCATGAGGGAACAAATCCCGAAGAAAATGGATCCTTAAAACGGATTAAAAACACTAACGAACCTTAAAGCACGTTTTTCGAGGAAACCGGGAAAACGTGACTTTAAGCGGGTCAAATAGACTCGTAACAATTTTGGTCAACTACATAGGCATTAATAAACATTAGTGAAGGTTTAGGACCAATAAAATCAATAAAACGAGAAAATAGTAAAAACTGTCAAAAACGGGAAGTTGTGGGGTAAAAGTGTAAATAAAATAAGTTAGTGTGTCCACTATTGCAATTAATATTTTAAAACCCCATGTGAGGAGTGTGTGTAGCTGGATGATAATAGCCCATACCCCTCTTCTTTATTCCTTCCTTATATGTAAAAGACAAAACAAATAAAAGTAAAAAGTAACTACCTTACTTATTCTCTCTCATATCCCTCAAAAACCCACGTACTGCACCCCTCTTCTTTCTCTGTTTTCTTTCTCCCTCTCTGGTTCCAACCATGGCGATTTGAGAGCCACTCACATCAGCCCACTTTCTCTTCATTTTTGAAAGCCTAAACCACCTCCAAATGCTACAAAAATTACACCGTTGAATTCGTCTCGTTAAGGAGATCGTTCTACACCCTTCGAAAATCTAAAACCTCCAACTTCATTTTTGAGGGTATAACCGTTTTAGAGCTTGAGGAGCACCATTTGAAGCTCCATCTTCTTCTTCATGTTCTAAGGTAAGAAAAAGACCAAAGCTCTCTTCTTTTCCATTTTTCCTTGCAAAAACTAAAACTCACGAGAAACACCTCTATTCCATTACTCAGCCGGTTTTGGCATTTCAAAGAGGAGCTGAAGCACTTTCATTTTCTAACTCAAAACTCCATTAGAAACTCAAGGTAAGACTTCTTAAGGGTTTTAAGTGGTTTCTCACAAACTAGGGTTTAATACGTAAGTTAGAAATTTATTAGTTGGTGTGTGTGTGTATGCCTTGTTACATGGTGTAGCTGGGCCTAAATAAATCAAGAAAACAAAGAAGGAAAGAGGAGCTGTAAAGGAGAAGAAGATAAGGGGAAAAGAAACAAGAACACAAGGTAAGGAGAAGCATCTGTACAGTTTTAATGTTGTGTATGTGTAGGTATATTACTGTAACAATGTTTAAGCCACTGTAACCGTAGGAAAGGAATGGGTACATTAATGTGGGAGGTATTTGTAGTTTGAAGCTTTTGAAAACAAATAATCAAAATGCTAAGTGTAAATATTAAGTGTGCAGTAAGTGTTAGAAGTTGTGTGGGAATAATGTGTATATTGAGCAGGTTGTGAACTATGTTGAGTGTGCAAAATTAATGTGGTGAGAACACTTAGAAATGTAGGGAACCTCTGTCAAAATTTGGTTAGGAATGTAGAGACTTGTGAGCTGTTAGAGAAGAAAGAACAGAGAGGTTTGCAGAGAAGAAAAGAATAAAATGTTTCACTTTGGTTTGTAGCAGGAAAAAGAGATGTAGTTGAGTGGTGTTGTAAATGGTGAAATGTGAGTTGTCAAACTAAGTGATGCTAGATTGAGAGTCATTTAGTTAGTGGGAAGAAGAAAAGAGAAATCTGTAACAAGGGAAGAAGTAGAAATGTAATAGGAAGAGAAAAACTTACAGTGAGTGTGTTAATGTAACAGATTTGTATAGGGTTGTATTAGGTTAGTTTAAAATGCTTAATCAATGTAATTATATGTAGGAATATTAGGGAAGAGATTAGTAGAAGTTTAGAGTTGAAACAAGTTCAAAAACTTACATAATTTGTAAAACTGCAACTGGTCGGGTTTGTAAACCAGTACAGAAACCCGGACCAGCATAAAAACTCGACAGTAAGTTATACAAAAGTAGTGGTCCGGGTTTACAAACTAGGACACTAACCCGGACCACCCCTAAAACATACCCGTAACTTCCTAAAACAAGTGGTCCGGGTTTGCAAAGGAGTACACAAACCCGGACCATACGAAAAACACACCCGTAACATATGCAAACAGGTGGTCCGGGTGTGTAAAGGAGTACACAAACCCGACCATACAATAAACTTACCCAGAGTTTGCCCAAGGTGTTGGTCCGGTATGTAAACCCGGACAACAACCCGGACCACACTAAAATTTATACAGAATGTGTTTTAAAGCTATTCTAAGGATGGGTAATGATATTAAAGACAATTAAGACATAATTAATGATGTTTAAAGGTCACTAAGGCCATAAACAAGCTTAGAAAATAATTTTAAGTAAGTAACCTAAGTGCATGTATTGGAATAACAATGAATTAGTAAGTATAAACCAGGAAATGTTAGTAAAGTAATTAGTAAGGTTAAGTAAGGGTAATTAACCACCCAATTGCATGTATATGATAGGACTTGGATTGTGAACACCGAAGGAACGTCGGATACAAGTACAACGGTGAACGGTATGAACTTCTCATGCCCCGTATGCTACCCTGGTTACTCTGATTTGTGTGTTGTGTGCTAATTGATCACCAAATAAGATAAACGCACGAATCGGATATATTATGCTACTTGTGAATATCATGAGATTGTTCCTTGTTTGCATATCTTCTCTAAATCATAGTTTGTATAATTCATGAAATGTATGGATAAATATGAGTGTGTGTATGCATGATATATTGTATTGTGACCGAATGTTATGGTGATTGGACTTCTAACTGATTCCTAACAAGCTAACCAATCTAACTTAATAAATTGGTAATTAAATTAGAATGAGTAGAAGTCCGATATAGTTTCGGCCACGCGTGAGGATGCGGAGTCACAAGAGGTTGGCTCCAATCATGACTCTTAAACTGGTCCACGGCCCAAACCCCTTAAATGGGTAGCATCATGGATTGGTGAGTCAAGTAAAACCCGGTGGTAGGACGGTGTAGTCCCTGCCCGGAGGTCATACCGACTTAACATGAGTAAAAGTAAGTAAGTAAGAATGAGTAAATAAGTGTGGAAAGTAAGTAAGCGAAGTAAGAGTAAGTAATGTGTAATGAGTAAAAGAGTAAAAAGCATCCGATTAACCCGGATGTGTAAATTGGCTAACCCTTGCGAAGGTAAGTATTGTGTGTGCTATTGTATTGTTGTTTTAGATTGTGTACTGTATTAAGCATGATTGTATGATGTATGTAAAGCATGTATGTATGAAAATAATGAACCGCATGTACAGTCGACCTTAAATAGTCGGCGTACCCTAGTTAGCACGCGGTATATGCGAAGTTTATGCGCAGCTTTTGCTGAGCCCCTTGGGGTGATGTTTTTAATATATGTAGGTCCTCGAGAAGGGTGAAGACTATGAAGAGATTTAGTTTGATTTCTTTTTGTGTAATGATGAATTGAATGGTGTACTAAGTAGTACACGACTGTAGGTTTTTGTTAGCCGGTGTACCATGGGGTACACCCCTTTTGGATAATGAAGGATTGTGAAATGGTGTAGATGAGTAGTTGGTAGAAACTCATTATTTTTGGAGATTGAAAAAGGATGTAATTAAATACTTTAAATACTCGGTAATCCGGCAATGTAAGTATACTGTCTTTTGTACTCGGTATGGAATGTAGTATCTCGGTATTCTTAGACATCAGACCGTGACTATAGGTAGTGTAAGCCTAGCTAGCCGTATGGGCGGTTAGCGGCGTTGTATCACCCGCCGTAGTAGTAGTATTTCCGCTGCGACGTAGTAGGGTAATTAGGGTGATTAGACGGTAAGTAAAGGATTAGCGGTAGGGGTGTTACAAGATCTCAAAAAGTCTTATGTATGCTCTCATAGATGATGCTGAGGAGCATAAGACTATTTCCTGCTCACTTAGATTGGATCTGCAAGACTCTCGGCGTCGTGTTGACTCCCTTAAAAAGGAGCTCAACAAAACCAAGAGTTACTGAATCCAACCAAAGGGAACAAGAGGAGTCGCTCACTCAGATTGACTCTCTCAAAAGGGATCTCACTATTTTCCCTGACAAGTGTTATTCTTTGCAGAATGAGTTAAATAGTTCAGAATCTCAATTTATCTCTCTAACCTCTTCTGTTGAGCAACTCACTCAAAAACTGAAAGAAAAGGAACATGCACTCTCTCTCAAACCAGTCAGTTTCATCAAACAGGTCACTCCATCCAAATTGCCTGAGTGGGCCGACTCCAAGATCAAGGAAGTTAGCCAAGAGTGTGATAATCTACGAAAGGAAGTTGAAAAACTCTCCCAAGAAATAGTCAATATATGATCTGGAGATAAATCCACTCAATCCAAGCCCAAGTGGCATAAATGTAAATTCGACATTTCAAAAAACATTTCCAAATCCAACAATAAACCCAAGCGCCAACAACAAAAAGAACATTTTGATTCTTGGTGGAAAGGACAACAAAAGTATGTTAACCTTCCCCCCACCAAGATTTGTGGTTATTGTGGATGTCTTGGACATCGAGATAGTGCCTGTGAAAAGCTTCACAAGGATATGTCATTTAATATCAAGTGACTCAATCTTATCCTTGAGGCACGAGAAAAGCTGAAAAAATCTAGTTCAAAAAGGGGACCCAAGTATATTTGGGTTCCCAAAACTACCAAGTGATTTTTATGCAGGTGGAAGCGAGCGTGAAGATGGACTATTTGTACTTGGACAGTGGGTGCTCCAGACACATGACTGGAGATCCCGACAAATTCAGCTCGCTTTCATCCTAAAAGGCGGTAAGGTCACTTATGGAAACAAAACCAAGGTGAAATCGTGGGAGTTGACTCCATAGGTAACCCCTCCAAGTTTAAGGTCGATGGAGTCCATCTGGTCACTGGACTTCAACATAGTCTATTAAGCATTTTTCAAATTTGTGAAAGTTTCAATTTAGTACTTTTCTCATATGTCGTTTGTAAAGTTTTTTATTAACGTACAGGATCTTTAGAAGCCACGGGAAGTAAAGAAGGAAATATGTACAAGAAGTGTCTAAATGCCATCAATTCTGATGACCAAGTCTATCTATGTGCTCGCTTTCTAGCAGCACCCAAACAGTCCCATCTCAAGGCGGTCAAGCGAATATTTCAATACTTAAAAGGAACCAGTCAACTTCATCTATGGTACCGTCGTTCCCCTATGATACTTTATCTGGTTTTAGTGATTCTGACTGGACAGATTCCCTCCATGATCGAAAGAGTACATCTAGCAATGCACAGTTCCTTGGTCTATGCTTAGTCTCTTGGTCCTCTACAAAGCAAAATTTTTATGAGCTCGAATTGGTATTTTATGTGATAACAATTGCACATTTAAAGTCTCTGGAAACCTAGTCCAACATTCGAGAACCATACACATTAATTGAAATACGTTTCCATTTCTTGAAGGACTGTGTTGAGAAAAAGCTAATTCAACTTGACTTTGTTCCAATAGAGGATCAGCTACCAGATATCTTTGCCAAGCCTCTTCCTACCACCAGATTCGAGGAACTCTGTTCAGTAATCAGAATGACTCAATCAACGTAAGACGGTAGTCTCTCACCTCCTTTGGATATATATTTAGTAGGCGTTGCTTGTATACTGTTTGAGTCAATCCGTGTTCTCATATTGATAGACTGTGTCTGTTCTTTGTGTCCCTTAGCGGCTTTCAATATAAAAAAAAAAAAGAAAAAGCAAAAAATGGGAGAGAGGACAAAGGCAAGGTACTCTGCTAACTTGTTTCTCCTGAACCAAAACAGACCTCGTCCACTCTGTTATTAACCTTTAAGGGTGCTTTATCACCTAACTTCCTAAGGGTGTGAAACCTGGGAAAGTTGGCCCAAAGATGTTACATGGGTGGAGAGAAAAGTCTGGGGGATGGAGACAGTCTTTGTGCTTAACTGGTAAAATATTTACGAATTGTAAATATAGAGCTATAAAGTCTTCAAAACTACAATGCAATACAACAGGGATCATTACAAGTTATGAGTATGTGGCAATGAAAGGTATTGTGGAATATGGCAATACTTCTTGCCCCTTGTCGTCCATGAGTATGTTTGCGTTATGGATACAATCTATTTGTTTTTTAATGTACGGATTGACTTAGACTCTGTTGCAAACTTCCCTTACTGATGACAGCAAAAATGGGGAAGTAGTGAATCCGTCTCTCCACGAACGGGTCACTCTGGTTATGTTCTAGATTGACTCTCTCTGCGACTAAGTCTTTGGTTGGTACTAGATCAATGTTGGTTGCAATTTTCTTAACTTAGTCACATATTCCCTTTTTCCAATCTCTCTTAGTAGGTTGTGGTTTGTCAATTGTGCTCATCGATTTAGGGGAACTCTAACAGAGTTACTCAATCTTTGTTATGATTAAGGGGGAACTTGGACAAGGTCGGTTCCCCAAAATTCTTTTTGCTCTTGTTTTGTTTTGCAGATTGACTCATTCGGGATTCACAAAAAGAGTTTTGTTATCATCAGCAACGAGGGGGAAATTGTTGGGGTATAAAGGTGTTGTTGAGATAGTAAACCAGATCAAACGAGTCAATCACACTTCTCAAAACAAGATAGAGTCAGTCAACCTTGAAAGATCAAGTGAGCTCTTAGATCGAATGAGTCTCTCTGTCCTACCGAAAGAGAGAGAGTCCATCTATGTGAATTCATCAATCCGTTACA